>BSBM01000797.1:625000-1225000 GCA_027924585.1 Larix kaempferi | reverse complement strand
CTCTCTCACACACACACACACACACACACACACACAAACCTAATCCTCCACCTACCACTAACCCCCCTCCTCTCTCTCTCTCTCTCTCACTCTCTCCATACCTATTCCCCCTAACCCTTACTAACCCCCTCTTTCACTCTCACTCTCCCCTACTCCTCCACCTACACCTAATCCTTACATCCCCCCTCACAAAAGGTCTGGGCCATCAGGAACAAGGAAGGATAAGAACCGACCTTCCAAATACAAGACTCGAAGTGCAATTCCATGTCATAAATATGCAAAAGTACCATAAATTCATTGCAGTTTCATACAAGGAACATGAATAAGTCGCATAAATGGTCCATTCTACCCAGTTATAAAATTGTTAAAAATGGCTAGTAAAACTCCAGTACAAAGACAAATTAGAATCCATTCAGGGAACCCAAAACAAAACCAAGGACATGGTAAGGGAGATGATAGCAATGGTGAATAAAAGAAAGATAAAAAAGGACAATCAAGAAGATCAGAATATCGAAGATCAAGGTGAATCTACAGAAGAAGTTGTCGAGAATGACGATATCGAAAACAAAGATATAGGTTCATTAAATCTTGATGAACATGTGATCAAGAACGATTGTAAAGAAGATATAAATGATTATAATGATGAAAATTAATATAATGAAACTAATCCTAATCACGATGATGTAAAAGATGAAAACCCAAAAGAATATAATGAGGAGAAAAAAGGCAATGATCATAACTTTGATGATCATTATGATATTGAAATTGTAAAACAAAAGGAAAGGATCAAGTCAAGAAGGAATAGAAACACATTTTTCAAACCAAGATTTTGATTCATCAAGCAATGCCAAATTGTTCCATGTGCCATGTGTTCATCTACAAAATTCTTCCCAAATGTGGTTACCAATGTGATTCTAATTTCTCTGAAATGTGTCCTCCCTGCAAGCATCCTTGAGAGAATCATTGGTTGCGTAGTCGTTCATTCCTTATCTGTGAAATCTTATGCACACCATGCATGGATAAATTTGAATGGAAATGTGAACAATTGTTCCAAGAATTAATGAATCGTGGTAGTATTATTCGAGACAAGAATTCCTTTTTCAACATCAATATTTATCAAATAAAAATTTGCCAAGCGTAGTACCCCTACTGAAGTTGCAACTAATCAAGCAATTACAAGGTTAAGTTCGAGCATTATTTACACAAGATTCGAGGATGAATCTTTTCAAGGAACGATGACATGTAATATACCTAATTGTATATTACATATTATTACACATATTAATCTATTTATTATTAGTATTAGGTTTATCATTAATTAGATGAACTATTATTATACGACATGTCTATTTATTAAAAGACATGTACCTTTTCCCTATCATCCATATATAACTGGCCATTATCATTGTACTTATCATCATCAAATATATAAAACATTATCAAATACACATTGCAAGATAGTTCATTCCACTCTCTCTCTCTCTCTCTCTCTCTCTCTCTCTCTCTCTCTCACACACACACACACACACACACACACCCACCCACCACACACACACACACACACATCTCTACTCCTCCACCTACCCCTAACCCCCACCGATCTGGATCTCTCTCTCTCTCTCTCTCTCTCTCTCTCTCTCTCTCTCTCTCTCTCTAACCCCCCTCCTCTCTCCCTCTCTCTCTCTCCCCTCCTCTCCCTAACCCTTAATAAACCCCTCTCTCACTCTATCATGCCCCTACTCCTCTCCCTACCTATAACATCCCCTCCTACTCTCTCTCTCTCTCTCTCACACACCTAACCCTTACTAACCCCCCCTTCTCTCTCTACCCTAATCCTCCACCTGCACCTAATCCCCACCCCTCTCTCTCTTCCCCAACCCCTTAACACTCCCCCTCTCTCACACACACATTGTCACTACCCATAGCATTCCTCTCTCTCCCTAACCCCATTCATACTCTCCCTACCCATAACAACCCCCGAATCCCCCCTCTCTCTCTTACTCCCTCTAACCCTAATCCACTCTCTGTCTTTTTGTCTCTCCTAATCCCCCCCATCACACACACACACCTAGTCCTCTCCTACCACTATCCTCTCTCTCTCTCTCTCTCTCTCTCTCTCTCTCCATAACCCTTACTAGCCCCCTCTCTCACTCTCTCACTCCCTAATCCTCTCCCATTCTCCTCTTAATCTCTATCCCCCATCTCCCCCTAACCCTTACTAACCCCATCTCTCACTCTTTCTCTCTCGTAACACACCCTTTTTGCTGGAAAAAATTTTGTGTTAGAAAACATTATGATAACTTTTATTATAAAGTTTTATGTTGGACAGGTGTCCAAGGATGACTGTAATTTGCACAATATTTTATTATTTAATAAATAAAATAGGAGACAAACACCTAAGAGGACTGTTGAACCACTAGGTGGAATGGAATCTGCGGTAGAAGGCAATGGACAAGTGGCAGCATCATGATGCAACTAACTAGCTATTGGTATGGGACAACTTCCTTGAAATGTGGTCATAGTGCCCTAAAAGATGGGATTGGAGCTTTAGGCTCATTTATTCCAAACTGACCACTAAAGACCTAGGCAGTCTATATAATAGCCATCAAATTATGAACCGAGGTTCATCACTTTTCCTGACGAGGAAATTTACCTTGGGGTTTTGTTGTGTTTGCACCCAAGAGATTTGATGAGGGGATATGCTAAGTTGTTGATCATGTTGTGAGTCTGCCAAACTCTATTGAGTTCAGGAGTTTGATGCTGAGTACTGAAGGCATGTGTTTACAGGAGTTTGATGCTAAGTGCTGAAGGCATTTTTGAGTGCCTTGCTTCTACACATATTCCATCTACTTAGTGGCTCAGTAAGCAAGCTCAGAGGTTCACAAGAAGCCAGCAGTTTGCTACTTCTTCTGGAATAGGTTGGGAGGAATAGGCCTCCTTGGGTGTTTGTCGGCCCTATCTTCATTTACAGGTTTTACTTATCTTTTCTAATTTCATGTAGTTAAAATTTCTATCTGTTATCATTAATTTACTGTTTCCAAAGATATGGCTGAACACATACATTTATTTTTATTTTTATTTCTAAGTTAAATAGGATTATGAATAGTATTGATTTTTATGATGAATTGAATAAAATGTTCTCTGCATTTTTCCCCATGCTAATGGATCGGCATCGTACTCTAGTACAAAGAATAAATTAAGTGTAAGTAGATATGATAGGTAGATTGCCAGATGAATGAGTAGATTAAGTTCTGTATATTTCTTCAGTTTTCCTACTATTAATATTCAGTATCAATTATCGTAACCCCATGTCTTTCTCTTTCCATATTCATTAAAAATTTCTAGGTTTATTGTATTCTCTACAATAGATTATTTTGAATTTACAGTTGTAAATATTTACTTTTCAAGTATACTGTACAATAATATTCTGCCAAGTTAAAAGTTAAGTTAGGGTTTATGTTTTCATGTTTTCTTCTCAAAAGCTTATTTTAGTTTGGAATTCTATCTCTGCACTTTATCTTCATTTACAGTATACAAAATAACTTACATAATAGAGTCTATTTACAGTTTCTCAAAAACTCACAGGACTCAACAGAAAAACCCTAAACCCTAAACATTCCCATTTCATAACTTTCGTTTAACAGAGCTGTCATATCATTTTATTTAAACAGTTCTTAACAGAATGTCAAACCACATGATTTATTGCCATAAAACAAAACATACAACTGTATTCATTTCTACAGATCGAGCTAGTCAAATATCTCACTATCATCTCAAAATTTATGTTATTACATTAACAGTAGAACAACTCTAAATAGCAGAAGCAAAAACAAGTTTGGATTGCCGAGATCTTAACGACGAGTAGACTCATAACCATACATTTTAAAATAGAGTCAAGCCCTAAACCTTGAAAAGCTTAGAGAATGAAAATGCAACATCATTTTAAAATCGACGAACTACACACAGGAAGGAATCGAAACATAGATTACAAACATCTACCATTATTCATTGAAACACATGATTTTTACTTTTCCAAAGTCTGTGAATGAGAACACATTCCCACGACTGTTACATTTTACAGTTCATTATTCCACAAAGGAAAACGATAGCAAAAAAGTACCAAATCTTAGTTCACAACTATAACTTTTTATACATTAAAGCTTAAACATAGAACCATTTTAAAAACAAGTTTCACTTCTACATTTACACACCCAAATCTAGGATACATTGCAAGTTCGAAACCCCAAAAGACGAATGAGACAAGTGTTACAAAACTGGTTTATTACAGTCTTGTTTAATGAAAATTTGACGAAGGAAAGGAGCTCACATTGACGGTATTTACATTGTCCATTGGACACAAAAATAAATCTAAAAACCTATTATTCTAACCAGGCAAGCCGAAAGGCATCCACACTACAGACATCTAGCATGACACAATACTGGAATCCTCATCCAAATAAACCACAAGCTCGGTCAAACATCAACGATGGCCATTCTTCCAGGAGAACCTATGAAGGGTTATGCCACCGGGGCTTACCGGTTAAACAAGCCATCAACTGCCATCAAGCTTCAACTCTATAATTCCACGACGAAGGAAGCACCTGCCACACAAACTACCACGAGGTTATAACATAATTCCAAAACATTACTATGCATAAGTTCAAACTGTAATTATAGCAATAAGTTTCATAAAAACCAAACTTACCTCGTAAGAGCAAGAAGATGGACTTCCTATTGCTCTCTAGTTTCCAAATAATCCAACCAATGCAACAGGGGCAGCATATAGCTATGAGAATCTCAGGCTCTGATCATAATTCCAACAAAAACCCTATCCCGTTACATGACGAAAGCCACAGGGCTTCAACACATATTCTCCATTCGAGCCTTAAAAACTTATACAACCAAGTTTCCACCATTAATTTCTGGAGATGGAAGTTGCAGAGCCACCAAAGACTCAACCAGAGGTCAAACCCTACTATTCAGTGGCCTGTCGGCCTCTCCCCCAAAGCTAGGGCTCCAAATGAATGCGAAAGGAAAAACAAACAATGGAATAGCAAGTGCATTAGGGTTTAGATTCTCAATAATCGAGATAGACCAGATGAACGGGTGAGACTGGGCCAGCCAAGCAACGCCACTACCAAGAAAATATTACGATCAATCTTCCTCATAAATGACTCAATTAATATCTAGCCCAGTTGGATGCCATATCACCAGATGTAGCTTACAGCTCGGTAGGCTTCCCACATTTCTTACTAAGTTCATCACGTGGAGCCAGTTACAGGTAATAGCCAACGAGACAATCCACTAACAAGTCACAGGGTTCATAATTGCTCAAATCCTACGTATCACCCTTTCCAGACTGCACCTGTGATGGCATTAACTCTTGTCAGCATCGTATTAATTAGCAATAGCACGATCCCTATATCATATCCATGTTTTATATTTCCAAACCATGTTTGCAAATTCGCATAGTATCCATGTTTGATATATTTCTAATGTTAAGTTTTATATCACATAGTATGCACGTAATATAATGCCAATGCTAAGTTTTATTTCGCATATGGTTTATGCATTATAACCCTAACAATTATTCCATAGGGTATTGTGACAAATTGTTATATGTCACAATTACGTAACAAATCAACATTTGTCCACACATTCATATAGTAGATTAGGATTGCAAAAGCATATAGTAATTTAGGATGCACGTGATAATAGGTCATATAATTTCGAAGGCCAATTTTTATTCATGCACCATAGCATTATAATGCTAACATTATTATACAATAGCGTATCGAATTAAATAAGGTAGGATTCCAATCCTAAGAAACCCCATTAGATACTTAGTAACATTATTCGTTAAGGTCACTTATTGTTCAACCTTGTCGTAACAATAGATATCATCATATGCTTGTCATTATCAAGATTTAAAGAACTTTCACTAAAGTCACTTAATGTTCAACCATGTCGCATTATTCAGACTGTTAGAACTCTCATAATATTTATATAAATTGTAATTCTAATGATTTCTATCAATGATTACAACAGAAGTATAGTGTAAAAATATCTCTAGCTACACTCTCACATGTTAGGATAAAAATAGTACAAGTTGACAAAAGATAAACTGAAACTTCATACCATCGATACCTTCATGCATGGCAGTACACACATCTATCTTAAAAACAGAGACGGCTAGCTGAATCGTATAACATTTGCTTGAAGTACTTGAATTATTTTATTATCTTACCTACATATCTGTGAAAGAAAAGAACCCAATGCTTTAGCTATCAAAGCTAAGTAAACCCAAAGGGCACCCTGTTGGAACCCCTTCAGAAATATGCAAACAAGTCGTTAGTATTATTACTAAAACCATGACACATGAGAATATAAACATCATTTTATTGCATTTGATTTATAATTCTGCTGTCTTTTTATGTTCAGAAATAACAATGGTAATTATGTGAAGTTGCCATTAGTTAATTAGTTAAATATCTTCCATTCCGCAGTTAGCATTTTCCTTGTGATTTTGCTATACCAAAAAATTTTAAATTTTAGCGATTTTTGGGATGTTACATCTCTCCTACTCATCCACCTATACCTTACCCCCACCCCTCTCTCTCTCTTTCCCAACACCCTAACACCCCTGCCTCTCGCTCTCTCACACTCACAACTACTAAATCCCCCTCTCTCTCCCTAAGCCCCATGCTACTCTTCATACCCATAACCACACCCTCTACCCCTCTCTAGACACCAACCTCTACATGCTATAAAAAAAAACCATTTCAATATCATTGCGTTAAGACCTTCACAAGAAAGACCCAGACTTGATGTACTAGTTTAGAGGTTTGATCACATAGATAATAAAAGGAAAAATTAAAAATTACTAATTTAATTTGGAAAAATACTGCCACACTAGTACTATTTTTTCTCTATATATGTATACCAACTTGTGTAGGTTGATTCCATAATTTAGGGACTCAAAGGCGGGACCCACAAAGACATATACCTTATCATTTGCCAAGAAATAAAATGTTATTATAAAATATCAATCTTGAGATAGTTACGAACATTTTCAATGGATAAAATTTATATATCCAGAAACATGATTCAATTTCTTACATTTCATCTTTTTTACTCAAAGCATGGTTTATTATTTAAGTATCTCAAAATATCCATGTAAGCTGAGGGATGCCTATTTTTTCAGTTTAATATTTGTTGACACAATTCTGTCTACAGGGGTTCACTTCGCACTGATTTCAACAAACGCCAACTAAACTCCCTTAAGCATCGGCCTAGAAAGGTTTTACCCTTTCAAGCAACACCCGCGAAGCGAATGAAGTCTCGCCCGAGATGATTAAGGGGTCTACAGGAACCAAGTTTCTGCAATGGGGGGAGGACATGCATCTATTCTCACCGCTATTGCTACAGAAACCAGATATTTATCTTTGCATCATGATTCCTAATTCAAACATACATTCCTCATTCGCATATTCAATATGTAATCGACATTCGCATTGACATGGTAAAATCGACGATCGCATTAATAGAAATTACAGAACAACAGAACTTAAGCATAACACAGTATTTAGGTCGCATTCATCATTCAACACAAACAGAGAAAAGAACGAGATATATCCGAACATCTCCATGCATTAACTCATCAAAAACTTGCGGTAAAACCTTCTCAGGGACAGTTCCAAACACTTATCACGGATCCATACAAAACTTTCTGAAGGCAGAGAAAAACATTACACAATTCATCCGCTTGTCTATTGATCAACTGATGATGCACTTAGGATTACAATCATAGTCCTATTTATAGCTAACTAAGGTGGTTACAAAGAGGTCCAAATGACCCATTGTAACTAACTAAACTAATCTTGTGCTTTCGTCGGCTCCTTGTTCTCTGCGAATGGTCCTTTCAAGCTCCTCCTTCCACCTGGTGCTCGCTGTCATGTACTTCTCATATTCATCCTTCTGTCTGGTGCTCGCTGTCATGTACTTCTTGAAGTCATCCTCTAGTCTCTTGGTCGTTGTCATGTACTTATCAAACTCATCCTCCAGTCTCTTGAAACCTTCATCATCTATACCTTCTCGACCATCTGTTACCCTTGACCCTGACTTGCGACTGGGTAGAAGTTCATCGACAACACCAACTTGTGGAAAGGACGTAGTGGTCCGACACATTTGTTTCACACATTTGATCATCCTTTGTTGGTACTGGCGTGCCTTTTCTCTTGTTACTTCTGTGGTCAGAGAGACTGCTTCTCTTCTAACACTTGAAACTTGCTTAGATATCTTGGGTAAGACCTCATCTTTGTTCTTTTTGATACGTGGTGCCTCTGCATTTGTTGGTTGCTCATGAACACTTGTCATCCTTTCCCTTAGTGCACCTTGGGTGATTCCGTTGGAAATGAATGCACCATTGCAACTCTCTAATCTCACTTACTTATCATGCAACTTCCTCAGAATCTCTCATTCAACTTACTGACTCTCTTCATACTACGCATAAGCCTTAATATTCCAATCTCTTCACTTGTATTTATGCTCATTCCTCATGTCCTTGACGCATAATTGTTAAATCATTCGCTAAATCTTTCACGTATTCATCAGATTTTTTCCTCAAGTTTGTCATTATAACCTCACGTTGTCTTCCTTTGATGCCTAGCCGCAGTAATTATACTCTGACTTGACTCCCGCGTGATAAACGTCGACGAGTGACCTGTCTTGCCATGTCTCCCACTTTTTTTCATTATTGCTTATTTCTTCTTCTTCTTCTTTTTTGTGCGACTCTCTTCTTAGCTGCTATGCGCCTGGTTAGGGAGATAGGGTTTCAGCTGATTCCCGTTTACTAGATTTGTCAACAATGTCCCATCTAGCCTTTGTAACTATACTGCACCTCCATCAGTAACAAAGTTTATGATATAAGGACCCAACCAATGCATCTGCAACTTACGTGGATGCTTTGCAAACTTGCTGTCATATAATAGGACCATATCTCCTCGCTGGAAGTGCTTTGTTCTAACGTGGCGATCGTTCCAAGCCTTCTGTCGATCCTTTTCTAGCTTTTGATGGAATCTTGCAACAAACCAATCCTCTTCAAGCTGTACTTACTATTCCAAATTCTCTTCAATTACTCCATCGTCACTCATTCCTGTGGCTGTTGTGATGTGCAGACTTGCGATGATATATTCCATGGGAATTACCGCTTCTGCGATTATCTTATCAATAGATGCTGATCCTTATTGTTTTCGCTTCCCTTTTTTTTCCCCTTTATTCTGATAGGGTCGTAGCCATTTTCTCAGTGCCAGTCCTTCGCTGGAGTTGGTTTAGTACTTATTCGGTGAATGGTGTAGAGAATGGGTTATGTAAACATGCGTCATTCAACTTTCTTAAATCGACACAGATCCTGACTTTGCCAGTTTTCTTATCTTGGACCACCATCAGGATGATCCACTCAAATTCCTCCACTGGTTCTATCATTCCTGCGTCTAGCATTCTCTCGATTTCGGCCTTCACATGCTCCTTATACCTTGGATTCAACCTATAAGGTCGTTGCTTTACTATATTTGCATCAGGATTCAGTGGGATTTTCATCTCACCTAGGTCCCCAGAAATGCCTTTCATCTCCGAGAATTTTGTCAGGAACAAGTCCTGAAACTCATGTAATAGGTAAGTCATCTCGACAATGGTCGAGTCATCCCAATAATCTCCAATGCTCACGAAATTGGGATTCTCCTCCAACCCAATGTTCACTTTCTTGATTCGTAATGGTTGTTGGAACTTGTCGGAGAGCATATCTGGTGCTTTGACATTGCGAGTTCCTTCTGACTCTGGTATATACGTAGCCCGCGGATTGTCCTCATCATCTGGTTCTCCTGTTATGTTGTAGAATTCCACCAACATTTTCGGTGTCACATTCCACTAGATTCCCATAGGTTTTCCGGTCAGAACTGCTTCGAGTACTTTCTCACGGACCTCCTGTAATGCGTTGTGGATGAAGGGGTTTTCGTCGGAGAAACTGAAAGTTTGGCTAAAGTTAGAAGTCAGTTGTTCCCATGAGGTTGTTCTGCGTTGGAGCTCTGCTGCGATGTACCAACTTCGCAGTACTTGATCAAATTTGTGAATGAATGCATGGACCCATTCCTATTTTGATCTTGTTCCCCATTTGTTTTGAAATTCATTCAGATGCTCCTTTGGATCTCCTCTGCCGTTATACTTCCTTCTGCAGTATCCTTCAGTGTTTTCGAACCTAACTTCCATTAGGTGTCGACATAATGGCCAGTTTTTTATGGTTGACTTGTGCGCCTCCCACCATCGTGCTGGTGTAGCCTTCTAGGCTTCCTCCAAGGCCATTAGTCATTATGGTTCTGCCACTTTCTCTTCAAACTCAGTGATAAATGAAGTCAAGTTGGGAAACCCCTCATATGTTGGTAGTTCGCACGCTTCTGTAGCTACCCATCTCAACGACTGGATGATCCGTGCACACCTTCTAAACGATACTTCATGCAACTGATTTTGCCAATTTTGGAGTGCTTCATCTGAATCTGATGACGCCGAACTGACGTTGCGCCATCCTAACTCTCTGTCTGCAGTAGGATTGACGTAGTATTCTGATATGTTATAGATATTTTCCCATCCCTCAGTGAATTCATCCCTCGTCGGCTCAACGTATCTATGCCCTTCTTCCGGATTGAGAGGTGCGACTACCCTCATCTCGCAATTTTTGAACGACATGGTTCTTTTCTTGAAGTTGATGATGGCCTGATTCTCCATCACCCAGTCTATCCCTAACAGCACTGGATAGGGGCTTGTGTTGTCGACAATCTCTATCACATCAAATTTTGCGTATGTTTTGAGTCCTTCTATTTGAACTAGGACCTGGCATAGTCAACCAATAGGGGTGACCTTACTTTGATTCGCTAGTCGCAGTTGTGCCGAGGACCATGCTAACTGTGGTTTCCCCATTGTTTCCCAGGTCTTTTTTGTCAGAATTTTTACATCTGATCCCAGGTCTAAGATAATGGAGTCGACATCAAATGCTCTGATTTGCACAGACATCCTCATTTCTCTTCCTGTATTCCTCTTATGTATTCGATTGACCATTCTATCCTGTGGTGCACCCTTCCATCGATGCAACGGGATGGATATTTCTGCCAATGCATCATGATCTTTTTCTAGCTCCGGGAACCTCTCTAGGAAGGCTCTTAAGGTATTATTATTATTTTTTTTTCTGTGAATTTGTCGTGTCGAATATCGGCGGCATCTCATAGGTGACTTCTTTCTGGTGAAGAAGTGGTTTCCTCATCTGTCTCATTGCCTCCTGTGCTTTCAAGAAAATATCCCTTTCTGCTTCCACATCGAATGTGACTTGTTTTCTCGCTGTCGATTGGATGCTCGACTGAGGCCGATCTTCCCCTGTCACAACTCCTTTGCGGGTCACTACTCCGTTAGTCGCAGTTTGACTTCTTACCTCTACTGATATCTTTTGTACTCCTAGTGATGGATTCTGGTTCTGATTCTAATTTGGTGGAGGTGGGGTTAGGTTCTTATTTTTCCACTTCACGATAAGATGAGGATAGTCCTCGACACCATGGTATGCAGCGCTGTACTAAGTGCACTGGGGGGTTGGATTCGGGAAATCCCTCTAGTAATGCCCCTGCTGACCGCAATTGTAACATATGATTGGTCCTCGACCTCGTCTAGTAGCTCCTCCTCGGCCAGCACTGGTACCTTGACCTCCATGGATCTCCCCTCTGAATCCTCTTCGCAGTGGTCCATATGGCGGGTACTGCGATTGTGGATATTGCAGTTGACCATACTGCGGTGGTGGATATCGTGGGTGACCATTGCAACTGATCATACCACGGTTGTGAATTATAGTGAGGCAGTTGTTGATTGTATTGTTGTTGCTACTATACCGATGGTTTCTCTTCTCCTTTCATGAAGAATGTATCCGCAGTCCTTTCCTGAAGTAGGTTGTAAGACCTGCAGTCTTTTTCATCATGGCCAACCGATCGACAGAATTTGCAATACAAATTAACTGGCTTGGACACCATCTTCTATAGGTACACGCATTCTTCTGGTCGATGTCCTCTCATCTGACATATGCGGCACCAAGGTAGTCCTCCATGACTAAGGGGATTCGGTGCACCCGACTGTAAATACTCTTGAAATTATGGGCACTGATCCTTGTGATGTCCTTCTTTTTTGCATCTACTACACCATATGTCTTCACGGACTTCTTTGTCCTTCTTAATATCTTGTAGTTGAATCGTCAAGTTTTCCAACTATGCTTGTATTTGATCCATGCTTATGCCTGTCTCGCCAATCGGCGAAGCCTCCAACTTCATTGAAATTTCCAAGGCTTCTTCCTGGGATGTTACTTTATGTTGCATCAGTGGTCCTCGGATGTGTGGAACCAACCCTACGATGAACCATTCTTTATGCTGTATGTCACTCATCCCGAAAATCACCTTTGCCTTTAACATTTTATACCATAGGTTGAATTCCCACACTGATTCGTTGGGAAACTGCTTGATATCCTTTAGCTCTGTGATGTACTGCGACTCATATTTCGGTTTTCTAAATTCATCAATCATTCCCGCCTTGATCTATGGAAGTGTTTTATCTGGACTTCCTGTCGGTACCTTAGTAAATTTCATAAACCAGTCTAGCGCACGACCCCTGAGGGTCGTTGCTAGTTGTCCCTTTTTTATATTTTCGTCTTGGACCTGCTTCACAGTCCATACTGCTTCACACAAAAACCAATACTGTTTGGGATCCTCTATCCCGTTACACTGGAAAGTTGGCATTTATACGTCGTCACCTGCCATTCTTGCGCTCCTACTGTTATTCTTTACTGATCTGTTACTCTTACCGTTGTTCTGACACGTGGGACAGCTCTGCGAATAACTTGTATATCTTCCTATAAATTTCTGAGTAGTGCACGGATTTGAGGGTACATTGTAGGTTAGGGTCCTTCCCTCTTCAGCTTCTAGGGTATCCTAGTCACCTTCTTCATCGTAATAAGGTCGGTTCATCCCTTGTGGTCCTGTTTAACAATTTTCTATTCCAGTAGCCTTAAGAGACTCTGTCTCAGTCCTCCTCTTCTTCTTTGGTCGCCAAAATATCGCCCCACTTCTCAAGTTACCACAATCTTCCTCAGCCTCCCTTAGAAATTCGTCATCACTCATGTACATATACCCCGCATCTTTCTATCAGACCCGCATTCACGCGGTACCCACAACCTCCGCACACTAATCTCTACTCGTTAGAATTCATCTTCAGTATACCCTTTTCACAGACAAGCATCTTAATCCACAACTTCAGCGATAGTAGAAATCTCCCTCTAGGTCCTTTGAAAAATTTCCTTTCTGCATCGTTGTATGACTTGATTGTATCAATGGAAAACTCAATGATGTATCCCTCTAGGATACTGTCTACCTAGAATTCGACAGCCCTCGATACCCTATTGTCGACATGTTTCAACTATTGGATCAGTTCTGGAGTCCAGTGGTCAAGTTCACCTCCTTGGAAATTTTTCTTCTGAAATGTCAGCTGCTCCAACCACTCGTGCAACAATACTGGGAATTCACAGAAAAATACCTCATGAATATCAGAATAGATATGCTTTTGCAACCAACTTCTTGTCATCTACCTAGGGTTCCGACTTTCTCCTTCCGTGAATTCCTCTATATTTTTATCGAACCAATCCTGAATCTCCGGTTTCATCGGATGCCACAGCATGTCCTCTTCGTTCTTCTTCAAGGTCCTGACAACGAAACCATTTGTTGACACAGTTCTGTCAATAGGGGTTCACTTCGCACTATTTTCAACAAACTCCAACCAAACTGCCTTAAGCATCGGCCCAGAAAGGTTTTACCCTTTCAAGCAACAACCGCGAAGCGAGTGAAGTCTCACCCGAGATGATTAAGGGGGATGCAGGAACTAGGTTTCCACTGTGGGGGGAGGACATGCATCTATTCTCACTCTATCGCTATAGAAACCAGAGATTTATCTTCGCATCATGCTTACTAATTCAAACATACATTCCTCATTCGCATATTCAATATGTAATTGTCATTTGCATTAACATGGTAAAACTGACGATCACATTAACAGAAATTACAGAACAACAAAACTTAAGTAGAACACAGTATTTAGGTCGCATTGATCATTCAACACAAACAGAGAAAAGAACGAGATATATCCAAACATCTTCATGCATTAAATTATCAAAAACCTGCGATACAACCTTTGCAAGGACAGTTCCAAACACTTATCATGGATCCATACAAAACTTGCCGAAGGAAGAGCAAAACATTACACAATTCATCCGCTTGTCTATTGATCGACTGATGATTCTCTTAGTATTACAATCATAGTCCTATTTATAGCTAACTAAGGCGGTTACAAAGTGGTCCAAATGACCCATTGTAACTAACTAAACTAATCTTACGCTTTTGTCGACTCCTTCTTCTCTGCGAATGGTCCTTTCTTCTGCGGATGTTCCTTCTTGTCGCTGTCGGCTTCCGCACTTTATGCGGTCTAACCCCGTGCCAACAATATTGCATCTAATATATTCAAAAAGGCCCTCAATAGCTTGCACCAACCCCTAAATTCTTATGGTCAGATGTCAAAATTAGCTAGTCACCATGGTCCCAGCATAATGCATGGCCTATTTGGTCCCTTGGAGAAACAAGTTTGACAAGAACTATGTAAAAATGAGTTAAGGGGGTCAAAAATTGAAAAGGGAGTATTCTAGGCACCTCCCCCCTCAAGGAGGGGTTCATGCATGGTCCTCCCTCATCTAGTGGATCTAGGTGGAAACCTATCTTCATCCTAGAAAAATTGGGATCTCCTCCAAAAGGTGGCACCCCTCTCATCATTCATCTCTTAGTGGTGGCATTGGATCTCAAGGTTGATATGTCAATCTCCACCAAAAGAGGGTTCCCTCCCGTAATTGTGGAGTAAACTTTAGAGATGAAGAATATTTCCTAGATTCCATAAGATCTCCCTCTAAGAGGTGGCACATATATATTTCATGTGCATGCATGATTTTGGATTTGATTGGATCTACTAGATATCCTCCTAGAGGTGGCACATTGGAGGCCTTGTTAAGCTTAGTTCACTCATCAACTTGATCCAGTTCTCCTCTAGGTGGTGCATTAGGGTTTTGGATTTCCCTCGCATGTGTCACTGTCTCATTAATCATGCATGAATAACTTAAGGGGAGCATCATCTCTTATCTACCTATTTGAAGAGGCATCCTCTTATCTTATGTTGTTGGTTCTTGTTGGATTTTTCTGCTTAATTAAGCCTTATACATGATTTGTGATTTTGGAATAAAAGTAAAGAGACTTTGGAGGTCAAAGAGGTGTGGTGCAAGCTTTGTGTGGATACCAATGTCTCATTTTTATATTGGAGGTAATTGTTTCAATTTATATACATGTTTTGATTTGCTTCCTCAGGATTTTGTAGGGGTGTTATCACACAGTAGGACAAGTTTCATTTAAATAGTTTTTACTTGAATCTTGTTGTAGATTGCTTGAGTGGAATTAGATCTAGATATAATTATGGTTGCATAAGTATATGTTCTAACCCTATTTTGTAGGATACACCTAGAATAAGTAAGGAGGAAGAGTTTCTCTTTTTTTGTATGTAAACTGATTGTGGGTCTTCATCCATCGAGAAGATGGAGGTAAGCCTAGTGTAACACCCTCATGCTTGGTGCCTTTAACGGACTAGTACCTCAACATACTACTTTCGATCTCTATTTACAAGTTGAAGTAATTTCACTCTCTCTCCACTTGAACCTTCTATAAAATTAAATATCAATTGGTTACATTATTTAGGTCTACTTTGTTCATTAAAATTCATATTTTCTTTAAGTAGATCCATTAAAATATCAATTTCTAATTATAGGTTAAACAAGATATATTACTAGCACTTAGCACTAGTGTTTTACTCATTTTATATAGTGATTCATTTGAAATATTTGATTAATATAGCTCACTTTATGTTGTCGAAAAAATGTGTAAATTCATTTGTAAACTCCATTTACATATTTATTTTCATTAGAAAATAACCTCCTTAACCATTGGTTTTAGTGGCTATTTTTTTCAGGGCAAGACAAGAGAACTCATTGAAGGACTATGTGGAAGCTAGGTGGAAGCCTTGCATGAGTGATTTGTTCACTATCCTAAATTGATTTTTTTGTATGTTTTTATCAGCCCCAAAGGGTTGACCATTTTCTGGAGAACTCATGGATCCCTCTTCTCTTCCTTAACCCTCCTCTTACCTAAAAAAGTTTCAATCAATTACTTTGTAATACATGATTAGTTAAGATATTTGATCTCAAAGTTGCATCTTTCATTAGATATGATATACTCATACATATCTTAGACGTTTCACATAATTCATATCCAATATTAGATATAAGATTAAATATTTTAGTGCATGCATTTAAATCCACTTCAATATAATTTCTCTTAGTTTCAAAAAAGAGTGCAATTCAATACTTGCATATCATTGTAGATTAGTGTAAATATTTTATTTTAATTTATTTATGTATCATATTTTAGCTCACCCACATGTTGGACAACGAGAAAATTTCATGATAAAGACCCTTACTTCTTCTTTAATTTATTTACCTAACTTCCCCCTTTATTAGTCTTTTTAGTCTAACCAATCTTTTACAGGACAAGCCCCCCTTTGGGAGAGATCAAAGAGATAATTTCAAAGAACCTTCCTTTGTAATGTCCCCATTTTTTATACCACCATGTTCCACCATTACCCATTCAACCCCATGGGTCCTAGTGATAGTTTGGAATTAATTAATTAATGAGGGGTTAAGTTTTGAGGCATTAATTGCCAAAGTATTTAATTTTATTTCCTTAAGTTTGAGATGCACTTAATAGAAGTTAATTTTCATTAATAAATATTTATTTCAATGGAATAAAGTGGATAATGATCCACAAGGGAGAATTAGAGGATAAGGTTTGACCAAGAGTTGGCTTGCAAAAGAAGAAAAGATGAAAGCAGTCAAAGCTAGGAAAGCAAGAAAAAGAAAAGGAAAACCTGGCACAAGGCAGAAAAGCAGTAAAGCTCGGGAAAATCAGAATAAAGCATAAAAATAGATAAAAACATAAAACGGGATAAGGTAGAAAAGCAGGAAAAAGAAGTCAAAAGAAAAAAGTAGGATAGATAAGAAAAAGTAGAAAGCAAAAGCAAGAGCAAAAGCAAAAGCAAAAGCAGGATAGAAAAGCAAAAGCAAGATAAAGCAAAGGCAGAAAGAAAAGCATAAAAATAAAAGGTTGAAAGCAAGCTATCCTTGTCCACTCCATGATGGAGCTTTAGCCTATTTGAATTTCTCCACAAGTCACCTTAAATATATAAAAGGAGTGTGCACCATTTTCCAATCTTTTGGCAGTTTGAGAATTGAATTGAGAGCAATTTTGCCTCTGTGACTTGGGAGATGTGCCCCTAGTCCAAGATGGGAGATGTTCCCCTACTTATTCTTAGAGGATGATGACATCCAATTTTCATCATTGAGTTTATTGCAGGTCCTGAAGTCTGATCCAGTGAAGTTCGAGCTTGTTTGCAGATATTGGAAAGCCTCCAATTCAAATTCCTCATGATTTCTAGTTTTTCTATGATGGAGAGTTCCTTCTCTCGTGTATTCCTTTCCTAAGTATTACATGAGATGTATTTCAGATACTTATGGTTGTCATTAATGTAATTTTGAACCTATGAATTCCATTCTACAGATTTAATAAAGAAAAGTCTAATTTTCATACCAATTTCTTGCACCTAGTCGAGATTGCCATGAAAATTAGCTAGTTTTCAGTGTTTGATTAATAAATGAACCTATACAACTCCAAATTGGTTTATTTTGTCACTTAACATGTCAATCCGCATTCCATGTCTGAAACCAAGAATTTGAATCCTTCTCACCCTTTTTGGAAAATCCTGAAGTTGAACCAGTTGTGCAATCCCGGGAGACAATTTTGCCTGTTTACTTTTGAAACCTCCTCAAAACTTCTTCAAACTTGCTAGAGCGAACCTGAACTGATATTTTACATTCATTTAATACTCTTAATCCTTCCTATATCTATCCAAGTAATTTTTTCATTGTTTTTCCTCAAGTCTGGTAGGAGAGTCAATTAGTGTACAATCAAAATTGAAAATGAGAAAACAGTCCAATAGGTAGCCAGGATAGACCACCATTCAACCCCTCAGGGTGCCTACTAAAAAAAGAACTTACCCCACCATTTTCTCACTTCCAATTTCTAACTTTTGTAATACTGATTGTTGTCCATAAGGACCAATAATAGGAATTTATAAGGGCTTCATAACCCATTGTAACACATCAGGTAGGGTGGTGGTGGTGTAAAACATCAGGTAGGGTGGTGTCTGTGTCATTTTTCGTGTGTGCCTTTTTGTATTTTTTTCTTTTCTCTTTCTGAGCATAGTTTTAATTTCTCTAATTTTCTTTATGTAGTAATTAGATCACATTTTAATTTCAGTTGGAAAGGAACTTTGGTGCATGTTAATATTTCATCTTCAATCACTCATGCATGTTGTAAATTATTCAACTAATTCCATCTAATAATCAATCCTAAAAATATTCTAATTAATTCCACGTTAATTAAACTCAAAATAAACCCTCCCTAAAGACGTAATTATGACCTCTATAAACATCCATAGATTTTTCAGTTGTGGGAAAATTCTATAGTGGAGGAATCTACTAGGTAGTGACTGTGGGGACCCTTCAAACTACACCATTGATTGATGTCATTGTTAGACATACCCCTGCGACTCCGATATAGTCCACTTATCATGTAGTACCACACTTGATATCTAGACTCATTAATTCTATAGTGGAGGAATCTACCAGGTAGTGACTGTGGGGACCCTTCAAACTACACCATTGATTGATGTCATTGTTAGACATACCCCTGCGACTCCGATATAGTCCACTTATCATGTAGTACCACACTTGATATCTAGACTCATTAATTTCCACGTAACTCACGTAAATAAAAAACTCCCCTCTTTCCCTAGTAATCAACAAGCAAGTCAATTTCACAATTTACTTCGCTTTCACATTGTAGTAATTAGATAACAATTCTCTTTTTTCTAGTTAAGTAAGCTATTAGCATATTTCAAGTACTTCATGTTCTATAACTGTATCCGTTTTTAACCAATGGTAAAGCACTGGTCTCTATTTCATATATGTCAAAGCTTTGATTTACTTGTCAGGTTATATTGTTAGATTGTTTTTCTAGTGTAATTTTTTAACTTGTAAGTCGCATTTTCCAAGACAACCATCCTTATATTTTTGTAGGGTCTAGTTCCCTTGGATTTCTTTTAGGAGTTAACCTAAAGAGAAGGAGTTGAGTGTTGTGATGACAAGTGTGCGATGAGTAAGATTTCCCAAACCAATAGAATTTAAGTATTTTGGTCAACCATTATGGCCTAGTTGGACCTATAGAAGTCAAAGATGCTTATGTGCCATAATTTATAGACCTCACCTTGGTTAAGATTTTGAAAAGTTCATCTCGAAATATGATAATTATACATGAAATAATAAATATAAAGTATTTTATATTATCACTACTTTTAAGTTCTTTAAAATATAAATCTCACATTAATTAAGGTGATAGTAGAGTAATTTTGAAATAATAAATTTTTTTATATAATTAATCTCTCATAAATAAAAATAAATAATATTTAAAAAGTATCATAAATAAAAATAAATAATATTTAAAAAGTATCAGACAATTTTGCATGTTTACTTTTGAAACCTCCTCAAAACTTCTTCAGACTTGCTAGAGCGAACCTGAACTGATATTTTACATTCATTTAATACTCTTAATCCTTCCTATATTTATCGTTACTTTGAATCGATGTGCCATGTTCTTTGATAGTTACGCTGATGGATACTGTGATGTATGTTTTTACTATATAATGTTGAATTTCGATCTTTATCTACACATGGGTAAGACCCTAACTCCATCTCTGTAGTTTAGTTTCTCTTGTCTGTTCTAAAGGGAATGGATCCCTAGTCATTACGCTTGGCGTAACCTTGTGGTGTATTGTGAAGTAAGCAGGGATCAATCCCCCTGTCTACGTTGGATGCGTGACTTGTAATTGTGGGTTCTCAAGGGAATTTGATCCTTGCACTAAGTTGATGGATGATGGTTCTATGTGTTCAATTCTTCGTTTTCACTCTTGTAGGTATATGGGAAAAGCCCTATTTTTCAATTCATAATTTATTTTAATTATTAAATATAAGAGTAATAGAGCCCTTTCCAAATGCTCTTGCGTGGCCTAGCTAAGGTGTAAGTGTATTGGGAAACGATTCACAGTCAATGCTGGAAGCATGACAAAATGAAGTGAAAGTTCTATGGGATTCGATCCCAGGCTTGTATTAAGTAATGACTTCATGTGTGTTTTATGTGTGCCTTGAATCATGGAAGGTAGAAGCAATGATTATTAATAATAGCTTGATGATGAAGTTTATATGGTAGGAAGGTTTATGAGGTCGTTTTGATGTTTATAGAGGTTCTGGAAGTATATATATAAGCTCTGTTGATTTAAGGTATGCATTTTGTTTGTATCATATTCTGTTTACTAAATAATATGTGATAATTGTTTACTATATGTGAGATCTATATATATGTATATAAGTATATTGTTTATTAAATATATATCCTTTATAAATATATATTTACTAAACCTAACAGAATTTGGGTATGATATTGGCGTTTTACCAATAGTAAAGTTCATGAAACTTTATACAGAAATAAGAGCTTTTTCATTTAATATATATATATATATATATTCTAATTATTTAACATAGAACTTTGGTTATATGAGATCTATGCATAAACTAGAAGGGTTTTGTTTAATACATATATAATTTGTTTACTAGTATATGGGCTCTGAATATTTAATAGGAGTGTTTTGTTTATTTAATATATAATTTTTTTACTAGTATATGGGCTCTGCATATTTAATAGGAGTGTTCTGTTTATTTTATCTATATATATATAATAAACCGACCAGAATTTAGGGCTATGTCCCGGAATCCTAATTTAGGATTCTCTTTCTGTGTGGGTAATAAAATGGGAGCTTTCTCCGATAATATATTAATGAAACATTTCTCAACCAATAACCTATAATCATGGCTAATTTTTTTTTCCAATGATCTTACCAAAATTCCATATAGTGTAATTCTAATACTCAATAAATATTGCATGACAAATAATTTAGAAGTGATAATATTGATCAATCTCAAATGAAAACAATCTTTCAAACAACTTCTAACAGGTATAAAATTTACACAGAAAATTATGTGGACAATATAACCTAATAAATGCCGACCTATAACATAAAATATCTGAGATATAATAATGGAATAAAAATTGAAGATACTTATCAGTATTTTGTTGCAATCCGAATGACTTAGGAATGGACACGTTCCACCCAACCATAGACCTCAATCTGTTCCTGGATTTTTCCACAGTTCACCCCCAAGCCGAACTGAGCATGAAAAGAACTAGAAGACCTAGGGTAAATTCTCTATCTTCTTTACTAATAGCAGAGTGGTCACAAGGTCCATTTACCAGCCCTTTGTGTGAATCTTTCTTAACAATAACTTCCCTTACTTTCCCCACAATCCTCTTTCTAGATCACACCAAATATCAGAAAATATGGTGTTTGAACGCTCAGATTCATGGCTGAAACCTCCAATGAAATTGGAAAACACTTGCCCTTGCAAAGTTCCCCTCTCTGCTATTTATAAGTTTTTGTGAGGAAGGCTGCTAGGATTTAGGCTTAACTCACTCAGTTATTTGTGAGAAACATTGACAATTATGTTTTTATCTTTAATTAATAATTCAGTTTATTTTAACTCTAACAATTTATTTTTATCTGTATTTATTAAAATAAGACTTTTACTCACCTAGCATCTAGTTTGATCTTTAGTTATCAGCTATTGACCATTCTAAACTCTTGCATGCTCAGTACCTCTTCCAGTGGCAACCCCAGTCAATTAGAAAGAATAAAATAATAATAGTTTGAGTATTAAATAAATATTCAAATGGATTATTGATGCTCCAGATCTCCCATATCAACATCAGTTAATCATCATGAGTTTAAGTGCTCCAGAGCATTACTGCTCAACACTTACTCAACTAATAGTGCTCCAGAGCCCACTTGCTCAACACTATTAAGTCAATTGTCTTAGTGCTCAAGAGTGTATTCTCAACACTAGTTACAATAATTTAGATGTTCCAGAGCTCACTTGCTCACATCTTTTAATAATTTTTGTGCTATTCAGAGCTCACTTACTCAACACCCAAAATGACCACTTAGGTGCTCCAAGGTTCACTTAACTCAACACCTGTCAAAAATAAAATAAGTTTGTAAGGACAAATAACTATAAAGTAAAAATAGTCTTTTCTTGGGATATTACACTACCACTAATGAGATATTATAGGTTGACATTCACCAGATAACACCTTTAACTTAGTGTGACATGGCATTTTTTTATTATTTTCCTTAGGAGGCCCATTTTAGACCCAAAATTTCCTCTAATAAGTTCCCCCCAAGGTCTCTCTTGGTGAGTTGGGATTTTTCTCATGTTCACATGCAAATCTAGGATAAAACAATGAGGACACTAAGGATGATGATGATGACAATGATGAAAATCGATGATGATGATGATGATGCCATCATAAACATCATTGTCGATGTAATCTAATCATATTATCAATATATAATCACTACATCATCATCATCATGATCCTCATCATAATCATTATCATTGTCATCATCTTCATTATCATTGTCATCATCATCGTCGTCATCGTCGTTGTCATCATTGTCATCATCATCATCATCATTGTTAGGGTTTGTGTATGCTATTAAGGATCGTCATCATTATCCGCATCCTCATACTCATGATCATGATCATCTTCATCATCATCATCATCATCATCGTAATATAATGACATCATACTCATCATCGATGCCATCATCATCATCATCATCATCATCATCATAATGATTGTCATCATCATCATCATCGCTAGCTGCATCATTATCCTCAAAGTCACCATCCTCATAATATCATCATCATTGTCATCATAATCATGAAATCATCATCATCATCGTTGTTGTTGTCATCATAATATATCACACCATTGTCATCATCATCATTCAATCGCCATAATCATAATCTTTGTCACCATAATAATCATCATCCTCATCATCATGATCCTCATTGTCATCTTCATCATAATCCTCATTGTCATCTTCATCATAATCATCATCATCATCATCATTGTCATCATCGTCATCATCATCACAAACATCCTCATTATCATTTTCATCAGCATCGTCATCATCGTCGTTGCTGTCATCATATCTATCCTCATCGTTATCATCATCATGATTATCATTGTCATGATCATCATCATGATAAGGGTTTAGTCATTAGATGAGACAAATGGACCATGATGAGTTGAGGCCAATAAATCCAAGGCGGTCAAGATAAGAAAATATCAAATGATCCAATCCAATGGGGATAATATGAGTTGAGATAAGAATTGTGAAATGCGATGAGATGATACAAGGAAAATTATACAAAGGAGACTTGATAATCTCCTCGATCCTTGGTCCTCAGGCCATGAAGGATGATTGATTATTTATCTCTAATTTGTGACATTTCTCATCCTCCTTAGATTCCTCACTACTCACCTTAATGAATGAGAAATGGTGCTTAAACTCTAGCAATAACATTAAATAGGGGTTATGGTAAAATGTTGTCTCTATTTTTCAATTCCTATTAGTAACTATAAGTGATTCATTGAACACATCCCATCTTGAAAATGAGTTATTTAAACACCCAAATTACATTATTTGTGAAATTGAGCATTCTTCTTGGCACTAAGGTTGCAATGGATGTACTTGTAAGAAATGTACTATGGGAATCCAATATTGTCATCCATGCTTACTCTTTGTCCTCCAATATTTATCTTGGCAGAGGTGTTGCAACTAGTGGCCCTATATTATAACCACTATGGACACCATATCCCAATTCAAGGTCAAAATAGACCCTATATGATGACCTAAGGCCTCATGCATGGCCTATGAGACAATAAGGAAGATGTTATGGCATAAGACCCTAGCCTTTGAACCTAGAAAATTTCTTATGCTGTAAGAATTAACCCTAGTGTACTACAACCTGAAATTGTCACCACACCTTGATTGCATGCAAATATTTCTCTATGTAGGTCCTATGCAAAGGTTCGAGGTCCCACAAATTGTATATGATCCCAAAATATAGTTTACTAGGCATAAGCTTATTAATGGAATTATCCATATGAAGTAATTAACTACCCACATGGAAAACAACTATGCAAAATTTGCAAGGAAATATATAACCACCATGGTTGAAAGATGATGGTCACTGTAGTTGGAGCGTCATCCCTAATACATAAGACTATTCATAAAGTTGATATAATTAATAAAAGGAATGGATTATTTACAAGAAATGGTTTGAGTGTTCACCATTCAAATACTTTAAAGAAGAGAACATATCTTAACTTATTACAACCTTTGGTGTTCCAAACCTCAAAATGACCACTATATCTTACTGATCAGAGAGCTTATATGGTGGATGTGGCATTGCTTAAGAGATGTTAGGGACATCAATTAAGTTACATTATAATCCTAACATCTCTTAAACAACATTTGTGAGGGAAAAAAATGAAAATGCACTAGAGTCCCTTTTTTAACTGTTTTTTTTAATGTTAAATTGAGTTTTTTAATTAGACATTGATTCAAATTTCAAATTTAGACCTCAAATGTAGTAGTGTTTGCACTATCTTCTCCAAACAAACTAAAACACATTGAGTTTGAGAGGCAGAGTGGTCTGGATTGTATAGGGAATGAAATGAACACATAGAAAAGTATAATAGAGAGCGCAGTAATACAGTAAAAACCCAATTTCTATTAATGAATAAAATACTAGAATATTGTAGAACATACATAGGCTAGAATGGTGGTAGCTTATCTCTGAAGGAAGAGAGATGGTATTTATGCTCATTCGCACAAGATAATACAAGAGATCGGAGAGATGGTATTTTAACATAATGAAATAACCCTAAAGGTCCAAAACCCTAAACGTAGGAGGAAAAATGCCAAAAAGTGTTTTCTCTAAAAATAGTGACAAAGGCATTTTTAGGCACAACTTTTACATCAATTTCCTAGAAGCTTAAATTTTGCATACGAGTTTGCGTTTGGTGCGTATAGTATCCTATCAGAAAGATAAAACTAAGAAGAAAAATTGATGCTTGGCATATTGGTGCAATGAGAACCATATGTTGTGCAGGATCTTTGCTAAAAAAACACTGTTTAATCCCTCAAAACAACCCCATAAGTTTAGGACCCGAAAAATACTAGAAAATCGCCCAACTGGAGAACCATGTTGAGTTAGTGGAAGTGGTGGGTGGCCACCGATATCTACTTGGATCAATAATACCCCTTTAGGAAGCAATGGTATCCATTAAGTTCCTATAGAAGATGGGGAAACTTTTGTTGAATATGAATCTGGGTGAGCCATTTTCCTTGGTGAAGAAGTTGTCCTACTTTGACTACCCAATAGAGTTGTATGGTCAGTTGGCGGGTGCCATTCATCTTTGTTTCCATGAACCGATCCAATGTAGCTTGATTGAGGCAGTCAAGATTAAGTTCTATATGATCCAACTACTCAGCCATGTTCGAGGTGTCCAACAGAGATGGAAAATATGGGCGAAGCAACTCCACATTAAATACTGGATGTAAGCCAAGGAAAGGATGAATACTCAATTATAAATAATTTTCACCCACAACCTTTATGATGGTGTAAGGCCCATATTGGAGTGGTTGGAGATTCCTATGGGGGCCTGTGAGGCACTCTTTCTATAAATGTAACCAGACCTTGTCACCAACCTAAAATTTGTGGGGAACCCGATGCTAATCATGTCGATGCTTGTACTTGGAATTGGATTTCTCCAAAATGTCATGGATTCCTTGGCGGATGTGTTGAATCCATTCAACAAATACGGTTTCCCTGTCAGCCTTAGTTTGAGCATGGGAATATTCGTCCCATTTGGATGAAAGAGTGATAGCTACATCAATTGGGACTAATGGTTGGAATCCCAAGCATGCCTGAAAATGGTTGTGAACAATAGAACTATGAAGAGCTCTATTGTAGCTATGTTGAACATAGGGAAGGATCTCATCCCACGTGCAGGGATGTTTAAAATTGTACATTCTTAGAATATGCACAATCATCCTGTTGACCACTTATGTATGTCCATCTGTTTGCGGGTGAAAGGCAGTCGATTTGGTGATCTTGGTGTCCATCATTGACCATAGGCTAGACCAAAATATGCTCAAGAACCTGTTGTCCCAATCTGAAATGATAGTTTGTGGTAGCCCAAAATGAACCCAACCACATTCAAAGAAGAGATTAGCAATGAGGATGTGATAGTCTTCTTGTAGGGTGTCAAAATGGCCATATCAGAGAAGCAATCAATGACCACGAATACAAAGTCATTACCATTCTTGGTTGAAGGTAGTCCTAACATGTAATTCATGGAGATGGACTCCCATGGTTGAATGGGAAGGCAGTGGGGTGTACAGCCCTTGCTTCTTAATGTCGGGTTTAGCAATGGAACAGGAAATGCATGATCTGATATACTTGCTAACATCTTACTGGAGCTTTGGCCAATAAAAATATTTATGCAATATTGCCATTGTCTTTTCCATGCCAAAGTGCCCTGCCACCCGACTAACATAATGAGCTTCCCAAATCATCTTTGCACGCTCGCTTGAAGGAACATAGAGATGGACTAGATATCATAACAGTCCATCCTGGAGATAAAAGTACGCAACTAGTGTGGTTGTGCCCAATGTTTGATAGGTGGTAGAGAGTTTAGGATCACTTTGATATAGTTGGGGCCACCTTAAAGTTTCATGGCCACATGAGTTTAGCACTATTTTCAAGGCTATAATTGGAGATCGACTAAGGAAATCAACAACTCGGTTTGTGTTTTCCTTCTTATATTTAATGTTCAGGTAGAATTGCTGCAAATATGTTGACCACTTTTGATGGAGATCATTATGTAACTTTCCATGTGTTTGAGTGAACTGCAGGGGCTTGTGATCAATGTGAATGATTGTCTCTTTTCCTATAATCTAAAGTTCCCATTGGCGGCAGGATTGTACAATGGAATACATATCCTTATCGTAGGTGGGGTATTTGCGGACTTCATATGAGAGCGTCTCACTATGGTATTCCACTATATGGCCATGATGAGTTAGGATTGCGCCAACAACATAGTCCAAAGCATCTATCTCAATATCAAATGGTTGTGGTATATCTAGTAAGGTGAGTAATGATGCGGAACATAGGAAGTGTTTCAGATCCTCAAATAATTTATGTTGTTTCTTAGCCCAAACAAACTTGGTTTTGGAACCACCCTTGGTAACTTGGATGAGGGTCCAAGTGATATGAGAGAACCCCAATACAAATCGACGATAGAATTTGGCAAGGACCAATAAACTATAGAGCTCGGTTAGATTTGTTGGGGCTAGCCAGTCTCGAATGACTTGAATAGATTAGAGAAAATTTGGGGTCTACAATCGGCCTTATAAAAAAATGTTCCATGGATGAGTTGGATTTCTCAAACCAATAGAATTTCAATAACTTTGCTCAACCATTAAGGTTGAGTTGGACATATAGAATTCAAAGATGCTTATGTGTCATAATTTTATTTGACAATAACTAAATTCATATAAACCTCACCTTGGTTAAGATTTTGAAAAGTTCATATCGAAATATGATAAATATACTTGAAATAATAAATATATAGTGTTTTATATTATCATTACTTCTAGGTTCTTTAAAATATGAATATCACATTAATTAAGATGATAGTGGAGTAATTTTGAAATAATAAATATAGAGTATTTTATATTATCACTACTTCTAATTTATTTAAAATATAAATCTCACATTAATTAAGATGATAATGGAGTAATTTTTAAATAATAAAAAACATTTATATAATTAATCTCTCAATAATAAAAATAAATAATATTTTAAAAAGTATCATAAATATATAAAAAAATAAGTGAGAGATAAAATCAGTTTTCGTTATTTTTTCAAAAAAATTTTCCCCCAAACTAAGAATTTAACATTTTTGGTACTATTGGAAAGGTCTCGACAAGAGCTACAACTTTCGTGTTTTGCGTTTTCTGAGATTCCGCACTGATTTTTCAGGGTGGGCATTTTAGTACCCTGATACTAAAATGTCCGCCTTGAAAACAGGTGTGGAATATCGGAAAACTCAAAACACGAAAGTTGTAGCTCTTGTTGAAACCTTTCCAACAGTGCCAAAAACATCAAATTCCAATATCGAAGGAGAAAGTTATCACAAAAATAATGAAATATTATTTTATCTCTTTTATGATAATTTTTAGAATTTATTTATTTTTATTTATAAAAGATTAATTATATAAATGTTTTTATTATTTCAAAATTACTCCACTATCATCTTAATTAATGTGAGATTTGTATTTTAAAGGACTTGGAAGTAGTGATAATATAAAATAAAATAAAAATAGTGTTTGTTTATTTTTAGTATTATTGTAATTATGTTTTTGCATTGTAATTTTAGTTTTTTTTTAGTTTTAGAGTTTATTAAATATATAAAAAGAAGTAGTGGTACATTTATTAAAAACTCAAATAAATTATAATATAAATTTAAAAAATTTGCCACTATATCATTTGTTGTGTATGCACAAGAATCTAAAGTTTTCATTATTACTTTCAACCATCATCTCTTAACTCTATACTAACCCCCCCAGCTACCATTAATGAGATATTATAGGTTGACCTTCACTAGATAACACCTTTAACTTAGTGTAACATGGCATATTTGTAATGTGACGTGTTTTTTTTTATTATTTTCCTTAGGAGACCCATTTTAGACCCCAAATTTCCTCTAATGCAGCTTGGCTGGATCAACATGCACACCATGCTCATCCACAATGTATCCTAAATATTGGATTCTTTTCATTCCAAGGGAACACTTCTCTAGATTAGCATATAATTTATGTTGACGCAGAGTGTTGAGGACCTGTTGAATGTGCTATAAATGCTCAACCTAATTCTTATTGAATATGAGGATGTCGTCTAGATATACAACCACAAAATAATTAATGAAGGGTCACAAAATGTCATCCATCATCCACGTGAAAGTTGCTAGAGAATTAATCAAGCCAAAATGCATGACCAATCACTCGAAAATACCTTCCCTAGACTTGAAGGCAGCCTTCCAGACATCATCTTTCTCAATTGGTACCTGGTGGTAGCCGAACTTCAGATCAATCTTACTAAAATACTTGCTCCCCTTGAGCTAGTCAAGAAGATCATCAATCCATGGAATTGGATATAAATTCCTGACTATTATTTTTTTCAGAGTTATATAATCAATACAAAGTCTCCATGTACCATCTTTCTTTTGAACCAATGCAATTGGGCTCTCACAAGGTGAGGAGCTCGATTGGATGTTCCCCTTTTGGATTAACTCATGAATATGGCATTTGATTTATTCATTTTCCAGTAGAGAGCACTTATAGACTGGGCCATTAGGCATAGGTGCATCAGGTACCAAATCAATTGAATGCCTGACCTGGTAGTGTAGAGGCACCCCAGATGGTGGGGTGAAGACATATTTGTATTCTTCTACTATTTTTTCCACCTTCTTTTGTTGTATGTAAAGCTCTTTTGTAGAGTTCATGGATGTTGTTGTGATCTTCCGTTCACTTACAAAGTAAATCATGAAGAGGATGAATTTCCCAGTCTGGGAGATTACCTTCCTGCACTGTTTGGCTGAGATAAAAGAGACTACAGCTGTTAGGACGACCTTGGTATCCTATAGGTTTTTTTTCTCAAAGAGACAATGACATTGCAATGTCGAGACTCATATACAACATGATGTTTCCACATATATGGTTGTCTTAAAAGAACATCACAAAATTCAATAGGGGAAACATCACATTGTACCTCATATTTGATGGGCTTGATGTTGTAGGGAAGGTGGAATTCTTGACTAACATGGATGTCATGACCCCGGATCAACAAACCAATGGTGTATAGTTGGGGGTGTGGCATTGTTGGTAGCTTCAATATCTTAATGGAATCAACTAAGACCAGGTTCTTTTGGATCCCATTGTCAACAATGATATGTAGTAGGGTCCCCTTCACCCACATCTGTGAATGGAAGAGGCACTCCCCCTCTTCAAGCTCTTCTAGCTCCTATGATTAGATCTTTACAATTGTGATGGTATCATTGGGTTCTACATCAATGATATGTTTCCTCTTATCCTATTCAGAATCAGATTCTGATTCAAGTTCCAACTCTCTTTCTTTAATCTCGACCAATAGTGATTGTTTCAAGTAGCATTTGTCAGTGTTATGCCAGGGGATTTTATGGAACTCACACCACTTCCCGGTGTCCTTTTTTGACTTATCATTTCCCTTCTTTGCTTTCATATTCAAATGGATTTATCAAGATTGACTCTCCTTGATTTGGCCCTTTTGCTGTGAGTTAGGGTTTCATTTACCATACTTATGTTGGGAAAAATTTGTAGACCCAAACTCTCGCTTGTTCCGCTGCTTAAAATTCTGCTCAATATTGACAACATAGCGATAAGCAACTCCTAGTGAGGGGATGTCTAAAAAATCCATCTCTGCTTGGATGTACCTGTGTAGTCCACTGCAGTAATTCAAAACCAAGTGCCACTCGGAGTCTTTGATACCCAGCTTTGAGTACAAGGTATGAAATATATTGGTGTACTCTAGCACCGTCTAGTCTTTTTCTTGACGCAGATTCATCCATCTCGTGTATTTTTCATCATAGCTTCCAATGGGGTAGAATTCATCTTTGAAGTCATCTAAAAAGGTTACCCAAGTGGTTCCTTCCCTGAATAGTGTGGATCCATATTCCTTCTCTCTCCCAGTAACCGTCCCACCAATCTTTGGCATGAGGAAGGGCTTTAAGGAGCGTGAAAGTGATATTTTCGGTGTCGAAATTTTTTTGAATAGATTAATAGCCTTCTAAAACGTTTAACCATTTTTCCAAAGCATATTCATCTACCTAGCCTTAAAATAAAAGGATATTGAATTTCACTTGTACCTTGAATGGTGTTGCACCCCCGAAATGGATGCTTGTTGAAGGTACCTCACTCGTCTGCGGTAGTCATTGAAGGATTTGGGATAAGTTATCCATCATCTTGTTCCTTTGTAGTGCGATGGTTTCCTAAAGAAAAATTTTGATAGGATCTCATGCTCCTTCATCTAGATTGTCCCCTGCCATGGGAGGTTGGTTGGGATGGCTAGATTGGTTGTCTTCTTAAACTAGCTCGAGACCAAACTCTTTATAGTCTAACCTCGTCAGAGACATGAACCAATAAAAAAGAGATCAGATTGCTTTGATACTAGTGATCCGGATTGTATAGGGAAAAAAATGAAACACATAGAGAAGTAAAACAGAGACCACAGTAATACAATAAAAACCCAATTTATATTAATGAATAAAATAGCAGTATATTGTAGAACATACACTAGCTAAAATGGTGGTAGATTCTCTCTGAAGGAAGAGAGATGGTGGCTATGCTCTTCTGCACAAGCTAATGTAAGAGACCGAAGAGATGGCCTTTTAACATAAAGAAAGAACCCTAAAGGTCCAAAACCATAAACCTAGGAGGGAAAATGCCAAAAAGTGTTTTCTCTAAAAATAGTGCCAAAAGGTAGTTTTAGGCATAACTTTTACATCAATTTCCTGGAAGTCTAACTTTTGCATATGATCTCCATTTGGTGCCTATAGTATCTCGTTTGAAATCTCTAACTACAAGGAACAATTGATGTTTGTTACATTGAGGATCCTTTCCAAAAAAACATTGTTTAGGCCCTCAAAACAACCCTAGAAGTTTAGGACCTAAAAAATACCAAAAATCCTAGAAAATATTAAGAAAATCTCCCAACTAGAGAACCATGTTGATTCAGTGGAAGAGGTGGGTGGCCACCAATATCCACTTGGATCACAAAGTCAAATTGTGCTTCTCCCTTTTATGTCCATATTTTTCTAATATTCTTTCAACATACCAATATATTTTGTACCTGGATCTAATACAACCCATTTTTATATATCTACAAGAAGATATTCCATCTTCACCTTCCATAACTCGAAACTCATCATTAAAATTCTCTATTTCTATTATTGAACTACTCATCATTTTATTTACACAAGATTCATTGGGTAATGCTCCCACTCAAACATAGGTTTATCGTAGACTCGGGATACCATTTCTCTTCATAATATGAGCTAAACCCTAGCAACAAATGCATCCCCATGAAGCGAATATCCTATCTATGATACCATATGAATATTTTGATAAAAATATGTAAGAAAATAAAAACCAAACATAATCTAACACACAAGAAATAACCATGGCTTATACAAAGATTTACCTTGGAAACCCTTAACTGGAAAAACCAACCTGACTGAGATTTTCTCTCCTCTCTATCTCATTGCATTATCTTCATTGTTTAAAATACAACATTATAGAATCCAAAACCCTAATCCATTAAATCGAATTAAATTACATTCATAATTCATTAACTATAATTAGTTTACAATCGATTGAAAAACCATTAGCTAAATAAGCACAAAATAGACCAAAAAATGATAGAAAATTTTATTTCGGGTTCTCTACCCCCACACTCACCGCTTTATCCCCTTTTCTCTAGGAAACTATAAACATAACAACATATTTCCAACACATATAAAAACTTAAATGTATTTCCAATGAGTAATGTTAGAACTTCCGTAAGGTATACAACATCACAAGACCTTCCCATTATGTTTTGGTGTAATATCCCCAATTTGAAAATTTACCCAATTTGGTCAATTTTCGAACCTTGGACTAGTGAAACCCAAAACTATCCCAAATGATCCCAAATGGTTTTGAATTATATATAGAACGGATTGAGGTGTATTAGGACACACTAATCAGCTATTATATGCTTGTACACTTTCTAAATACTTCAGCAACTTGCATTTACAACTGGATAATGAAAGGAAAAAATACTAGGAAAATCGATTTTAAAACCCCCAAGGGTAGATGTCTCTTTTGGCTTCCCAAATGCTGTACGACCCTCCCAACTTTCAGAACATACACTTGGATCATATCAAGTACCTCCAAAACAACCTATGTGGAGCATTTATTCATATGTATAGCTTGCTAAGGCACTCTTAAAACAGAAGGTTACAAAACACATTCATTGCTTGGAAATTGTGAGCAATATAGCAAAGATGTTTACATGGAATTCTAAGAAAATGCAAAAAGGGGTCTGAATAACATTTATGTTTCATGTACAGTAAATAATAGTATTCTCAAACATATAGAAAACTCAAAAGAATTTTGGTGCAAAACTGATATATAAATGCTCAAAGTTTCATAAATGTATACAAGGGCACCAATGGCTCAAAATGGTGGTTTTTGCTTGAGTTTTCTTATATGGTCCAAGGGATTTCGAGCTTTGGATATCATGATATGAATATTACAGATTTATGCAGAAACCAACATGAACATAATTTCAAAATAACAATGATCCATTATCTATATGCAACAAGAAGTGTGCCATCACACTTTTACATGACATTGAGAGAAAGAGGAAACTAGCTCGAACATCAATGTTACTTGGAGAAATAGTACATGAAGTGATTAGTATTTCGAGATGTGGATCTAATTATCTATCCATTACAGATTTATGCATCCATTAACAAGTTCATAAGGTCGAAACAACATCCTTCCATTATCTATATGCAACCAAGAGTGTGCTATCTCACTTTACATGAACATTGAGAGAAAGATAGGAGAATGATAGTAGAGAAGGAAGAGAGAATACGAACTTGAAATTAGATGGGGGTTGAACCTGCATCAAAACATCTCCATGAAGCTCTACTGAGAAGTATGAATGGCCTCTCCATAAACCAACTTGGATGGGAATCTTTCACCCTCAAAATTTGTACTAAGGCAAGGAGGATGAACATCCATCGTGCAAGGACAAGTTTGAAGCTCTCCAAATTGAAAAGTTGCAAATAAAAAATGATCAAAAGATACTCCATTTCGACTTGGACTCCTTTTAATAACTTTAGTTGAGTCATTTAACTCCTTAGAACTCAAATTATCTCCTAATTACTCATGAAATTCGAATTAGTGGGGGTTATGACCCTTCATTGGCCCCACATGACACTTGGCTCATCTTTTGTCTCCAACTCCTCCATGAATTTGACTTGGGGAATCTTTTGGATGCTTTGGAGATGTGTAACTCCTCTCATTCTCCCTCTTGGTCTATTTTTATCTCTTACATTGTCATAGATGTCATAGAATCTGTCATAAGTGTCATAATGCTTGTCATAGTTTTCATAGAATCTGTCATTGCCTATTTTTATCCCTATGACTCTTCCTCTTCCTTCATGAATGTTACCTCTTCCCTTCCAACTCGAATTTGGGGATGGCTCCATGTTTAAAGGTGGAATATTCTCTCATGTGGACCCAACATGTCTACTTGTGTGCCCCCAAGTCCAACTAGGACCTAATGCCACTTCATTTTGGAGCATTTAACATTTATTCCATAATTTATTGGCCTATATTTCCACCATCAATTTAGAATATTGATTTTTCATGAGAAACTATAGACCTTGGGGTTAAATGTCAATATTTTAATTCTTCCACATAACCCTTAGGAATTGGGTAGGCCAACTTAACTATTTATCTGAAAATAATTTAATTGGTAACATGACATTTGGTGTAGTTAGAACTCATCTTCAAAGAGATTCTATCTTGTGAAATAAATAGGGTGTTTTGGGTTCATTTTAGGTTATGTTAGAATTATTCCTAGTTCTATGTCTAAAGAATTTACATGAACATTAAAATCAATTGACCAATTAGAAAAACAAGAATTGAGACTTACCATTTTTTCTTTTAATATTGCTAAAGAATCTTGGTACTCCTATACACATTTGAAATCATTATATTTTTTAACAGTCTCTCCATTGGCTCTATTATTGAGGTGTAGTTTTGGATGAACCTTTGTAGTGTCATGCATGTTTCAATATTGATCTAAAGTTCTATAGATTGTTCGGAGTAGGTAAGTTAAAAATCACCTAAATCTTTCCTTGGTTGACCAAAATACCATCCAGCAAATGGCATGACCTAGTGGTACCCATAATGGTGTGTAGAATATGATCTTTTTCCAAGTTGTGAGAGATCTATAGTGATCTACATCTATTGTATGCAACATCGCAACATGTTCCTTTTGTAGCCCATAGATCATCTAGCCATCTAGATACATTTGTAACAATTTATGTATTTAGTCTTTGACCATTGTAATCATAATCCTTAAGACCACCATGGAGCATTCTTCAGTCCAAACAACATTGCATTGTAGGCATATAATCCCCATTCTATTGTAAATGCCATATGATTTTTATCTTCTTTGGTAATGTGAATCTGAAGATACCCTTAGAAGTGTTGATGTATTTGTAACTTCAGAAGATATTCTTCTATGTATTACATTTGTACTTTATTGTATCCCCAATGAAGATATATTATTCCTTCGATTGGAAGTGTCGTCATGTGTACTTGCATGTGTCGCAAGTTATATTGTAAGTGTTGTAACTTATATTTGATGGGTTATTAGACCACCTTGATGGGGTCAGCCCTGTATGAGTCATGTGGGTCAAAGGGTTATTAGACCACCCTAGTAGGGGTCGGCCCAGTCAGCATTATGTTAAGTGGTTAAGTTGAGGCTGACCTAGTTGAGTAAAGGTCAAGTCAAGTTAGTGTATAAATAGAGAGTGTGTCTCTCTCATTTTACACATTCTATTGTTCACTCACTTCGTATTAGTGAGAGAGAGAGGAGGAGTGTGCACAAGTGGAGGAGGAGCATGCTGCTGAAGATATCTATCTCTTGGGTTTGATCATGGTGATCCTTGTATTGATGCTTATTCTATCTCTGATGAAGTTGCAGGGTTTTTCACCTTCTTGGTTTTCCCCGATGAAATGTTTTGTGTCTCTTGTCTCTTATGCTTGATATGTTGTACATGTTGTTCTTTCAGTTAAGATCCTAGATTAGAATGTATTAAATTCTAAAAAAATAACATGGTATCAAAGCTAGCCTAAAGGAAGGCATGCTATGGCATTTATGAGACTTGTTGCACTTGTGACAAATCGGAAGATAGGGCTTGATATAGCAAAAACCAGTCATCATGGAAATTTCACTATAAATCCATTTTGGAAAAGTTTTAGGTTCTAAAACTTCTACAGGTCGTAGATAACATACCCATGTACCTTGTATCCAAAGAAAAACTTCTAATTCTCTGTACTTTGTGATTTATGATCAGTACAATCTAGGGTTTCTGTCTCTTCCAGATCTCAGTCATAAACAAGTGACCTAGGAAAAAAGGTCACAACTTGGGCTCGGAAGCTCCAAATGAAATTTCGTAAAAATTTACAGATAGGGAATGGACTTTAATTTCACAGGTAAGTTTTTCAAAGGCCGAAATTGAACCAATGACACGTGGCACATCGTACAATTTCGCTCTCCTGTTTTATCCCATAAACATGTCACGTTGCGACACTTGGAATAACTCTCTCTCAGAGAATCCAATTAAGGTCGGACCTATGGGGTTGGAAAGATGACAGGTCAGGCTACCACAGGCCCAATTTTCAGACCCATGTGGATTCATAATTTCTGAGTTACACCAGAAACAATCAGGTGCATATTTCTGTCAAAACAGATTTGGATTTTGAGCACCTTCATTCTTGGATCGTCACTGCTATGGGAAATTAGGCTTTCTGAGAAAGTTGAAATTATTGGAATCGAAGACCACAGTTGAATTCTACTCATCAAAATAGAAATTTAGAGACCAAGATCGAATTTTTTGGTTGCGAAGAAGGCCAGGCTTGATCAAACCCTAGTTCAAGATTTTGATCGGAAAGATGGAAAATTAGGGCTTTTGCAAAAGTTAGAATTTTTGAAATATGTGACCATGGCTGGAAGCTCCTCAGAAAAATCAAAATTTAGAACACAAGATCGAACCTTTTGGATGGGCATAAGATCGGGCTTTATCAAACTCTAGTTCGGGATCTTGTCTAGTGAATCCGGAAGTTTCAAAGGCAATTTTGAGGGGTCAAATTTTGTAGTTTTAAAAATTGAAGTATATCAGCTTGATCAGCTCAGCAAGCCACATCTTTCCATCCATTCAGAAGTTTGAAACTCAAAGTTTGAATTTTTAGGGTTTCTCTGACAAACCCTAATCTAGCTCCAGATCCAGTTTTAGCAAATGAAAATGGATTAGGTTAATCCTAGAAAAGAATAAATTGGACACCTACATAAGTGAAGAAGTTCCAGTTCCAAAGGGAGATGAGGCTAAGGCTTTACATGAGAAGGATACAAGCAATCTCGACAGGTATGACTTGAGGAGATATAGGTATGTGTTGAAATCTTTCATAATTAATTTTATGATATGATTGTCTTCATATTATTGAGGTTAGTACAATCTTGATTATTTTTAGAATTGTCTTATCACCCTAGTAAAAGTATGAATGCATGTGAATGATAGAAGACATTCATTGATTAGGGTTATATGATTGTACTAATGCACTACGGTATTGTATGAGGATGATGTTGTCCGCTAACATGAAAGGTACAAATCAAGTTCTAGATCAAGAACATATGACCATGGTGACATGAAGACAAAGACTCATGGATCACATAGAAGCTCTACTTACGAGGTATGTATAATATGGTTCTACAATGGTTAACTTATGAGTTATGAAGGTTACTAAGCACAAGTCCTTAAAGAGAACAAGAAGACATTGTTTGGGTATGTTAGTCATAATTAGAAAACATGATAACCAGGTATGTTTTTCCTATATCAAGTTAGAATCCTACCTTGTGTTAGGATATTATATTTTTTTATGAATGATAATGTTTATTCTTAAAGTTAGAAGTTTAAGTAATCAAGGGTTTATGCATATTTTGTTTCTTACTTTGATTGATGATATGACTAACCAGAAGAGTCCTATGGTCAAATAAGATTATGCATGAGTAAAAGAAGTTTTCCCTGAAAATGCTAACACTTATTACCTATGTATGAAATGATCATGACCATACATGTTAAGTTTAATTAGGATCATAATGTTTTGATAGTATTGAGATTATACTAATGGATGTATGCTCATGTATGAGATCTTGAGGATGACACTAGTGCACACTTAAGCATGCATAGTGGTCCAGGATGAATATAAGTTCAAGGATAGGTAATCCAGGAAGCAAAGATCAAGAGGGAGAACACTCCAGTAGTTCCTACAAGGAAGCAAAGATCAAGAGGGAGAACACTCCAGTAGTTCCTGCAAGGAAGCAAAGATTGAGAGGGATTCCACCCTACAACTAAACTAAGATAAGTATTAGAATTGTCCTTTATGATTACTTAAATGATGTTGTTCATTTCATGTACATACTTATGTTCCTAGATTTAGGATGTACATTTTTCATTTTAGAAAAGTTGCATGAATGAACAAGATACTACTAATATGCAAGTAATGGGTAAGTGGCCTATGGCACTATACAACATTCCATTGCTACTTATCTAGAATGAAACCTCTTTGCTGACATGTTGGGAGTAGTGCAAACTCTTAACAATGTTCTGGCAGAGATGGAAGGCATCTAGAAAGTTATGGGATATGGATAAATGTTGTATTGAAGCATTGGCTAAGATAATTGCATGACTGTATGACATATATTCTTATGTGTAAAATTTTGTTCTGAAAAAACTATGAGAAGTTTCTAATCATGCAATTGAATTTGACTTGTAGGAAAGACCGTGTACCATCACCTACAAAAAGGACTACAACACTTGTTCCAGCAATGAAGATCAAATAAAAACTATCTATTGAAGATATTGAAGAATCTGAAGTTCCTATGATCCAGGATGCAATAATGGAAGAATGCCATGATCGAGGAGTACCGGTCGATCATGAAGAATGATGTCTGGGATGTGGTCCCGAGACAAGAAGGGAAGTTTGTTGTGACTTCCAAGTGAATCTACAAGATCAAGATTGCTTCTGAGTTCGAGATGAAGGACTTGGGATGATGCACTACTTTCTAGGCATGGAGGTGTGGTAGAGTGCAGATGAAATCTTCCTTAGACAAGGGAAGTATGCAGTAGAGATCCTGAAGCGGTTCAGGATGATGGACTGCAAGGCCATGGCCACACCTATGGCATCGAACCTGAAGCTATTGAGTGATGCTTCATCAGAGTCGGTTGATGTCACGGTGTATCATCAGATGATTGGGTCCTTGATGTACTTGACGAACATGAGACTAGATATTTGGTTTGCGGTGAAACATTTGGGCCAGTTCCTGACGGATCCTAGACATGTTCACCTGATTCTTGTTAAGCATATTCTGAGGTACCTGAAGGGTACGATTGATTATGGGCTCAACTATGATGCGAATCAAAAGTTTAACCTGGAGGGTTATGTTGATTCAGATTGGGAAGGCAGTGTTGCATATAGGAAGAGCACTTCGGGGTGTTGCTTCAATATGGGATCAGGTGTAATCTCTTGGTTTAGCAAGAAGCAATCCTACATAGCACTGAGTACAGCCAAAGCAGAGTATGTCGCAGCTTGTTCGGCTATTTGTGAGGCAGTATGGCTTAGGAATCTATTGTCTGAGTTATTTGATCTCCCATTGGATTCTACCTGTATCTTCTGTGAAAACCAGAGTTGTGTGAAGTTGTCTAAGAACCCGATGTTCCATGACAGGTCGAAGCACATTGAGATCAAATATCACTATATCAGGGATATGGTGCAGAGAGGAGCAGTAAATCTCCTGTATGTTGCGAAGGATGAGTAGGTTGCAAATGTGTTGACGAAACCACTAGCCAGAGTGAAATTTGAGTACTTCAGAGAGAGGCTTGGTGTTCTTCAGATTGAAGATACTTCAACGAAGAAGTGATGGAACACATTTGCAGGATCCATTCCAAGCATGGTGAGAGGAGGATCCTTCCCATGGATGTGGATGTAAGCGTTGTGTGATGAGCATCAGGACAATGCTCTTGTTACTTCTTTGGATATGCATCATTTGGATGCTTTGTATGATCAGTTGGAAAATGTATATGTATATGCACCAGTTGGATGCTTTGTATGATCAGTTGGATCATGTATATGTATATACATCAGTTGGATGCTTTGAATGATCAGTTGGATCATGTATATGTATATACATCAGTTGGATGCTTTGTATGATTAGTTGGATCATGTAGGATGACATGTATCAGGACGATGCAGTGACGATGATCAGGATGATCATGTGTGATGAGTATCAGGATGATACTCTGGATGATATGCATCAGGATGATCATACGTGATGCTATGTATCAGGTGGATGCATTGCATGATCAGTTGGATCATGTGTGATGAGTTCCGAAGACACTGATGCACATGAGCCATTCTCACATGGTGGTAGGTATGTCCTCCCATGGTGCAGATATAAGGGTTGGGTCCATTCTGACATGGTTGAAGTGTGTCTTCCCATGGTCGTTGATATAAGTGTTGTGCCATTCGAGCATGGTTGAAGTGTGTCTTCCCATGGCTACGATATAAGTGTTGTGCCATTCGAGCATGGTTGAAGTGTGTCTTCCCATGGCTGCGATATAAGTATTGTGCCATTCCTAGCATGGTTGAAGTGTGTCTTCCCATGGCTATGGATATAAGTGTGATGCCATTCTCGCATGGTTGAAGTGTGTCTTCCCATGGCGTAGATATAAGTGTCGAGCCTTTCATGGATGGTTGAAGTGTGTCTTCCCATGCCGGTGAATGTAAGTGTTGTGTGATGTGCATATGGGTTGTGCTTCGTGGACAATGAGATGACATTATCAATATGATCATGAGTATTAGGATGATACTCTATGGCCGTGGATAGGTTGTGTAGTGGCATGTAAAAGGTCCTGGGAGATCCAATAGGTTCAGCTGTGTGCTAGTAAAAGTCCTGGGATGCTCTTTCGAGTTTTTGTTGACTCACATAATCAGTCCTGAGGATTCCACAGTATGGCCAGTGTTGATGAAGACCTACAAGTGGTGGGCCTACATCCAGCATGAAAAAGGGCTGGCTCTGTAGAACTTCCTATGATGAGAAGAATTCAAAGATATCCCAGTGATCGAGATGTCGAGTACAACAGCAGTGATGATGATGATGATCCGTGATCCAGTGACGATGATCCAGCTTAGAATTGAATACTTGTGCCTATGTGTATTGATGACTTGTGTCTAGAGAATACCTTCCTAGTTAAGAGGGAGTGTTGATGTATTTATAAATTCGGAAGATATTCTTCTATGTATTACATTTGTACTTTATTGTATCCCCAATGGAGATTTATTATTCCTCCGATTGGAAGTGTCGTCATGTGTACTTGCATGTGTCGCAAGTTATATTGTAAGTGTTGTAACTTATACTTGATGGGTTATTAGAACACCTTGATGGGGTTGGCCCTGTATGAGTCATGTGGGTCAAAGGGTTATTAGACCACCCTAGTAGGGGTCGGCCCAGTCAGCATTATGTTAAGTGGTTAAGTTGAGTCCGACCTAGTCGAGTAAAGGTCAAGTCAAGTTAGTGTATAAATAGAGAGTGTGTCTCTCTCATTTTACACATTCTATTGTTCACTCACTTCATATTAGTGAGACAGAGGAGGAGTGCGCACAAGTGGAGGAGGAGCATGTTGTTGAAGATATCTATCTCTTGGGTTTGATCATGGTAATCCTTGTATTGATGCTTATTCTATCTCTGAGGAAGTTGCAAGGTTTTTCACCTTCTTGGTTTTCCCCGGTGAAATGTTTTGTGTCTCTTGTCTCTTGTCTCTTATGCTTGATATGTTGTACATGTTGTTCTTTCAGTTAAGATCCTAGATCAGAATGTATTAAATTATGAAAAACTAACAAGAAGAACCCATCTATAATAAAGTATGCCTCTTTCCCTCCTATATGATCCAATAATTCATCACTAAATGGAGTTAGGAATAGGTCATGAAGACAAGTCATGTTTAGTCCTTTAAAGTCTATGTGTATCTTGACCTTGCCCATTCGTATATTCTTATCATGAATAACAGTTAGGTTTATCTAGTCAAATTTGTTTATCGAGAATATTAACCCAGCTGCTAGCATCTTATCAATCTCTTATTTGGCCATTTACTTGAAACACATTATACAACTTGATGAGAAATTTAAACTCAAAACGATAACTCTAGCCATAAAAACTCATTTTTTTGCATCAAAAACACCAAAAACAACCATCGAATTGAAAAGTGGTGCTACTAGTAGCACCTTCTTTTTTGGGGACTAAAACTACAACTTTTGTGAAATCTCAGCCATCCATGGCTAGTTCCATTGCAATCAAAACCATAAATCGAGCCTCAAATAAAAAAATGGTCCTCCCAGCATCACCCTCATTTTTATTCAAGGTTAAAATTACATATTGTTTAAAACCCCAACCTTATCAACAAGTGTCATTGTAATAAAATCCCTAAAACTATGCTCCCAAAATCACTCAGAATCACCATGGTGTTCCCATTCTTTCTTTTCGAGGATAAAATTACAACTTATTTGAAACCGCAACACTAACAGCCGACATCGTTGCAATGAAAATACCAAAATCAAATCCCTAATCGAAATGAGATGCTACCAGTGCCATCGCTTTCTTCGATCAGGTTAAAATTACAAGCATTTGGAAACCACAACGTGAAAAAATTAATAATTTTTTTCTTTTAATATTTATAAAAACTATTAAGAAAATGACAAAATTCTAAATAACATATTAAAATTTGAAAATAAAACAAATTAAAAAAACATTAAAAACCATTAATTCTTCTAATACGTCCAAAACATTTAAAGTAAAAAAATAAAAATAAAATAAAGCATTAAAAAAATTAATGATTCGTATTTATGTGAGAACAAAATGAAAGAACGGATTTAAAACCACATCCAAAAATATAATTTGCAAGGAACGCGGTGATAGAATGAACACAAATTCTATTAAATGGCAGAAATAGAATAGACTGTAAAATAAATCAGCTAGAATGGTGGTAGCTTATCTCTGTGAAGAGATGTGATGACTACGCTCATTCATGACAAGATAAATACAAAAAGAGGTAGAAAGGGCCTATTTATCATAAGCATGAGGGAAAGAACGCTAAATATAAAAAACCCTAACCTTAGGAGATGAACCGTCATAAATTTTGTGGCTCCAAGGTGGTTAGTTGAGCAGTCAACTTCCCAGAGTCATAACTTTTGCATACAATCTCCATTCGGGGCTCTCGATAAACTGTCATAAATATATAACCAAGGAGTACAATAGTGGATCAGGCATAGACGAGAGCCTTTGTTTGTCTTATAGATCGTCGCGGGCCCATAAAACATCATTTAGGGCCTCAAAATAGCCCCGAAAGTTCAGGACCCAAAAAACCATAGAAAAACTACTAGAAAATTACCAAAATGGAAAATTGTTTTGAGCTAGTGGAATATGTGGGTGGCCACCGATATCCATATGAATCATTTAAAAATTAATAAAAATAAATTAAAACATAAAAAAAAAAAACATTATTAAAAAGTTAAAATAAAGTAAAAGATAAAAAAAACAGTATACAAAATAAAAATAATAAATTAAAACATTATGTTTAATGTCAAAACCTTTAAGAAAAATAATAATAAAGGGAAATGAGAGGGACCATGTAGGGGTGGAGGGAATAGATGGGGCCCGAACATGCGGTGGAGGGGACCGGGAAGCATGTGAAGGGGATGGATGGCTCAATTATGAAATAAAGATCGATTCCCTAATCAAGCCATCCCTCTCCTCCACGCCATGTTCCCATTCCCCTCCCCTCCACACCCACATTCCCAATCCGCTCCACCCCACCTTCCCCATACATTCCCTCCACCCCATGTGACCCATCCATTTTCCGTTTATTTATTTGTTAACTTTTTAAATGTGTTGGAATTAAAGATAATGTTTTTCATTGATGTTTTAAATTATGATTTTATGTTTAATGTTTTTCATTAAGGTTTTTATTTTTTTATTTTTTACAATAATTTTATTTTTTATTTTTTATTTTTTATTTTTTATTTTTTATTTTTTTAATAATGTTTTTTTTTTTTTTTATAATGTTTTATATGTTTTTATTTTTATTTTTTAATAATGATTTAATTTTTTTATGTTTTAATTTTTTTTTACTTTTTTTATAATGTTCATTATTATCATTATTTAATTATTATTTAAATGTTCTGAATGTATGTCAAGGATTAATGTTTTTCTAAATCTGTTTAATTTTCAAAATTTTAGATTTTTTTTATCAATTTTGTCTCTGTTTTTATCACTTTTATAATGATTTTTAAAAAAATTAAATATTTTTTTACGTCGTGGTTTTCAAATGCTTGTAATGTTAACCTGATAAAATAAAACGTGGTGTTATTGGTAGTATCTCTTTTCAATTCAGGAGTTGATTTTAGTATTTGCATTGCAACGATGTCAACTGTTAGGGTCACGGTTTCAAACAAGTTGTAATTTTAGCCTTGAAAAGAAAAATACGGGTGCCATAGTGATATGAGTGACTTTGAGAGAATAATTTTAGGGTTTTCATTACAACGACACTGGTTTATAAGGCCAGGGCTTCAAACAAGATGCGATTTTAACCACAAATTAAAAAAAAGGTATTCTCGGAGGACCATTGTTTTATTTTGGGCTCGATTTACAGTTTTTATTGCAATGGCATTGACCCTGGTCAACTGTGGTTTAACTTTTTTTGTAATTTTAGCCTCGAAAAAAAAAGGTGCTACTATAGTACAATAGTATCCCCTGAGGAGTACAATAGTAACACCCCAAAACAGACCCAGAAGTTCAGGACCCAAAAAACCATAGAAAAATTACTAGAAAATTGCCAAAATGGAAAATGGTTTTGAGTTAATGGAATAGGTGGGTGGCCATTGATATCCATCTGGATCATTCCTCTCCCCTTAGGAAGTAATGGTATCCATTGCATTGAGTGCCCCCATCAAATGGGGAAACTTCTTCTAAACTTGACTCTTGGTTAGCCACTTACCTTGGTGGAGTAGCAGCCCTACTTTGACAACCCGATATAGTTGGATCTTCTGCTGACGGATTCCCTTAACCTATGTGTCCATGATTCAATCATTGGTTTCATGTTCCATGCATTCAGGGTTAATCTCTATGGGTGTCAACTTCTCTACCACCTCTAATGTGTCAAGCAATGGTGGAAAATATGGGCAAAGGAGCTCCACATTAAATACTAGGTGCAGGCCAAAGAATGGAGGAATGCTTAATTTGAAGGAATTCTCATCGACTGCCTTAGTGATGTTATATGGACCATATTGAAGTGGAAGGAAGTCAATTTGGTGAGCTTGGTATCCATCAATGACCATAGGATGGACCAAAAGGTGTTTAGAAACCTTCTGTATAAATCTGAAATGATAGTCTATGGAAGCCCAAAATGAACCCAAACATGTTCGAAGAAGAGCTTAGCAGTGGCTTTAGTGGATATTCTCTTCTTACAAGTTGACATAATGGGAATCTTAGATAAGTGATCAACAACCACAAACACACAGTCATTACCATGCTTGGTTGAAGGCAGACCATACATATAATCCATGGAGATGGATTCCATTGGGAGCAGGAAGAGGGGTGTACAACCCCTGCTTCTTAATGGCAGGTTTTGTGATGGCGCGGGTAGTGCATGATATGATGTATCTACCACATCTTATCAAATCTTGGGCCAATAAAAATACTTCTGCAACACCAACACTATCTTTTCGGTGCCAAAGTGCCCTGCCACCTGGCTCTAATGTGTTTCCCAAATCACCTTCGCACGCTTGCTTGAAGGAACAAAGAGATGGACCAAGTGGCATAACAATCCTTCATGGAGGTAAAATTATGCCACTAGTGTTCCGACACATAGTTCTTGGTAAGTGGGAGGGTATTCGGGATCACTGACATATATTTGAGGCCACTTGGAGGTCTCATGGCCATAAGATTTGAGCACCATCATTAGTGCTACTACTGGAGGTCAACTAAGGAAATTGGTGACTCGATTGGTGCTACCCTTCTTATATTTAATGTTCAAGTGGAATCATTGTAAGTATGTGGACCTTTTATGGTGACAATCATTCTATAATTTTCCATGTGTTTGTATGAACTGCAGGGGCTTGTGATCAGTGTGGATGACAGGCTTGTGATGTAATGCTTCCATTGGTGGTAGGATTGGACAATGGAATACATTTCCTTGTCATAGGTTGGGTACTTGCAAACTGCATCTGAAAGCATATCAACATGATATGCCACTATATGGCCATGCTGAGTGAGGACTATGCCAACAACATAGTCTGAAGAATCTGTATTGAATTTTAAATGGTTGTTGCAGATTTGGTAAGGTAAGTATGGGAGATGAACATAAGTGTTGCTTTAGTTCCTCAAATGAAAATTGTTGTGGCTTGGACCAAACAAACTTCACCTTAGACCCACCTTTGGTCACATGGCTAAGGGCCCAAGCAATATTAAAGAATCCCAACAAAAACCTATGATAGAAGTTGGCAAGGCCTAGGAAGCTGCAAAGCTTTGTGAGTGTTGTCAAGGTCATCCAGTCGCAAATGGTTTGGATGTTGGCTAGTTCCACATGCACACCATGTCCATCCATGACGTATCCCATATACTGAATTCTCTCCATTACAAATGAGTACTTATCTATATTTACATATAATGTCATGTACCCACCTGCTGACCCAAAGCAAGGCAGGAAACATGATGCCAAACTCAAGGCTTTAACATGATCTCAGCCCATTGTTAGAGTCATATAAATAATAAATGGGTGTGCAGATGTAAAACAATCAATTATGCACAACGGAAACAACATCCACACACTCTTCATATGCATTCAACATATCAATCTCAGTCATTAATAAAACATTTCAGAAGTAAATACATAGACAGAAACACTTATCTTCATTTCAATTGTCCCAAGCAACTAGCTATGTCGCTGCAACGTTCCACCCAACCATAGGCTCTTCGACAGCTTATACTGAGTCCGTCTGAAGGCCACCCCCGAGATGGGCATGATTCTCACAAGGACAAAAGGGGACATTCACGCTCACACACAGTCCATTAACCATTTTATTTTAGCCAAGCTAGTCTAACTGGGTTTATCAGGTTACACTTGCACAATGGATGCTTATTCCCAAGCTCAAGCCAGAACAAGGGATTACCCATCGCCCATACCCATCATGCTCTTCTCTCACATAGCATGCACAAACAGGGGCAGGGATAAACAGTAGGATTTACAAATGAGATGGCCATGGGTTTTCCCAAAAACGGATTGTAGGATGGGGCAAACAACCACAGGGAGGAAAATGATTTCTTCCCCAATATCTCAGCCTTTAACAGCCCAAAATGTCCTCTATTGAACCCCCATTCGATTTCCCTCCTTCCCCCACTGGTATACAACACGAAAACACCCTTCTCTAGAGGGAGAATGAAGAAAAATGCAGCAGACCTGCCTGGAAAACGCCCAAGTGGCTCTAAACTCGTGAGGGGGAAAGAATGCTGGATGCATAATGGCTTGGGGAAGAAATTCATGGCTCTTTCTTGCCCAAGGAGACAAAAAACGTTTTTCCATGAAGGGTGGCTTGCCCATACCCGAATTTGGACAGCCATACCTCTCCATTCCCAAGGCATTAACTCCCTCAACCCACTCTTGGGAGAAATCAATGGTTGGGTACAAAAGTCAACATGGGTAGTTGAGGGTTTGATGGGTTCTCTCATTGACACTTGGCTTGACTCTAGTGGCTCAAGGGTTTGAATGTTTCCCCCCCCCAGTTCCTTGTGAAAGCATGCCCCTGTCTCCTTGTTGCATTGCATAGCTAGTTGTGGGTATTTTTATTAAAATGCATATTACATGATATTTGAATTTCCACTGTGCATTGCTAGCACGCAAACCATATGCATCACGAAATCGATGGTGGGGCCTTGGCCTTGAGCTCCTCACCATGATTTCATAACAAGATTACATCATTTATAATGTTAATGCCATGGGGCCAAACTGGGGACATTACATATAACTTGTGTTGTCGCAGGGTGCTGAGGTCCCGATGGATATGATGCAAATGATTTTCCCACATTCTATTGTAGATGAGGATATCATCTAGATATATGACCACAAAATAATTGGTGAATGGCGGAGAATATCTTCCATCATCCTCATGAAATTTTTTGGAGCATTAGTCAAGCCAAAAGGCATGACAAACCAATTGAAAAGGCCTTCCCGAGATTTGAAGGAAGACTTCCAGACATTGGTATGCTTATTTGGCACCTGATGATAGCTAGACTTCAGATCAATCTTATTGAAATATTTGGCACCCTTGAGCTGGTTAAGAAGGTCATAGATCCGGGGAATGGGATGTTGATCCTAGACTGTGATTTTTTTTAGAGCTCTGTAATCAATATAGAGTCTCCATGTCCCATATTTATTATGTACAAACAAAATTAGACTCCCACAAGGTGAGGAGTTGGGTCGAATATGCCCTTTCTGGATTAATTCTTGAATCTGATGTTTGATTTCTTCATTTTCCATGAGAGAACCCTTGTATACTGGCCCATTAGGTAAAGGTTCCATGGGTATGAAATCTATGGAATTCTTGACCTAGAAATGTAATAGCACCCCGACAAGTGTGGTGACGATGTCTCTATATGCTTCCATGATCTTGTCCACCTGTTTCTGCTGTGTAGAGGAATCCCATGTAGAGGCAGTGGAAGTTGTTGTGATCTTTTGCTCACCCTCAAAATGAATCATGAAGAGGACACATTTCCTAGTCTGGGAATTACCTTCCTACATTGCTTATGTAATGAGAGACATTGTAGTGGTGCGAATTGTCTCTGGTATCCTGTAGAGTTTCTTTCCAAAAGTAACAATGACACTATGAGTCCTAGATTCATACACAACATGAAATTTCCACATATATGGTTGTCCTAAAATAAAATTACAAACTTCAAGTGGGGAAACATCACATATTACCTCATCTTTGAAGGGATTGATTTTGTAGGGTAGGCGACATTGTTGACTTACGCATATGTCCCGTCCCTAGCTAAGCCACCCAATGTTGTAGGGTTGTGGGTGTGGTGTCATTGGGAAATTAAACTGTTTGATGAACTCTATTGAAATTAGGTTCTTTTGGCTTCCACTATTAATAATGAAATGTAGTGCAGTTCCCTTGACCCACATTTGTGAGTGTAAAAGGAGTTATCCTTCCTCCGACTCCTCTGGATCATTAGGCTAGACTTTTGTGGTAGTGATGGTAACACTGGGTTTTGCATCGATGATCCTCTTTCCCTTGTCTGCAACTGCGATGATGAATTCAGTATCAGGGTCACAACTGGGATCTAACTCTAAATACTTGATCTCATCCACCAATGACTGCTTTGAGTGACATTCATCAGTGTTCTGCCAGGGGATCTTATGGAACTCGCACCATTTTCCGGTGTCCTTCTTTGTCTTCCCATTACCCTTATTTGCTTGTGATTTCGACTAGTTTTCCTAGGGTTGGTTGCACTTACTCTATCCTTTGTTCTATTGCCTAACGTTTCCCTTGCATTTATTTTGCAATAGATTTGCAAACCTAAACTCCTGCTTATTATTCTGCTTAAATTTTTTCTCGATTTTGACAACATATCGATAAGTGTTTCCTAATGATGATATGTCTAAGAACTCAATTTTAGTTCAGATGTACCTATGCAAGCCGCTACAATATTTCAGAACCAGTGCCGCTTAGAGTCCCTAATACCAAGCTTTGTGTGCAAGGTATGGAAGCTGTTAGTGTACTCCGGCACCATTTGGTCCCTCTCCTGCCGCAAAATGGTCCATTTTGTGTATTGGTCATCATAGCTTCCAACAAGATAGTATTGATTCTTGATGGCTTCCACAAAATATTCTTGGGTGGGATCGTCCCCAAAAATATTAGTCCCATCTGTGGCATTTTTCTCATAATAAGTCTGCCACCAATATTTCACATGGGTCACTGCCTTAAGGAGCACAAAGACGATATTTTTCGTATTAGAGAAATTGTGGATAGAGAAATAGCCCTCTAGCAAACTCGACCATTTATCTAGGGCATAAACATCTATTTGGCCTTCAAATACAATAATACAAAACTTAGCTTGTATCTTGAAGGGTGTGGCTCCTTTGAAGTGACTGCTTATGCTTGATTATCCCTCTAATGATGCTGGCATATGTTGAAGGATTTGGGTGAAACAATCCATCATCTCGTTCGTCTGTCATGTGATGGATTCCTCGAGCAACATCTTGATAGGATATCCTACTCCGTCATATCCTTTTCCTTCTACCATGGGGGGAAGTTTGGGCCGCCGAGGGCGATCTTCCAGAAGATGAACTAGTTCAAGACCCAACTGTTTATATTCCGACCTCATCGGGGACATGCATGGAGAAATAATGAAGTAGAAGATGGCTCTAATACCACTGAGTCAGATTTATGTGACAACGAAATGAAAGAACATATAAAGAACCACATACACAAATATATTGCAAGGAACACAATGATACAATAAACCAAAATTCTATTAAATGGCGAAAATAGAACAGACTGTAAAATAAAGCAGCTAGAATGGTGGCAATTTAACTCTGAGAAGAGATGTGATGGCTATGCTCATTCATGACAAGATGGATACAAAAAGAGACCAAAAGGGCCTATTTATCATGAGTATGAGGGAAATAACCCTAAACATCCAAAAACCTAACCCTAGGAGATGGACCGTCATAAATTTTGTGGCCCCAAGGTGGTTAGTTGAACAGTCAACTTCCCGTGGTCAAACTTTTTCATATGATCTTCGTTTGAGGTGCTCGATAGACCATTGGAAAGATCTAGACAAGGAGTAAAATAATGGATCAGGCCCATATAAGATCCTATGTTTATTCTATGGGATGTTGTGAGCCTAAAAACATCGTTTAGGGCCTCAAAATGGCCCCAAAAGTTCAAGACCTGAAAAACTGTAGAAAAACTATTAGAAAATTGCCAAAATGGAAAACTATTTCAAGCCAGTGGAATAGGTGGGTGGCCACCGATATCCATCTGGATAAGATGCATTATATATAGAGTAGAAGATTTTGTTACAATTTGATTAAGGATTTTTATTGTATTTGGATCTCTACTCATAGGAGGTTGCCTCCACAAAGAGGTGAGTGGACATTGATCTTACTTTTGGATATACTGATATAAGGTTTCTTTCTAAGGTTTTATCTATTTCTCTCTTATATTTTCTATTCAACAATAGTATTTTATCACATTATGTTATCTTTATCTACAATTATAGGGTTAAGTACATTACAAGTGGTATTAGAGCACCTTCTTAGGCTAGCAAGAACCTAAATTTAAAAGAAAAAAAATTAGGTTACTGATTTGTTTTGGTGTATTTAAATAAATGAGTAAAAATGTGTTCGAGGAAGAATAGACACACAAGAAATACAAGTGGAATCACCTTGTTAGAAACCCTTGTAACCTCGATTGTTACTCTATCGAGTAGTACTACATTAGATAGCATAGTTTTCATATGGAATTTCACTTCCATGTACCTTTGAGTATATCAAAAGTCCCCTAAGATACCTCAAAATCACAATTGATAATCTGATTGACCAACTTGTTGAATAGTGGCACCTAGCACAACACTCAAGAAGATTACTCTCTAGTACTTAGGTATTTGGGTAGTACATCTAAGGGCATGATCGAGCATCCTTAGTTAGTTCCCTAAGATATTGGGTTTAGTGCTAATATTGGACCCTACAAGTATATAAAATATATATAATACATGACACTCCATTGTCCTTAGAACCCTACAAAACCTAGCCTCTACTACACATGCTCGAAATTATTACATAATTTCCATCTATATTTTTGGAATTTTGTCATTGCAATTTTAATAAGTCGTGAGTAATAATCCCACAAAAGTACTACTCAAAAAAAGAAAAAAAAAATCCTAACTACACCCTTACAAGAGACCTATCTCAAAATACTCCATGTTCTATTTTGATCAAATTAGTACTACTCTCTAATAACATTTTTATGTGGACCTAACCATACCATTTTGGATGAGCTACCTCATCAAACTCCTTGCAAGATGTTGATTGTTGTGGTATCATTCCATGGTAATATTTTTTGGGGGCACCCATGGGCACCATGATGACCCACTCTAACACCATGTTGGATTAGGGACTTGACACCCTATATGCTCAATACTTGGAACTTATAGACAATCTCAATACAACTACTAAATGCTAGGATAAAGAGATTTCCACACTCAAGGAATCAGTCCAAAACCTATAAACTACAATGTCTCCTCTAGAGAGCATGCAAGAGAAACTCAATCATCTAGTAACTCACCTCATATCAGTTGATAAACCATCGAATTAAACACACATGGAACTAGCGAGGAATCTTCAAAAGATGGATATTTTTTCCATAAACAACCACTATGAATGCCTGACATCCATAATTTCCTTCATTGATAAGAACATGTGGAACCATTTTCCTAAACTAGATATGGACAAGCTTGATGGTTCTGACCCCTCTAGTTGGGTCAACCAAACGGAACACTAAATTCCTTCCATGGAATTCCTAATGACATGGTAAAACTTAGAGTGGGGGTGGTGTGCTTATATTAGGGATGATGGGAATAGTGGGAATGACATAGAAAAACATATGGTGGATACATAGCATGGAGTCAATTTGTTAAATCTATATATGCTCATTTTGAGTGAGATACTCATTATTTGTTACGGTTGATTAAGTTGCACCAAATAGACTTGGTAGTATAATTTATCACAAACTTTGAAAAATTAGATTCATACAAAGGTATTAACTGATTCTTTTTATAAAAAATGTTGCATTAGTGGCCTCAAGGAGGGTATTAAATCACAAGTCAAGATGGAAAAAAACGCTACCTAGTTGGAGGCCTCTTAATGAGCTCAAGAAGTGAAGACAATGATAAATGCACAAGCTAAAATACCTTATTTCATGTATCGTACTCACTCTTCACGAGCCAATCCCCCAAGCACCTTGTTTATCAACCCTTGAAAGTCCAATGGTTGTCTACAACATAAATGGTAGAGCATCAATGATGCAAACTCTATTATAATTGTGATGAGAGGTATGTCCTAGGTCATAACTGTAAATAACATAAATTATTTCTAATTAATGTGAACTCTCCCACCCACTTAGAAGAAATCATTGTGAAATATACCACTAAGTTAAAGGTCACCACAAAAACCCTAGCATGCAGACAAAAATGGAGCCCAAAGTTAATCAGGAAGAGCCCCTAATATTTCTCCATTCTTTATATGGCATTTTTGCTCCTCAAACCCTAAAACTTCTTTGCTACATAAAGCATATAAAATTGATTTTGTTGGTTGGTTGCAGCAACAAACTCTCCGACCCAATTAGAAAAAATCATTGTGGAATATATCCTTGAGTTAAAGGTCACCAACAAAAATCCTAGCATGCAGAAAAAAGTGGAGCCCAAAGTTCATAAAGAAGAGCCCCTAATCTCCCTCCATGATTTATATGGAATTTCTACTCCTCAAATGTTGTAACTTCTCAGCTACATCAGGCATTAAAATTTGTTGTTTTTGGTTGACAGTGACAACACCTACAATTTTATTAACTTGCACGTTCCTAAAGAATCCCACTATTATGTCCACCGAATGCAAAGTTTTCAAATTATGATAGCCAATGGAGGTATCATGAATTGTAGAGGCAGATGTGAAACTGTAAAACTCCAACTAGGGGACTATCAACTCAAAACTAAAGTGTCTGCAATAGGTATGGATAGATGTGATATATTTTTTGGGGTAGAATGGCTACACAATTTAGGGATAATCACCATGCATTTGAAGGAATTATATATGAATTTTACTAAAGAGGATCATACACACACCCTCAAATGGATTTAGTCAGGCTCCTCCAAAATCGCAAGCTATCATCATATCAAGAAGTTATTAAATAAATGTCACTCTAGCACTATTTCTCAATTTGAGGCCATATAGGCTATGGAAAACCATGGAAAAAAACCCACCTTGAATTACAAAAGGTTTTGGACAAATATCATCAAGTATTTGAGACACTAACTAGTTTACCCCCTTCATGCGGAAAGTATGATCATCGTATTCCTTTCATCCTAGTATTCAACCACCAAATTTGCATCCACATAGATGCCATTTTGCAAAAAACAATGAAACTAAAAATATTGTTCATGAACTATTGGAGGTAAGTGTCATACATCTCAATACTATCCCTTATTCGTCAGAAATGAAATCGGTTCTAAAAAACAAGGTGTGTGACACATGTGCCCATACTTTCATTCCCTCAATAAGATGACAATTAAGGACATTCCCAATTCCATTTATTTATGTCCTCTTGAATGAGATTCATGGTGCCTTGTTCTTCACCAAACTCATCCTTTTCTTCAAATACCACCAAATTAGAATGAAGGAAGTTGACATCTCCAAGTCTTCTTTCCACGCACATGAAGGCCATTATAATTTTTTGGTGATACCTTTTGGGCTTTACAATGCTCTAACCACCTTCCAAAGTCTCATGAACAATATTTTTAGACCCTTCCTATGCCACTTTGTGCTAGTACCCTTTGATGGTATTTTGATCTATAGTGAAAATCGATTGTCAAATGTGGAACATATTGATGAATTACAACTACTCAAGGACAATCAACTATTTCTAAGTGTAAAATCTCAATCACAGCAGAACCTAGCTACTATGGATTCCTCACTAGTGAAAGATTGCACAACATTTGCAAGAATAGCATAAAATCTGTAAATGAATGAAGAACAATACACATGAAATGGGTGAATAATTGCAATATTATTAACTGTCCAACCTCAAAATAGGTTAAGAACACTCATATATACAAATCTGGAAGAATTCGAATCCATCTGGAGTGTTCACACTGATCTAGCTTAGAAATAGCTCAAACCCCCCTAGGTTGACCAAAATATCCCAAACCATCCCAAACTGGTTCGAATCTGCTGTGTGAATGCTGGGAATGACTGGACAGGCCCATGTGACCTCACACATGTGAAGAAACTGGTTGGTTAGAGGTTTGGTAGCTAACATTGGCCAAAAATATGACAAAGTTGGCAAGATTGTCCACAAACTGAGCAAATGCGCCCTAGGTAGAAGAGAAGCATGCTGAATGCATTAATTAACCTGGGGAGGGCGCTCTAGGCATGCTGAATGCATTAAATGCCCTGGGGAGCGCACCAAATAGCCAGTTTGACTCAGCACTTGTTCACATTTGCTAACTAGTTCATGATAATTGACCATTTAGTAGCTATCCAACTTAGGGATGTAATAATTAATCACTTGGGCACTAATTAATCATCAATTAATAAATGATTAATGTACATAGGTGTAAAAATGTTCTAACACCCCCCCTTAAGCTAGACTTAGTGAAATATCAAAAATTAAGGCCTTGGCAACTAGGCTCAAGTCACCTTTTACATCATAAAATTTATTTGTCCATGTAACCAAGGTAAGGAGGAAAACCACATGGGAAATAAAACCTCCCCTCTAAAATGGACATGTGGCATATATCAAAATACACCAATCATCACCATGCATCACTCACCCCAAGCAAAGATCTAAGGTGAGTGAAGGTCTTCTCGGTAAAACACTTGGTGAAGATATCAGCAGTTTGCTCACTGGATGGGCAATACTGCAATGCTATGGTCCGGTCATGCACCAAACCCCGAATGTAATGGATGTGTATCTCTATGTGCTTGGTCCTATGTCTTTGTACTGGATCGGTAGAAATCTTAATTGTACTTTGATTATCACACCAAAGAATAGTGGGTGAATCAAAGACAATCCCGAACTCTGCAAGAATACCTTGCAACCAAACACATTGTGTGGCTGCATTAACTGCTCCCCTGTACTCGGCCTCAGCTGAAGATAAGGAAATAGTGCTTTGTTTCTTGCTTGACCAGCATATAGGTCCATGTGCAAGCATAAAGACATAACCGGAAGTTGACTTCCGATCGATACAATCACCGGCCCAATCAGAATCTGTAAATCCTACTAGTTCAAGGGATGAACCAGCAGCATAATGGATACCAAAGGACTTAGTACCCTGAACATAATGAAGGATCCTCTTGGCTGCCTTCCAATGGATCTCATGAGGCTCTTGCATGTGCCTTGCAACAGCACCAACAGCATAAGACAAATCTGGTCGAGAGTGTGTAAGATACAACAAACTCCCAACTAGTTGTCTATACAGTGAACTGTCAACTAGTGGTGAAGAACCCCATTCTGTAAGCTTAAATCCTGAAAGAAATGGAAATTTTGCAGACTTACATTCAGCCATCTTAAATTTCTGCAGCAAATCTGAAGCATACCTTGACTGACATACAGAAATTCCATTCACAGTTTGATCTATCTCCAAACCCAGAAATTGTTTTAGCAATCCTAGATCGGTCATGGAGAATGCACTGTGCAATGCTCTCTTAACTGAGTCAAGTTCTTTGGTGCAGATACCAGTGATCAAAAGATCATCAAAATACAGTACAATGATCAATATCAGATCACTAACATGCTGCATATACACATTTGGATCAAACTTACACCTCTCAAACCCCAAGGATAGCAGAAAATTGTCCATTTTTGCATACCATGCTCTAGGAGCTTGCTTGAGCCCATAGAGTGACTTGTTCAACCTGCAAACAAGTGTATGATCAGAAATGAAACCTTCAGGCTGCTGCATATATATCTCCTCATTCATATCCCCATGAAGAAAGGCACTTTTTACATCCATGTGATGAATCTCCCATCGCTTGGAAGCCCCAATGGCCAAAACTAGTCTTATGGAGTCCATCTTTGCCACCGGTGCAAATGTCTCTATATAGTCCACTCCTTGGACCTGAGAGTAACCCTTAGCCACCAACCTGGCCTTATACTTCAGATCAGAGCAATCAGATCCAATTTTGGTTCTATAAATCCACTTGCATTGCACTAGTTTCCTCTTGGGAGGAAGAGGGACCAAATCCCAAGTTTTGTTCTCATGGAGTGAGTTCATCTCTTCTTGCATGGCTGATTGCCACCTTGGGTCTGTACATGCTTCTGAATATGACATTGGATCAGATCCAACCATCAAGTAACATGCCTCACTCAGATCAGAATTATCACATGCAAAGGAATTGTGAAATTGAGATCTAGTTTTCCTAGCATCTTGGGGATCTCCCACAAGCTCTCCGGCACTTTGAATTGTTTTCTCTGCCCACTTGGGCCTTGAGGGAGGGATATGTTCAGAATCCATATCAACATCATCTTCAGCAATATCAGAATCAGAAATATCAGAGAAAGAATCACTACTTACTTCATCATCAAGACGAGGAAATGAGCATTCCCCATCACCTTGTTCACTAGCTTGCAAGAATTCTTCTTCTTCGAATTTGACACTTCTTTCGATGAAAGTTTTGTGAGTGGATGGATCAAAGAGCTTGTAGACCTTGGAATCCTCTGCATACCCAACCATGATTGACTCCTTGCTTTGGGGCTGCAAGGCCTTTCTCTTCTCCGGTGGAATTCTGGCCCAAGCCCTTGAGCCAAAAATTCTGAAATGTGAGACATTTGGCTTGTGGCCCATCCATGCTTCAAATGGAGTAATTCCTTGCAATGCTTTGTGTGGTGCTCTGTTCTGAACATATGCTGCACAATTCATAGCTTCAGCCCACAATTTGGGAGACAAATCCCTTGCTTGCAACATGCAAGTTGCCATCTCCTTCAGTGCTCTATTTTTGCGCTCTGCAACACCATTTTGCTGTGGTGTATAGGGCACTGAGTGTTGCATCTGAATGCCATGCTCTTGACAGAGCTGCTGCAAATTGTTATTGACATACTCTCTGCCATTATCAGTCCTCAAGACCTTCATGGCCTTCCCACTGAAGTTCTCAACCATGCTCTTAAAAATTTTGAAACATTCAAAGACTTCAGATTTTTGCTTAAGGAAAAATAACCAGCAGTACCTTGAGTAGTCATCGATGAAGGTGAGCACATATTTGCTGCAGCCATAGGAGGGAGTGGGGAGTGGCCCTATCAGATCAGAATGCACTATCCCAAGTGGTTGATCATCCCTCCTTGCCTTCCCTTTGTCATACTTCTTTTCAGGATGCTTCCCAATCATGCAACCCTTGCATGTTCCACTTGAAAAACTGATTTGTGGCAGCCCTTCTACCATCTTTTCTTTGCTTAAAACTTGAAGATATCTGTAGTTTAGGTGACCATACCTTTGATGCCATAGCTTGCTGGTCTCATTCCCATGTGACAGAAGTACACTTGGTGAAGAGAACTCGAGAAAGTGGGAGAACTTGTACATCTTCATGTCATGGTCTGCAACACCCATTGCAACAATTTTCCCGGTGGAAACTTCTGATATCTCCACATCATCCTGAGTGAAGACCACCTTCTTTGCTGCTCCAGTATGTGTCATTTGATATACAGAGAGAAAATTTGCTGCAAGATTTGGCACATACAGCACATTGGAGAAGAAGCCATTCTCCATAGAGATTTTCCCAATGCCATGAGCAGGGATTTCTGAGTCATCTCCCATTCGAATAGAGAGGCCACTGTAGGGTGCAAGTTCAGAAAACGAATCTCTTGAGGAAGCCATGTGCCTTGAGGCACCTGAATCAATGATGAACAAGGGTGAATGAGATGAACTAGCCACCAAAGCATGGCAGCTCTCCTTGTCTTTAGAAACGCACTCCTTCTTCTTGGAACTTTCAGGAAGAGGAATATTATTTTTCTGTAGGAGATGGGTCATGGTGTCTATGGTTTTCTTCATGCATGAGCTCTCTGGATGAAAACCTCTCTGACAGTAGCTACATTTTTTCTTCTCAGCCTTCTTTCCCTTGTTCTTGACAGGATTCGAAACCCCCTCAGAGGATTTGGGCCTCTCATCCTTCCTCTTCTTCTCTTGAGTTTTCGGCCCCCTGGGTTTTTGCTTGCCTCTTCCACATTTCGAATCTCCAGCTGCAAGAACTTGGTCTTTTTGCTTGATGGAGCCCATCAAGACCAGCTTGTCTTGCTCTTGAGTTAGCATCTCCATGAAGTCAGCCAAAGATGGCATCTTCCAACCTCTAACTGTGAGCCTTGTGGAGTTGAAGGAAGACACAAAAACTGAGTATTCAGAACCCAATTTGGAGAGAATGGACAACACCAACTGTTCTTCTTTCTTCTCTATGCCACATTGTCTGATCTGCAAGACCAAGTTCTTGAACTTGGTGAAGAAGTCCTGGATGGAATCGAAATTCCCTGGGCTCAGTGAGACAAGCTCATTTTCGAGCTGGTGGCCTCTCATCTCATCAGTCTTTCCAAACAGTGTCTCAAGCTTGAGCCACACTTCATTTGGAGTTGCTAGACTTTCTACATGAAACAGGAGGTCTCTCGAAATGCTGAGACAAAGGAGGCCAAATGCCTCATCCATTCTGTTAAAAAACTTGGATTTCTCCACAGCTGAGTTTGGCTCAACCTCAGTGCCCATCGTAATTCTGTAGAGACCCTTAGATCTCAGCAAAATCACCATTTCTGCCTTCCAATCGAAATAGTTGAAGGGAGTGAGCACGTTTGGGTGAGATGGCTCCATTCTCCTCTGTTGCAATTCGCACTTGCTGACAATGTTGATCTTCAATACCCGCAAACAACTCTCAAATCACTCAGGAGGGATCTACACTAACAGATTCGAACCTTGTATGGATAGTGGGTGCATTCGGGAGAGCATCACACCTGAGAGGAGCCACTAGATTTCTCCAGTAAGCTCAAGGCAATGGCCTCAGGAATTATGTGGTTTCTCCACTGCTTCTGGAAATCCACTACAACAGTCTTGCTGGTTCGAATGGTAGCTCCAAGAGCTCTGATACCATGTAAAATATCAATCACAGCAGAACCTAGCTACTATGGATTCCTCACTAGTGAAAGATTGCACAACATTTGCAAGAATAGCATAAAATATGTAAATGAATGAAGAACAATACACATGAAATGGGTGAATAATTGCAATATTATTAACTGTCCAACCTCAAAATAGGTTAAGAACACTCATATATACAAATCTGGAAGAATTCGAATCCATCTGGAGTGTTCACACTGATCTAGCTTAGAAATAGCTCAAACCCCCCTAGGTTGACCAAAATATCCCAAACCATCCCAAACTGGTTCGAATCTGCTGTGTGAATGCTGGGAATGACTGGACAGGCCCATGTGACCTCACACATGTGAAGAAACTGGTTGGTTAGAGGTTTGGTAGCTAAAATTGGCCAAAAATATGACAAAGTTGGCAAGATTTTCCACAAACTGAGCAAATGCGCCCTAGGTAGAAGAGAAGCATGCTGAATGCATTAATTAACCTGGGGAGGGTGCTCTAGGCATGCTGAATGCATTAAATGCCCTGGGGAGCGCACCAAACAGCCAGTTTGACTCAGCACTTGTTCACATTTGCTAACTAGTTCATGATAATTGACCATTTAGTAGCTAGCCAACTTAGGGATGTAATAATTAATCACTTGGGCACTAATTAATCATCAATTAATAAATGATTAATGTACATAGGTGTAAAAATGTTCTAACACTAAGAAGTCCAAACAAACTTTCGGTGATTTTTAGGTTGAATATTTGGATCAAATTGTTAGTCAACATGGAATGTGAGTGGATTCCAAGAAAATTGAGGCTGTCCAAGATTGCCCACAACCCAAAACACTGAAAATCTTACTTAACTTCCTAGGGAATATGACTACTATAGAAAGTTTGTGAAGAAATATGGGAAGATTGTTGCCTCATTAAAAACTTTGTTAAAAATGAATGCATTTTTCTAGATCGAGGTTGTAAAGTAGGCCTTTTCATGTTTAAAATAATATATGTGCACCATGTCGATCTTAGTAGTACCCAATTTCACAAATTCTTTTGTACTAGAATGTGATATGTCATGTTGTGGTCTTGGAAAAGTATTAATGCTAGAGAGGGTTCCTCTTGGCATTCACCACTAAATGATTATGCAGTAGGAATTTAAGAAAAATATTTTATGAGAAAAAGAAGATGAAAATGAAACTTGGCACCCCTATCTATTTGGAAGACATTTTTAGATCAAAATAAATCATCACACTATGAAGTATTTTTTTGGAATAGAAGTTGTCACCCCATAAGAAGCACAAGTGGGGCATGCAGATATTGTGATGTGATTATGAGATTCTATATTGTAAGTTTTAAACTTGTGAAGTAAAACAATGCATATAGATTCTTAAGAAAAACATAGATTAAAAAATGCCATACACATAACACATAGATATTTACCATGGAAAACCTTAACATGAAAGACTAGCAGAAAACTTAGATCCACCTTCTATATTTCTCATTGTGTTTTTCAATCATTCACAATACAATATTTACATATTCTTCCTCCCCCACTATGACCCCCCCTAATCCAGAACCATGCGTAGATACGACATAGCACTAGGCGGAGGTGGATTGCAAGGTGACACAACCCACATGCAAAGAATATAACACATACCCAACAAATATAAAAGGGGAAAAGGAAATGCCATGGCAGATTCATTGCCCTCACCAGTACCAAATTTGTTAGTAGAAGCATGCCCAAAGTGGTTGACCAATGATGTTGTGTCTTAACTCATCAAACAACTTCAAGAGAACCACAATCCTACCAATGGCTACATCTAAAAACAAGAAACATTCCAGTATAAAGGTCACATTTTCCAGTTACCAAATTCATCTTTAAAACAAATGATACTAGAATAGTTTCATTCATCTCCTATAGTAGGTAATTCATGCTTTCAAAGAACCTATTAATGCATTAGGTGATATTTATTTTGGAAAGGAATGAAAAATGATGTCCATAATTTTGTAACTAAATGTGACATGTGTCAAAGGAACAAGGGTGAGATAGTGAAGAAACTGGGGGCATTCCAAACATTGTTGATACAAGCCATTGTTATGACAAACATCTCCATGTATTTTATAATAGTTCTTCCAAAAAAACGGAAAAAAATAGTGATCATGGTGGTAGTTGATTGAATTTCCAAATATGTTCACTTTTGTTCCATACACCACTCATTTGCACCAACAAGTGTTGCCCAAGTTTCTCTCGATCAAATTTTTAATCTCCATGCTATGCTAACTTCAATGTGTCTAATAGGGATCCCACATATTTCCTTAAACTAAAGGGAATCTAGTTGCAAATGATCATAGCTTATCATCCCCGAATGGATGGCTACACAAAAGTAGTCAATAAGTGTCTACAAACATGTTTGAGGTTGTTTTCCTCTAAAACACAACACTAGTGGGTGCAATGGTCACCCCTAGAGGAATGGTGGTATAATACCACTTATCATGATGGTACCAAAATGACCCCATACAAAGTTGTATATGGATAACAACCACCTTTAGTAGTTTCATGGACCTCAATGGTGAATACCATGGATAGTATGCTTCACAATCATGAAGCCATTCTTCCCATACTTAAGGAAAAATTGTTTAACATAATTGCATGAAACAAAACATAGAGCAACATTGCTTAGAACATTCCATGAAATAAGGGAATCGAGTGTTCATTCATCTCTGTCCCTATCAACAAACATATCTTGAAGCTAATGACCATCATAATTTGGCACCAAAATTTTATGGCCCATATTGGATTGTACAATGCATTAAGCAGGTTGCTTACAATTTAGTCTTTCTAGTGCACTCCAATATCCACCCAGTATTTCATATTTCTTGTTTGAATAAGGTTATAGGGAAGAAATTACGAGTTCAAACTACATTACTGAAATTCGATGAAGGAAACACCATTTCACTCTAGCACAAAGAAATATTATCCACTTGAGAGAATCTCTTATGCCAAAACATTATCCAAGATGTTCTAATCTAGTGGAAGAATATGTATCTAGAAGATGTGACTTGTGAATTATCAACCATTTTGTAGTATTTTCCCCATCTCGAGCCTTGAGTATAGTGTTGCTTTCTAGGGGGGCATGTTAAGGTCCTACCCTAACCCCTTACTTTGAATATACTTACGAAAAATTTATTGATGTATGAGGCTATCTTCTTTGAATAAGGCATATTAGATAGTTATTTGATAGCTACTCAATTTAAAAGGATTTTGTTTATTAATTAAGATCCATTAGGTGGTCAACCCTGTTTAATAGTGGAAATAGAGGTAGTTAGAGGCTTTTCTATTGATGCATTGTATATAAAGTAGTTGTGTGTAGCTCTGTTCATAGGAGGTCTTTCCCTTAAATAGGCAAGTGAACATTGCTCTCACTTTTGGATATACTAATACAAGGGTTATTTCTAAGGTTTTATCTATTTCTCTCTTGTATTTTCTCTTCAACACTAGTATTTTATTGCATTTTTTTTTATCTTTCCTTGTAATTATGGGGTTATTTACATTATAATTTGTCCTTGGTACAACTCAAAGATGATGCACTAGAAGATGTTTGTAGAATTTAGTCCATGGGACTCTTCATCAGATGGATGCTAGACCTCATATATGATAGAGAGTTGCACTTCCTCTAAACTCCGTAGTGAATAATTATGTGTCACCCACCATCATGTTGGAGTGGTTTTGAGTACCACACCAAATGTTAGGATCATCTTATCTAGATCAATTGAATACTCCATTTTTTCTATAAAATATTCAATGTCATCATTCCTATCATATATGGGTGTCTATATAAGCTATTTTCCTACCCATTTGACATTTATAATAGAATCACACCATATGGGAGAAAGTTCATGGTTGTGTTCTTGCCACTTAAGTAATGCCTCTTTGGATTCTATATCAAAAGAACATATGTTATGCTAGCTAACAACTCCTTTCACATCGGGTTAATATATTCATCCCTCATGCCTATAGTGAGTTTGTATACATGATCAATCATGTTATCCTCCATGTTGTCTTCATTGAGGTACATGATATGCATAAATACGTCATGTGACACTAGTTCCTTTGGATTCAAAAGACATTTTTCCTCTTTTTAAGTTAACGATTGCATTGTTTCCTATGCCTACTCGATTATGAATAGTGTACGATATGATTCTTTATCATTGGCTATGTTTATAACTTCTAACTCAACCACTATATTCATTCCCATAATATATACTTCAACATTTTTCAATCTAATAATGGGGTATATTTTATATTAATTTCTGAGCCGCAATTGAATACGAGAGAAAATCAACCCTGATATTCCATGATTTTCAAGGAATTATTTAGAAACATGTTTACATCAGGGTCCAAATCTAGATTGATATCTCTAAATTCATATCTTTTAATTTTAGTTTTGAGTATAAATTCCCTACCCATTTGATTCTCTTATTTTCCCTACCCAATGGGGCACTAATTTCTTGTTCTAGTTGATTTCTTTCCATGCACTAGGTAATTGTATGTCACAACTTCTCTAACCAATGTTTGTCCTTTAGTATTGTAAATAATTCCCTAAGGAAATCACTCCATGACTCATTTACTTCCTAGGTCATGAGTAAACTTCTATTGCAACCTTCCTCTTTGAAATTTGTATGGATAATACCACTTGATGTGGTATCGGTCTATCCATTAATAGTATTTACAGCATCCCAAAGGATGTCTAAAGATTTTATATAATTCTATTTTTTCTTTGTTGCATCATATATCCCACGTTATTGAAATGTTTCTCTGTGGATTTGAAATGGAATTCTTGAACCTTGGTCTCCACTAGTGCAAGCACCTCCTTTGGTTATTACACTAGTATTAAGACTTCAATATTTCTCGATTCTTAGCTAACTAATATAGAATTCCTGTATCTACCTCCGGCCTCCCACTTTTCCAGGATGTTGAGGCAATCCTTTGTAGCATGCCGTGTGGCTCTATAGGGTCCACATATTTATTTTCTTAGCAAGGAAGAGTTATTGAGATGTGGCTGATTTGAAAATGGATCCAAACTAAATGATGGTTGCAAGACATTTATATAATGTAATTTGACAATGTAAAAATGTTATACTCTATGGAAAAGACAATGCAATGTAATATAAAATAAGATGGAAAAAATGTGCATTAATTAATTGAATGAAAAAAGAAATGGGAGAGGAAAAGAGAGGAAGGAATGAGAACTGAAAGTTGAGTCCCTTGACCTTCCCACTACTCCCCCGACTTTCCTATATCTCCTTTCACTTAGACTATCAAAGGCCCTTTTTTCCTGTTGCTGGCCCACAGAGGAGAGTGCCAAAGAGCATAGAGATGCATTATAATTCAAAGATTTCCAAAATGAAATAATGAGCAACCATTGAATGTTGGTTTTCCCATTTGTCTTTCTAAGGTAAACATTGTCTCAATGTGCAATAATTTCTCAGTGTGTGTGTTTACTTTGTTGTATTACTTGGCTTATTTTATAGATTAAGATCTTCTATGTCTCATTAATGGTTGTCAGTGAGCTATGAAAACTAATATGTGAGCTACACGTAGCTTAAAAAAATGTTATTGTTGCATATATCTTGTGTTCCTTAGCTAGGGAAGCTCCAAAAACTAGCTAATATCCACCATTGGAGCCACAATTGATCTTAGAGATCAAGGGAAGAAAATGCAGAGTTGTTGCATTTGTTTAGGGAGTTTATAATTTGAGATTCTATTCAATTTTTTGCTTCTTGGACAGGTTTTTCATTAGTTGGGATTTTTTCTCATCAACTGGCATTTCTGTTGAAGCTTGGGGCATTTTCATTTATGCCTGGACGGTTTTATTGATGCATGGGCGTTTTTAGTAATGCATGGATGTTTTTATAAATGCTTGGAATTTTTTATTGATTCCTAGGGCATTTTTAGTAAGTCTGGAGGTTTTCATTAATACTTGGACATTTTTGTTGATGCCTAGGACATTTTCAGTAATGCATGGATGTTTTTCTTGATGGTTGGATGCTTTTATTTATGCCCGGGGCATTTCTAGTAATGCTTGGATGTTTTTATTGATGCATGGATGTTTTTATTGATGCATGGATGTTTTTATTGATACATGGGGTGTTTTTAGTAATGCATGAACATTTTTACTTATTCTTGGGACATTTTCAATAATGCCTAGATGTTTTAATTGATTGTTGTGGTGTTTTTTATTGATGCTAGGAATTTTTCTCCTTCACCAAAAACCGTACAACCTTACATTGTTGGGAAGCAAATTTCTTTCATAGATTTTGCATATTTTGTTGGGCACATAAGATGGATTGAGCATGGTTGATTGGATAGAGCAAATTTTAATTGGTGGTTTCCTGGAGTGAAATTCCCCTCTTCTTTACTTATAAGGTTTGCATTTCCATGGTTCTTTGATTGAATACATGCGTGAGTGATGCCCAGTGTTTGAATAGATTTTCATTGGCTAACATGAAGAACCATTCACTAGCCAATGTAATAGATTCCATACAAAAGGATAACTAATCAAGTAAATTGTTGTTGGCATCATTGTTCATTTAGAACAATAATAACAATATTACTCTTGTAAGAAGCCAGAGCTCCTTTTAGAGGTTACCAAGGAGAAAGAGCAATATTTTCCATGATGAGTAATTGTAGCTTGTACTCAGAACATCTTGAAGAACAGGGGCTCGATACCCACCTTAGGATCTAGAAAATTCAGTGACAAGTTCTTGTTGTGTGTAGGTTGCACTAAGACTTAAGGCCTTGTATCCTGAAGTAGAGATCCAAAATATCTATATAAGACATAGAATAGAGACTATGAATAATTGTTTTGCACAGGATCCATGTTGATGAGTTGACTGGGATATAATTCGCTCGATTACGAATTACAAGGAATTAGAGTAGTTGAATCCTTAATCATGATGCAGCTTCCATAACTAGAAGAAAAATTTGTAGAGATGACATGGGTAAAGAAAATAGAGGAAGGTTGGAAGACTTGCAAGCTATAAATGCTCAACTTCAAGAAGAGAACAAGTGATTGAAAGAGAAGGTTCAAATGTATGACCAAAGGATGATAGAGATGGAAAATAAACATGATACCTCTATGAAATTGTTTCCAATGCTAAAGAATAGGTTTGATGAATGTAAAGACTTCCTCACTACCACATTGGTAGAGTGGAATAAGTGTAGATTTCATCTATGTCAATTGGGAGAGAAGGTCATCCAGATGGATAGATGGTAGGAGGATAGGCTCATTCATATGGAGACACGATTTAAGAAAGAGATGACATAAAATAAAGAAGCATTGACAAAGTTACAAACATTTTTCAAAGGGAACCATTAAGCAAGGGCACCTTCCATTGCCATTGTTGAATCTAACACCATGAATGAGACCACTAAGGTAAGCTCACCTTCTATATACATTACTCAAGAACATGTTGGTAAATTTGAAAAGCATACAAGAGGCATTGGTTCAAAACTATTAATACAAATGGGCTATAATGGACAAGGGTCGGGAAAACAAAGACAAGTTATTCTCATCCATATTTTCATTGAACAAAGGGACAAGCATGAAGTTTGAACCAAGGGCCAAACATGAAGGCTTGGGTTATAATGGTAGAGAGGAAAAGACCACAAACCTAAATACCACTTTTGTGAAGGAAAAATACATGGAAGAATTGACCTTCTTATCAAAGGAAAGAATGGCAGTGAAAAAGGATGGAAATGCATTTCCACTCCATGTTTCTTATGATAAACGGTTCAATCATATTAATGAAGAGAGTTCCAAGACTCAATCTGCACCATCACTTAGGAGAAGTAGCATGCAACTTAGCTAGAAAGAAAAAGAAGAAAAAAAGGTATGATACAGGAAATGCCTCCATTGTTTGTCATTCTTGCAAGAAGAAAGGAAAAAAACTTGATAGGTATTGATACTAAGAGGCATGTTCCTTTTGAGGGAAGAAATACCATGGTGCAGCGTCTTGTTGGGAGAATAAAGATACATTCCATAAGCCATATTTCTTTCAAAGGAATAATGACAATAATGTTTTTCCAAACATTTAGTGAAATCAATGGAACATGGAAAATTCAAGAAATCCAAGCATCCTAACCAGGTTTAGGAATTTTTGTCACTACTACAAGTTGAGTGGACATTGCATTGAGAAGTGTTGGAGGATTCATCCATATATTCACCCGAGAAGATGAAAAACCAAGAGAAGAGTGTGGAGAGTGAAGAAGAAATAAGTTGAATAGTTATGTACATATCTATCCTAAATAGCAAGAGCTATCCAAGGAGTTGTAGCAGTGCAAGAGGTCTACACCATCATTGAAGAGGACAATAGGTTGATGCCAAAATCAATAGGAAATTTTATCCAAATGCGGCCTTCAGTATTCCAGAAGAATATTCTTATCTTGGATATGTATCAGAGATTGGTGCATGGAGGTCAGTGACCTTGGGGGTTCCTTGGAACTTCATGACATTCACCAAAGAAAACTAGAATATTTAAACTTCATGGAGTTTGTAATTTCATATAAAGGATTTTATCAAGAGGACATTGTTGTAGAGATGAAGTGATGTAGAATCACGTGCATCAATGAAGAGTTTCTTCCATGACAAGAATCAAATGATTCTAGTAGAAATGAGTAGTCCGCACATCCTCATGAGGAATTGCTACATGATGGCATAGCTTGTTGGATCACATTTCACAAAGAGATCAGAATTTGACTTGGCTTCTCTAATTGTTGAGATGGACCATCTTTGAGACTGGGAATGCAAGAGATTTTCACATTGTTGATGGGAATGAGTTCTATTCAAGAAGTTCACATCTTATATTTCCTACAAATGAGAGTTAATGACCATACTTCTACAATGTTGGAACAATAAATCCAAGAACTAGAGCCAAAGCTATAGTTAGAACTAGAGCCACGAGCAAGAGCTAGGGACAAAGTCAGAACTGTAGCCAAGAGCCAAAGTCAACGCCATATTCCAAACAAGAAGACGGAAGGTTAATTGATTCGGTTTGGTTCTCTAAGATTTAGGAGACCAAAAATCCTCTCAATTAGGAGGTGTGATCCAAAAATGGATCCAAATTGAATGATGGTTACAAGATAACTAGAAAATCTAATTTGACAATGTAAGAAGGTTATACACTAGGGAAAATACAATGCAATGTAATATAGAATAAGATGAAAAAAAGTGCATTAATTAGTTGAATGAAAAAGAAATAGGAGAGGAAAAAAGAGGGAGGAGTGGGAACTAAAGGTCAGTCCTTTTTCCTTACCACCACTCCCCTAGATTTCCTATATTTCCTTTCACGTAGACTGTCAAAGGTATTTTTCCTTGTTGTTTTCCTAAAGAGGAGAGTGCCAAAGAGCCCAAAGCTGCATTGTAATTCAAATATTTCCGGATGAAATAATGAACACGCAATGAATGTTAGTTTTCCTATTTGGGTTTCCAAGGTAAACATTGTCTCAATGTGAAATACTTTATCAGTGTGTGTTTGTTTTGTTGTATTACTTGGCTTACTTTATGGATTAAGAGATTCTATATGTCATTGATGGTTGTTAGTGAGCTATAAAAATTAATATGTGAACTACATGTACCTTAAAAAAATTATTTATGCATATATCTTGTGTTTCCTTAGCTAGGGAAGCTCCAACATCTAGCTAATCTCCACTATTGGATCCACAATTGATCTTAGAGATCAGGGACCAAAATTCAAAGTTGTCGCATTTGTTTATGGAGTTTCTAGTTTGAGTTTTTACTCAATTTTTCGCTTAATGCTTAGATGTTCTTATAATGATGCCCAGGGAATTTTCAATCATGCCTTAATGTTTTTATTGATTCCTATATGATTTTATTATTGATTGGAGTGTTTTCAGTAATGCTTGAATTTTTTTATTGATGCATGGATGTTTTTGTTGGGTGTATTTATTGTCTTAAGGAATCACCAAATATTTAATTATCGACCGGGGTTGGTAATATTAGAGTTGTGGAACAGTATATGCTGAGGTAGAATGGGACCTAAGGTTTCGGCTCGGTAGACCTTAGAAATGTTTAATAAAGAAAAGATCGAAAGATCTTTCAAAATGAAAAACGAGTCAAACTTCTAGAATACAACTACTAAACTGATTAAACCTAACTAAACCAATAGATCAGAATAGTATCAAGCTATACTACTATACTCTATGAACAATAACTGAAAAGATAAAAACAACAAATATTATTCTATGAAGCAAAACTTAATCAAAACAGAACTACTTTGATGAAATTGAAAGCTACTGATTAATAATTCAAATTCTAATCTCAGAATTAGAAAATAATTGTAAATGAGCTCAGAAACCTATCTATGAAATTATTTAATTGACAACTAACTATGGAAACAAGAAACTATATTAGTCTAAAGCAAAACTGCAAACTACTTAATGAATTCAACCATAGAACTATTCATGCATTCAATTAATACTCAAAACTAAACTAAACACCTAATTCCATTCTCCTTGGGGATTATGAGGAAATGTATCAAAGGTAGTAGGAACGGGAGAGAATGTATCAAAGTGACTTTCAAATGTAACAAGGAAACAAAATGGAAGCAAATCTAGTTTAACTTCTACAAAGAGATGCAAACTAAAGAGTGTCCAATTACAACTAACTTTAAACATTATGATCTCTCTTTTATCCATAAGCAAGTGACTTGGAACAAATGAAATCTAGAAGCAAGTAGAAAACTTAATAGAGATATTTACTTGAAACTAAATTTGATTTAGAAGCAAGTAGAAAACTTGATAAAGATGTTTACTTGAACTGAATTTGATTTAGAAGCAAGTAGAAAACTTGATCAAGATATCTTATTTCTGAGTCCAGTCCTATTCTATGAACATCTTCACTGATTATGGGAATGGAAAAACTAATTCTATGCTTAAACGAAGAAACTATCAAAATTAAGATATTTTGGAGAATGAAATTACTGAATCTAATCCGGAATCAATCTTAAGAAACATGAAATAACTGAACTAAGAATGGAACTGATGAATTCTATAACAAGAAGTATTAATGAATCAGATATAAAAGAAACATAATCTGTAAAGCAACTAAAGCAATAGTTAAGGAAATGGAATGAGAACTAAAGATGAATATGGAACTAAATTAAAACTCTATGTGGTGTAGAACAGGATCCTAATTACATCTACGAATGCTAATTAAATGCAAGAAATATTACAGCTTCAAAACCTAAGAAACTAGATTCTAAATAAGCATAAAAACAATGCATAAAATATTAAAGTCCATATGATGATCTGGATGATAGTATGAAAGACAGTCTGGATGGAAGAAAATGATTTAAACTAGGGAAAGAAGAAGATTGAATGATCTTAACGCCAGTTGGTTGATGCATATGAACCTATAGTGCAAGGAAAGCAGTAAATAGACTGTTTAAAGTGTAATTGGCAAGAAGCAACCTATACTAGTCATTATCTAAGGAAATGAAATATTTCTATGGCATAATAAAACAAAGCTGAAATGTAAATAAAACTAACCTACATCTATAGGAAAAACTAGCAGAACTAATTCTAACTATGAATTAAACTTGAACTACTGAAACATTAATTAGTTGGCTTTATCTATTTACAAATAACAAAACTGAAAACAACTAAAAAGATTTAAGCATGACCGGTCACTTTGACTTGTAAATTAAACTAGCAAATTAAACTACAGCAAGATATGAATTACAGGAAATAAAGAACTGACATGTACAGGAAATAAAACAACATCATCTACAGGAAACAAGTTAAATACTCGAAATGAAAACTATTAATTTGCAGAAAAGAGATGCAGAATATATAAAATAAAACCTCTGGTTGTTGAGGGGCCCTTCTCAGCAATCAGGGATTGAATCTTAACTCAAATTATTCACCAACAACAAAACATCAACAGTGAGAATCTGGAACTTCCATTGACTGATAAAATTACACAACATCTATATAAAAATTACTGCTATCGTCTATGTATTACAACTTGCTATGTATATGTATGTTGCGTTTCTTCACAGGAAACGTCTTTATATAGGTTTACAATAAGAGAGAAGGTCAACGTAGTCGACCTTTCTAAAAATAGAGGTCTTAATGGCTACAAACGGTTGCAGGGTGGGTTACGATAGCACACAGGCCATCTACTTGAGTCCACGGCGTTGATTCTCCTCGACGCGAAAAGCTGGGCGTTGGTTCCCTTCAATCGTGGGCAGAGGATGTGTTGGAAGGTAGGTGTGGGAGGACGAGGAACTTCTGGAACATCAATGTGGGCTGAGAATGTGTTGTCAAGCTGAGCGAACTAGAGGACGGATCTTTTGGAATAAAGGCTCACCAACCGTGAGCAACACATCCTTAACAGAACCCACATCATCATTTTTGTCTTTATTGCTCCGAAATATCTCAACCAACGATTCCGTGGGTATGAATGGAGGGATGAACGACGATTCAGATGCAGCAGGGCATCTTCAGCGTGAACGCGTGGCTAAATGAAGGTCTGAATGATGACCACCACCCGTAGAACAAAAACTAAATGCCAAGCACGTCTAGAAATATGAGATGATTGTCAATAAACCATAAAAAAATTATGATAATTATTCATGATTCGTGTGATATGCAAATACGTTCATACATGGGTCTGATTGACGGATTGAATGGCAAAGAGAATGACTTATCATATCAAAATAGTGAAAATAATTCCAATTAGAACATGTTTACTAATCAAAATGGCGAAAAAAATGAACACCAACACTCCCCCAAACCAGAGATATGTCAGGTGCCACTAATCAAAAGAAGAGAAATTCAGGAAGAAAACTGAGTTACGGTAGCATATGCCTTCGACTTGGAAGAAGAAGTGGATTTAGCTCTAAGCTTATGGAACTGGTCCTTCAAGGCATCATGCTTCAACTGGAGAGAAAGGTTGGAGGCTGTTTTGGCGCTATTTAAATCTTCAACACATTTCACCTGGAAATGTAAGTCCTTTTTCTCTTGACGAAGCCCAGAGATGATCTCAACATACTTCTCGTTCTGGATTTTTAACTGTGCTATGTCTTGTGTTAATTTGTCCACAGTCTGATGGAGCGAAGCATATGCTTCTACAAAAGACTCAAGGTCTTTTTGAGGGCTTGATCCCTTCAGAGATGGTTCGGGATCAACAGATGTAATGTGTGCCTCAGGGGCCCTATCTTCAATATGTGCAGAGGCAGGTTCCAAGACAGGGTCTTCAAGTAAACTGGCAGATAAATTGGCTAATGCGAGGAGAGGTGATTTAAAGACAAGATCGTTCGTCAGGTCATCAAGACTGTCTGAATGCATTGGCTAAATGACGGACTGATCGATAGACTGGACGACGGTCAAGTTGACAGACTAGTCACGATTGGCCTTTCTTGACTTTGTGCATATTGGTGAGAAAAATGGGGGTTTTGTGGTTTTGTCCTCGTGGAAAGGCTCATGAGAGGATGAATGAACAAGGTTTATTTCTCCTGAGGCACCTTCACTAAATCGTACGGACTTGGTATCCCTTTTTGTTTGGGCAGGGGTTTGAACGAGCTCATCTGCACGAGTTTGGAATCGGTGATGCTTGCGAGAGGCAGAGGCTTTAATAAGTGGCTTCTTGACCAGATGGGGGTTTAGTGTTTCAAACACAAAGCTATCCCACGTTTTCCCTACTTCCTTCAACTGATGGGTGATCAATATTTTTATGAGACAGTGATGGTATAGACTTCCAGCAGGGTTAATTGCATTTTTCCTAACCTGGATAGACATATTTTCTATGCTCTTTAGAAGATAGAATGGAAAATTTAGGGCCTGATTATTAACGAAATGTGCCAATAATCGGAAGTGACAGGCTTTAAAAATGGTGTACTTACCCTCACAAGTGATCAGCCGGATGATGATAGTCAAGGGCTTGAGATATTCAGGCTTCACCCATTCCCTGTGGAATCCTTTTGTTCCTGCAACATGTTGGTATTTAGATTTGAGAGTGAATTCGTGATCCGTCTGTGGAAGGAAAAGGTGTTTGTGCCAACGAGCACCTTCCCTAGGCAGTTTTGTGGCCAACGCAATGGACTCTTCTGTTACAAGAAAGGTGAGATGGCCAACCTTAGATTTTTTTCCATTGAACCCTTTGGAAAAAAGGAGTGAAACCTCATCATCGTGGACGTCAAGAAGGTGAAGGAACAAACCCCAACTCGCTCGCAGGAACACTTCAAGACATGCCTTAAATTCAGGAATACGGAGGAGGTCCTGGTAGCTTCCAGGATCGAAACGGATTGGCATTGTTGAATAGAGGATAGGGAATGCAAATGGAACAGGGGATACAAGAGATACAGAGGGTGCAAGATATTGCAGGAGACACGGCTTGATAGAATTTGGAAGGATAAGGGCAGGAAGAATGAAGCAGATTTCACGTAAACGTTGGTTTAAATGGTGATCTGTTCAAACGGTTAAACGATCGTGAGCAGGGATTTAGAATGCTCGAGCGATCATGATATGATGCAAAGATATTTGAATCATGTGCCATCATGAAAATATGTGCATTGGTGGATTCGTATGGTTATGATATATTCAACCATGTCCAAAGTAAAACTTTGGACAGGTTGAATATAATGTTCATCATGAGATATTTAGGCATAAGTAGCATAAAAGAACATGATGACTTTTAATTAATTCAATGACGGATCGCATGGATATAACTTAATGAGAATTAAAACCATATGATAGTCATAAAATGATTCTAGAAATCATAATGATTTGATGAAATCGACATGAGCAAGAAATGAGGTCGAATGCAGAAATGTTATTTGATTAATCCCTGGTATGGTTAGTCAATTGAATTTTACCAGCAGAATTCAAAAATTGGATCCCTAATAGACTTAATCATGTTTTTATAAGCTATGATTTCATTTGGTACTTCATTCAGATCGTCATTCATTTGCCTCATTCGCCACTTCATTCAGATCGTCATTCGACCCTTCATTCAACCCCTCATACAGACCTTTTGTACAAAAGTGTGCTTTGATGGATCTGACTGCTGTTGATTATGCAGAGAATTTTTCTGGGGCTGTTAACACACAAGAGATGTTTTAAGCCTGCTTTTCTGAAACTTTAGTCATGCTCCTCTTTATTTATCATGGATCAAAAACAATCTTCCGCTACTTTCATTATCTTGAAAACACCTATCATTTTTTTAGAGATAAACGAACTTTTTATAAATATTCATAAAGTAAAAACAGTTATGAACCTCCCCAAACCAAAAATATGGCGTTTCCTCAAGCCATTAAAGAAAAATTGATTAATATTCAAATATTTTCAACTAAAAGTTTTAGCCAATAGCTCTAAAAAATGCTGTGATTATTTTCTGTAAGGAAAAGAAATATTAACTAAATAGAGATGATTCAGGTATGTGCATTCATAAAAAAGAATACAACAGTACTTAGGAAGACCATATGAATAATGATAGTACGATTGATGTGAAAAATGCCATAGGAAAACCAGTCATCCAGGACTCGTTTTAAAGATCTCTTGTCATCCAAAGAATATAGATAAAGTTCACCCTAGAGTTTGTGATATTTATATAGTTATGGGTTCCATTTCTAGGATAGTCATACCCTAGGTATTGTTTGAATTAGATGACGAGGTCCAAGTCCAATCTTACGGCCATCCTCTAATGACAGTATAAATAATTGGCCTAACATGTATTTGTATACTCGGGTTTTTTTAGATGAGCCATGTGCATTGAAATGCGTTAACCAAACATCTTTTACCCGATATTGCCTCGCTTCCAGCAGGCCTGTTCAGTACCCCGGCGGGTTTATCTTAGTACCATGCAAGCATAGCCCCGCTGTCAGCGAGCCTGTTCAGTACCCCGACAAGTTTACTTGCATTTACCGAGCTTCCTTGTTTATGATTTTACTTAGCATGGACCCGCTGCCAGCGAGCCTATTCAGTACCCCAGCGGGTTTGCTTCATATAATGATTTTTAGTAAGGAAGTCGGTCGGCACTAGAGTGTGTTAAGCCTGCTAAACACATCATTCAAATTTTAGAACGAACCTTATGAGTAACTTTATTCATAATAGCCTGAATTATAGATCATGTCAAAAGATAATAACCAAAAGTTGTTCTTTGACCTCTCAGTACATCTTCTTCATGAAAGATCAGTAATGTTCCCCACAAAATAGGAGTATCACTCACTTTTGGGATACCTTTTTAAAGAATGCTTAAGAGACAAGTTTTGATAATGAGTCTAGGATGAACTAGTAGTCCATAGGTGTAAGATAGAAATTTTGAAAATTATGATGATTAAAGTAGGTCTTAAGCAACTGTTCTAATGATAAATCAGAAATGTACATGTCTGAATCAAATACCATATACATAATCATAGAAGAAAATGGTTTAGGAATGATATAAAGAACATTTTAACTTTTCACTATAAATTTCAATTTTCAACAATAATCGAAAGGGAGGAAGTTAAGATACATTATGAGGTTTTTAAAGCACTTCCCTTTTCAAATTATATTGCATGAGTTGATTATAGAGATAAGGTACTTGTAATCAAACTGCAAAACCACTTGTTAGATGATTCAAATATATTCCAAACAAAATCATATGTACAAGAAAAGTCATATGAGATTATAAAAAGGAAAAAGAGTCTTCCTGTTTTAATTGACAAAATTTCATAAGCTTATCATAAAAAATGAATTTCCTTTATAAATGCAATCAATTGTTAGAAATGACTCTTATTATTGAAAAAAAAATATTTACATATATACAAATGAAGATAACCCAAAATAATTCAAGAACCAGGAGAAGGAGGAATGAATTCCTCTTCTACCAGCTCCATCTCCTCCTATTGTAAGGCATTCTGCACAAAATCTTGTTTAGATATTGGTTGATGATAAAGTCTAAGTCTATGTCCATTTACAACAAAGGAAAATTGCGAATCATCAATTGTCTTAATCTTAACAGATCCATTATCAAAAGGTGTAACAATTTCTTATGGACCCATCCATCGAGTAGTTAATTTACCTTTAAATTTTTTGTACCATGAATCAAAAAGTAATGCCCAGTCTCCAGTTTTGAATTGTTTTTTTTTATGTATCTATCATGCCACTTTTTGCGTTGATTTTGAATTAAAATTGTGCGTTGAATAACATCTTGCCTAATCTCGTCTAATTCATTTATCTGCAGGATTCGTTGCCTCTGTGCTTCTTCTAGATTCATCCCTAATTGTGCAACCATACGAAAGGTTTTGACTTGAAATTCAATGGGTAGAAGAACTTGTTTACCATAAACAAGTTCATAAGGTGTATAGCTGGTGGTATTCTTCCAAGTTATTCTATAAGCCCACAAGGCTTCTGGGAGCCTATCTGCCCAGTCTTTGTGGTGTAACTAGATAGTCTTAGTCAGGATGGATTCTAATACTTTGTTGGTAGACTCTACCTGACCATTGTCTTGCGGGTGATATGGTGAATATTTACAATGTCTAATACCATATTTGTCAATAAGCTCTTTCATCAACTTGGAGGTGAACTGAGATCCTTGATCGGTTACAATTTCCCTAGGTACACTGAATTGGGTGAATATTTCTTCATATATAAAATCTACCACAGATTTATCTTTGGCTCAGAATAAGGCTTTAGCTTCTACCCACTTGGTGACATAGTCTATGCAGACTAGGATGTACTTATTTTTGCGAGACATAGGGAAATTGGCCCAACGAATCTAGAGCCCATTTTTCAAAAGGCTTAATCATAACCTGGGGATGTAAGGGCATCTCATCAGATGGTGTAGGTCTACCCATTCTTTGGAAACTGTCACACCCTTTGACATACTTGGCAGCATCTTTAAAAATTCTTGGCCAATAATACCCAGAGTGCAATACTTTGTATGTTGTTCTCTTATCAGAAAAGTGCCCACCACAAGTTCCACCATGACATGCATGGAGGATCTATGCCATCTCATCTTCTCATACACATCGTCTAATGATAATATCAAGACCAATACAGAAAATATCATTGTCCAACCAAGAATAATTAGAACTTTGAACTATGATCCTACGTTTCTTGGGTGGGGAGAGATGGTTTGGTAGCTTTCCAGTTGCTAAATAATTGGCTATGTCTGCAAACCAAGGGGTTCGAACAGACACAGTGAACAAATGTTCATCTGGGAAGCTATCGTCGATGGGACTGGCATTATCGTCAATTTGAATTCGAGAGAGAAAAACTGCTACCACATTCTCTCGACTAGGACGATCAATAATGGTGATGTTAAATTCTTGTAACAAAAGAAGCCACCAAGTCACCCTGCCATTGGTGATAGGCTTGTTCATTAAAAATCTAATGGCAGAGTGGTCAGTGTGTATAAAAATTTCATATCCTGTGATATAATGACGAAACTTGTTGATGGCATAAACTACCACTAGAAACTCTTTTTCAGTAACAGTGTATTTCGATTCTGCAGGAGTCATATTTTTACTAGCAAAGTAGATGGCATGTGATGTTTGTCCCTCTTTTTGACATAAGACTGCTCCTATAACTATGTCGGAAGCATCAGTGGATATATGAAAAGGAAGGGACCAATTGGGGCCCCTAAGTATTGGTGCCACTGATAGATTTTCTTTCAAAGTTTCGAAGGCATGTTAACAAGGTTCAGTCCATTGGAATTATGTATCTTTCATGAGTAACTTGAACATAGGTGCGGATATCTTAGTGAAGTTTTCAATAAAGCGTCTATAATAGCCTGCATGGCCAAGAAAGCTTCTTACTTCCTTCGGATTTTTTGGAGGAGGAAGATTAACAATTATTTCTATCTTGGCAGGATCCACCTTGATACCTTGAAGAGAGACATGATGTCCCATAACTATGCCCTCGGTTAGTAGCACCTTACATTTTTCATGACTAAGGGCTAAGTTCATTTCTTGGCACCGAATAAGAACTGTTTCGAGGTTATCAAGGGATTCTTGGAAGGTATTTCCATAAACTGTAAAATCATCCATATAAACTTCTACACAGTCATGTATAAGGTCAACAAAGATTCCTAGAACTGCACGTTGGAAAGTGGCAGGTGCAATACATAGGTCAAATGGCAACACTCGATAGGCATATGTCCCCCAAGAACAAGTAAAGGTTGTCTTGTCTTGATCCTCAGGTGCTATTGATATTTGATTGTATCCACTATACCCATCAAGGAAATAAAAATATTGTTTCCCTGACAAGGTATCTAACACCTGGCCATTGAAAGGTAAAGGAAAGTAGTCCTTAAGAGTGTCCTTGTTCAATTCTCGAAAGTAAACATAGATACGTCATTTCCTTGTAACTTTCTGTGGAACTACTACCAGAGGAGACACCCATTTACTGTTAGAAACTAGGTAGATGAAACCAGCATTAAGAAGTTTTCGTAATTCATCTTTTACTATATCCTTTAGGGCTGGATTCATTCTTCTCTGGGGATTCCTGACATGAGGTATGTTTGAATCCGTGTAAATGTGGTGAATACAGGTATCTGGGTGTATACCCTTCATATAGGTGTATTCCCATGCAAATGCTCTAGTTTGACTCTTGAGAACTTTTAGTAATTGTTTTTGCTGACTCTCATATAAACCTGCATTTATATGTAGAAATTTTTTGGAACTAACCTCACAAGGTATGGTATAGGATCCTAGATGTTCTTCGATTGCAAAGACACAAGGTGTACTTGTAAATGTTGAGAGGCTCATGTTTTCTTGGAATTCATCTCCAAAGATCTGGTCAAGTTGGGAAAAAGATTGAGGAAAGTCTATACATGTTGTGGAAGAGATAAATTGGTTCAACACATTCTCGGTATTCTGTTCTTGAAGTGCCTAGGAGAAATCACTAACAAGGGAAATTTCTTCCAAGTTCTCATCCCCAAAGGGACAATCTATCCAAAACAGGTTTTCAGTTACTAGTTGTGGTGGTGGGTATAAAGCTAGTTTTCTTGTAGATAACCCATCAGAGATAATCATCTCTCCATCCCTACATCCTATAAATGCATTAGCAGTGGCCAACCAAGGTCTTCCCAGAATAATGGGGTGTCCTTTAAAAAGGTCCTTTGATTCTATGACCATAAAGTCCACAGGATATTCCCATGAAGCTACTGATACAATGATATCATCTAAGATTCCAGCAGGCTGCACCATAGTGCGATCTACTAATTCTAACATCGTTGGGGTAGGGCGGAGGAACTGTCCTAAATGGAGAGTTTCTAGAACTGTGGTAGTCATTAGGTTAACAGAAGCTCCTAGATCAATAAGTGTATTTCCTATGGCAGTGTTATTGATGATAACAGTCACCACAAGATTCCCTAGATTTGTATACTTTGGAATTCTAGATTAGTTTGCTATGTAATCTAACATTTCACCTATGACATGGATCGTCGGAGGGTCTTTTCTTTTTACCTGGTCTTTTAATACAGAGTTCCTTTGTCACTTTACTATAGAATGGGATATCTTTAATAGCTTGTAGAAAAGGGATCTTGATACAAATATTTTTTAATTCATTAATGATATCATACTCTGTATAAGTTACAGGTTTTTCTATTACTAGATGCTCCGGATATGGGGGTGTATTTTCTCCTGTAATTACTTCTTTAAGAGGATGGTTGTGTGTTGAAGATTTAGGAATAACCACATATTCAAGAATGGCATCATTCAAAACTTCACTAGGTATGTCTTCTTCTTCATTCTCTTCTCGGATAACAACTGATGACTTGGGCTGATTTCGCAGAACTCATCCAGACCGCAATTGGATCTCATGTACTGGTGCGGTCGAAATGGCATATGATGGAAGAGGTAGCAACCCAATGCTATTAAGAGCTTGAGTTGGCTTGTTTTTAGGATTTGGTATCGGTTGTGCAGGTAATATTGTGGGTCTTGGAGGATTCATATTCTGGAAATGGTGAGGTTGATTTGTGATAGGGGGTAGTGAAGGAGGTACAAATCTAGGCAAAAGTTGTTGGATATTAGGTGGGTAAGGATACTTAGGCATAGGAGGAGGTGGTTGAGCATAAGCTTTTCCTCTCCATCCATGTGGCCATTGTTGTTGTTGAGCATTCTGGGGAGGGTACTGAGGTGGCCAATTTTTCCAACCTGAAGTGTTCCACTGTCGAGGAGGTTGATAAGGATGGTAATAGGGTGGAAATTGTGAGGATGGATCCTGATATGATGGTTGATCTATAGGTTTCCAAGGCCTCCTAGATTTTTCACCAAAGTTTCCACTCTTATATACATCTTGCAACCCAGGCAACGATGGACAATTATCAGTTGGATGTTCTTATATAAAAAGGTGAAAAAATGAAACATTATTCAATGGACATTCCTGCTGGGAATGTTTAGTTCTACACCTAAGACAGAAAACACTCATTGTTGCACGTTCTTCATCCTATCTCTTTTTGGCTTCTAGTGCATCTAGTTGAGAACCCATGGATCCTAATATATCTGTTTTGAAATTTTCCAATAGGTTCCCCAACTCTACCCTTGTAAATCCACCAGGACTGGATGTATTTCCTTTCATGTTCCTAGTATAATATTCTCGAAAGATGTCTTCCACTTTTCCCTCTACTCCTAGAGTAATTCCTACATAGCTCACAAATCCGTGCAAAATATTTATGAGAGATGTCTTCTGCTGCCATGAGATTAAGATTTTCTAAGAATTATTCTGAGATTCCCTTGAGGAAGAGTGTCCTTACTGCATCTTCCCAAAGATCACTATATTTAGATTTATGTAACACATATTTAAATCTTTCGAGATAGTCTTCTAGGCTCTCATTATCAAGCTGTTTTATTTTAAAAATATCATTGCGAGAGTCCTTAGGTTTACAGTAATCCTAATATTTCCATAGAAATGCATTATTCATGTCTTCCCAAGTTCTAATACTAGATTCTCCTAACCCCACAAACCATTGAAGAGCAGAATCTTTTAATGTTGCAAGAAAGAGTTTTAGCTTTTGGCCATCTTGTAGGTAGTTATAACTCCTATATAAAATGTCAAATTCGAATAAGAATGTATCTGGATCCTCACTACTCTTCCCATAAAAGGTTGGTAGTGAGGAAGGAGGGATGTTTTTCACAGTTACATCTTGTGCAGTGTCTAGGATAGGAAATCCAAAAAGTGCTTTTAGTTCTAACCTCTCCCTCTTCTTCATCTTGTCAGACATGATCTTCATTTTCATCCTCCATGAAGACTTGATTGCCAAAGAGAGAATACTTAGGTGGTTCCTTTCTTGGAGAATATGGGATATCCCGAACGTTCTGTTTCTGGAAGAGTATTTTTCTTTTTAGGAGGAGAATTACGAGCTACGTGGGAGTCCAGTTTTGAAGGTCCTACCGTTGTTGTTTCAATATATGAAATAACTATGTTCACAGAATTTTCAAAAAGAGTGTCTACTTGTGTAGGATCAATAAAGTCTACTAGGTTTGTACCACCTACTATTGAAAAGGTAGTGTCTTTGGGTTTTTGAACTAATGGAGGGTTGAGAGGTTCTGATGTTTTATCCTTCTGAATTTCCTCTTGTCTAAGTTCAGTCTCAATATGAGCTTGAGGTTCTTCTAGTGGAATTTCTTTATGAATAAATTTTTATGATGTCCCTATGGTTTCCCCTAAATAGTTTCCAGAAAGGATTTCCTTAGCTTTCCAAATAGGACTATCCCCTTTAGGTGTCTTCCGATACCTATCTGTCGAGTTAGTAGTTGGGGTGGCATGTCCCCTGTATAGGTTAGTAGGAATTTTAGTAGGGATTTTAGTAGGAGGGCTAGTTTTAATAAATCTACCTTTTGAGTCTCTAGACCTATTCATGAAAACAAAACTATAACTGAAATAAATTCTAACTGCATCACTACTATTGATGGGTTTTTGGGATGCCTGTTATAATAGATGCCCAGGTTCTTACCTCTCGTCTTAGCTCTCACCTGCAACCAGCCTATTTCTAAGTTCAAAGCGAAGAATTCAAATCTATCCCTAAATTTTAAAAGAGAATTCTACCGATCTACAACTAAGTTCTACCTAACTGAGTTCTACCTATCTGCAACTCCCCGACAACGACGCCAAAATGTTGGGTGTATTTACTGTCTTAAGGAATCACCAAATATTTAATTCTCGACCAGGATTGGTAATCTTAGAGTTGTGGCACAGTATATGCTGAGGTAGAATGGGACCTAAGGTTTCAGCTCGGCAGACCTTAGAAATGTTTAATAAAGAAAATATCGAAAGATCTTTCAAAATGAAAAACCGAGTCAAACTTATAGAATACAACTATTGAACTGATTAAACCTAACTAAACCAATAGATCAGAATAATATCAAGCTATACTACTCTACTCTATGAACAATAACTGAAAAGATAAAAACAACAAATATTATTCTAGGAAGCAAAACTTAATCAAAACAGAACTACTTTGATGAAATTGAAAGCTACTGATTAATAATTCAAACTCTAATCTCAAAATTAGAAAATAACTGTAAATGAGCTCAGAAACCTATCTATGAAATGATTTAATTGACAACTAACTATGGAAACAAAAAACTATATTAGTCTAAAGCAAAACTACAAACTACTTAATGAATTCAACCATAGAACTATTCATGCATTCAATTAATACTCAAAACTAAACTAAACACCTAATTCCATTCTCCTTGGGGATTCTGAGGAAATATCAAAGGTAATAAGAACGGGAGAGAATGTATCAAAGTGACTTTCAAATGTAACAAGGAAACAAAATGGAAGCAAATCTAGTTTAACTTCTACAAAAGATGCAAACTAAAGAGTGTCCAATTACAACTAACTTTAAACATTATGATCTATCTTTTATCCATAAGCAAATGACTTGGAACAAATGAAATCTAGAAGCAAGTAGAAAACTTAATAGATATATTTACTTGAAACTGAATTTGATTTAGAAGCAAGTAGAAAACTTGATAAAGATGTTTACTTGAACTGAATTTGATTTAGAAGCAAGTAGAAAACTTGATAAAGATATCTTATTTATGAGTCCAGTCCTATTCTATGAACATCTTCACTGATTATGGGAATGGAAAAACTAATTCTATGCTTAAATGAAGAAACTATCAAAATTAAGATATTTTGGAGAATGAAATTACTGAATCTAATCCGGAATCAATCTTAAGAAACATGAAATAATTGAACTAAGAATGGAACTGATGAATTCTAGAACAGTAAAGTATTAATGAATCAGATATAAAAGAAACATAATCTGTAAAGCAACTAAAGCAATAGTTAAGGAAATGGAACAAGAACTAAAGATGAATATGGAACTAAATTAAAACTCTATGTGGTGTAGAACATGATCCTAATTACATCTAAGAATGCTAATTAAATGCAAGAAATATTACAGCTTAAAAATCTAAGAAATTGGATTCTAAATAAGCATAAAAACAATGCAGAAAATATTAAAGTCCGTATGACGATCCAAATGACAGTCCGAATGATAGTCTGGATGGAAGAAAACAATTTAAACTAGGGAAAGAAGTAGACTGAATGATCTTAACACCAGTTGGTTGATGCATATGAACCTATAGTGCAAGGAAAGCAGTAAATAGACTGTTTAAAGTGTGATTGGCAAGAAGCAACCTATACTAATCATTATCTAAGGAAATGAACTATTTCTATGGCATATTAAAACAAAGCTGAAATGTAAATAAAACTAACCTACAGCTATAGGAAAAACTAGCAGAACTAATTCTAACTATGAATTAAACTTGAACTACTGAAACATTAACTACTTGGCTTTATCTAATTTTAAATAACAAAACTGAAAACAACTAAAAAGATTTAAGCATGACTGGTCACTTTGAATTGTAAATTAAACTACAGCAAGATATGAATTACAGGAAATAAAGAACTGACATGTATAGGAAATAAAACAACATCATATACAGGAAACAAGTTAAATACTGGAAATGAAAACTATTAATTTGCAGAAAAGAAATGTAGAATATATACAGTAAAACCTCTGGTTGTTAAGGGGCCCTTCTCAGCAATCAGGGATTGAAGCTTAACTCAAATTATTCACCAACAACAAAACATCAACAGAGAGAATCTGGAACTTCCATTGACTGATAAAATTACACAGCGTCTATATAAAAATTACTGCTATCGTCTATGTATTACAACTTGCTCTGTATATGTATGTTGCATTTCTTCACAGGAAACGTCTTTATATAGGTTTACAATAAGAGAGAAGGTCGACGTAGTCGACCTCTCTAAAAATAGAGGTCTTAATGGCTACAAACGGCTGCAGGGTGGTTTACGAAAGCGCACAGGCTGTCTACTTGAGTCCACGGCATTGATTCTCCTCGACGCGAACAACTGGGCGTTGGTTCCCTTCAATTGTGGGCAGAGGATGTGTTGGTAAGCTGGGCATGGGAGGACAAGGAAATTCTGGAACGTCGACATGGGAAGAGAATGTGTTTTCAAGCTGAGCGAATGAGAGGACGGATCTTCTGGAATAAAGGCTCACCAACCGTGAGCGACACATCCTTAACATAACCAATATCATCGTTTTCGTCTTTATTGCCCTAAAATATCTCAACCAACAATTCCACGGGTATGAATGGAGGGCTGACCGATGGTTCGAATGTAGCAGGGCATCTTCGGCATGAACGCGTGGCTGAATGAAGTTCCGAATGATGACCACCACCTGTAGAAAAAAAACTAAATGCTAAGCACGTCTAGAAATATGAGATGATTGTCAATAAACCATAAAAAAATGATGATAATTATTCATGATTCATGTGATATGCAAATACATTCATACCTGGGTCTGATTGATGGTATGAATGGAAAAGAGAATGACTTATCATATCAAAATAGTGAAAATAATGTCAATCAGAGCATGTTTACTGATCAAAATGGTGACAAAAATGGACGCTAAGAGTTTTTACTAATGCATGGGGTGTTTTTCAGTAATGCTTGAACGTTTTTACTTGTGCATGGGGATTTTTCAATAATGCCTAGATGTTTTCATTGATGCATGTGGTGATTTTATTGATGTTGGGTGTTTTTCTCCTTCACTAACAATCGTGCAACCTCATATTTCTATTCAATGAATTGCTTCCATATAGTTTGGATCTTTTGTTGGGCACATAATTCGGGATTATCATGGCAAATTGGACAGAGAAAAGTTTATTTGGTGGTTTCCTAGAGTGAAATTTCCCTCTTCTTTACTTATAAGGTTTACGTTGCTCCAGTTCTTTCATTGAATACATGCATGAGTGATTCCCATTTTTTGAAGAGTTTCTCATTGGCTAACATGAAGAGCTATTCACTATCCAATGTAATAGCTACCATACAAATGGATAACTAAGCAAGTAAATTGTTTTTGGCATCATTGTTCATTCAGAACATTAGTTACAATATTAATCTTCCAAGAAGCATGATCTTCTTTCAGAGGTTACAGAGGAGAAGGAGAAATATTTTCCATATTAAGTATTTGCATATTGTACTCAGAACATATCGAAGAACAAGGGCTCGATAGACACCTTAGGACCTAGAACACTCGGTGACAAGTTATTGTTGTGTGTATGTTACACTAAGAATTGAGGTTTTGCAGCATCAAATAGAGAGGCAAGGTCTTTGTATAAGACTCGGAAAAGAGACTAAGAATAAATTTTCTGCATAGTATCCGTGTTGATGATTTGAGTGGGAAATATGTCCCTCGATTAGGATCAGCGACATATCTCATCACAATGATAAGATATGATGGGTCTAGTTCTACCTACACCATGACCTCCTATAAAAACTCCTCCTCCTTGATGATGACCACCATTTTTATTTTTATTGGCTATCTCCTCGACTTTAAATACAGTTTTTTCAATCCTCCCTACTAGGTCCTATAGGGCCTTGCAATTTTCCACGTTATGGGTATTTTATTAATATAAGTCACAAAAAATGTCATTGGAGCTAGTGAATACTTTTGGATAATATCGAATAACTATGATGAATGACCATGTGTCTTGCAAACTTCGCAGTATTCATTCAATTATAGTCCTAGGAAGGTTCTTGGTAGAGGGTTGGGTCCAACTCCCCCCCTTAGTGCAAGGAACTCATTCACATGGTGTCCCTTTGAATTAATTATAGTATACCACATGTGTTCATTTCCCATTTTATTATTTTCCAATTCTTGTACTTGTTCTATTAGATATAATAGGTTGTTCTAAACTTGCAACATCTATGGAGTTGCATTGGAAGATGAGATATTGGAAAATGACTAAGAAAATTACCAATATATTCTACCATTGACTCAATCCTCCTCGCATGTTTTGGAGATTCTTTTTTTGAATCCCATTGTTGTTCCATCAAGGGAATCCTTGTCAATGGGTAGAAATTATCCAAGGAACCACTCTTTATGATGAATTCCATGGGTTTGATAGGTTAGCTTGTTCATCAAATATTATAGTCGTACTGCCATGATCTCTCTCCTTCGATTTCCGTAATGCCCTTCATATCTACATGATTCTATTTCTTTATTTTCATTTCTAGAACTATGACGATTCCATGATTGACTTCGTCATTGTATGAGTAATGTTTTGTGGGTTGATTTGCACATATTTCATCTACCATTGTAGAGTGAAACCTCTAAACATCATTTGAAAATCAACAAACTTCGTTTCAATGGTCATAATATTCTTAGAACCCCTTATTTCTTCACATAAAAACTAGTGTTACTCAGTATCTCCCTCTCTCTTTCCTAAGAAATTTAGTGGTCACAACATAGAACTTAGTTTCATTCTAATGATCAAATTACTATAATTTTTAACAAACACAAATCCTTTTTGTCTTGACTTAACAATGAGGCTTTTCTTTCTTATTGGAAATAAACTAATTGGGCCATTTCTATATAGATATTTACTACATATTGGATGGCATATATTACTTCTTGCTTTGTATCCTTCTTTACATCAACTACAATTATGTATACCAACCTTTGGGTCAATAATATCTAGGGGTATCTCGTTACGAGTAGAATGCATAAGGGGTGGTGTAGGTGTTGTGCTATACATACTATCTTTTGGGGTTACCATGTCTAATAGTTATTTTTATCCGCAACAAATAATGTTATATATTTCAATAATGTCAACATCAGGTTTCATTTATGTGTTAAGATTCATATTAAATGGTTTTCCATATGTATCATCACATGCAGCCTCATGTTGCAATGTTCCCAACCCATATGTTTGTAATCTTACATCCATCATTAGGTTTTATTCATCTCATCCCTTGGATGTTGTGGACATCCCTCCACTCCCCCTTTATTCAATGAGATCTTCTTCTATCAACAACCCTCTTTCTCATAAAACCAACTATTTTTTTGCATTTTTTGTAGGTTTTCAATTTCTCACAACCATGGCTCACTATTATCTCAATTTATAATCCCCCTTTGCAATGCTTCTCACATTGATGTATCAATCTTGTTTATATTAACCACCATTAGTTAATTATTGAAACATACTTCAAGGCCTTATGCATTATTTATCTTGTTTAGGGTTCCTCCATGGTTTCTTCTTCCCTCATCGAGGTTTCCAGCTTCATCGACACTTTCCCATCACCCCCCTCGACACAAATCTTACAATTCCATCACCTTTGGTGTAAAAGGAAACGACCCTTCTTCCACCAGAAACATATTTACCAAAGTAGAAAGTTATTTCACTAGCTTTCCCCTTGGTTCTCATAAATCACTCTTCAACTTGTGTATATCACTAACACTTCTTGCTTTAAAATCCACAATGTAAGCATCCATTGTACTTTTGACCAAAACAATTATAGCTCTTGCTTCAAGGTCATCACAACTATGTAACATAATGAAATTTTGAGCAATTCCATGTTACAATCTTGCCTTCTCTTCACCCCTAGTCTTTGTGGTTCTACTAAAATCATTGCAACAATTCAAATAGGATCACAACAAAGTTGAACCAAAATATCTCATATAAATCACTAAGCAACTTCTAGTCCTTGAATTGTTGCAGCATCCATCCAATCAACATAATATTCTAACTAAAAAAATAATTCTATCTACTCATCAAAGTAGTCTTGAATATATTCATGAGTTTCTCCATCACTTTTTCATGATTTCCTAATTTTCAACGTTGGTCTTAGTAATAGAACCATTTATCGACTCAAAATAGTAGACCAGAGATGGCAAGGTTGTCTAACAAATAGATTGGAGTCTAGCACCAACATATCAATCTTGAAGGATAGGGAAGGTCTCACCGAAGGTGCATTGCCAAGACTTTAAATGGAAGGGACCGATTTAAAATAGACAATTGAAACCATTCCCACCTTCATAATATATTCAACAATGAAACCATTTATTCTGTTTACCCTTAGACTTATACTACCCAATTCATCAATTATAGCATAAGCACAACTATCTATGACTATGAACAAATACATTGTAATGAAGTAAACAACATCGATCTACATCATTAACACAATACACAAATTTTGATCTAAGAATAACATTTCATTCATATTTACCATAATCATAAACATAAACATCGTTGCATAATATATAATATTGCTCATAGAATTCAAAACTTATTATAAAACACAATTTGTACATCCGATCTAGCTCTCAAACCCTTTACACACCAAATACTTTACATTTTAAACTTGTTAAGTTTAAACTAATTTGACTAGCAAGATCACTGAAAGAAACATAATCACAAGATAGACAAAGATTTTACCCTGGGAAACCCTCATGGGGTAGAAAACCCAGCAAAGCTTTCCTCAATAAGATGATCAACCAAAATACAAGATGTGCTCCAAGACTTGACCTCCTTCTCTACCTCCTATGCAGACCTCTCAAACATAAGTGCGCTACTTTCTGAGCTATGCAAGTGTGAGATAAGTGAGGAGCATTCTCCTCTACTTATACTAGTTTCCCGACTGACTATTTCCCTTATGGGGCCAACCTCTCCCAATGAGGTCTAATAACCCCTAATTAATTAACTCAAGGCCGACCCCCACATGGTGGATCTAATAACCCTGGTTACCACAATTCATCGGAGGAATAAACATCTCCGGATACATAATAGAATTACCTCGGAGGAATGAAACATCTCCAGAATAATAAAGTACAAATATAATATTCTTAGAAGTTACAATATTCAACAAAACTTACATTCTTACATGTTTGGATCCTTTAGGACTTTTCCTTACTGTTAGCACAATAAAGTCAATATATCAGTTGACTATTTCTTTGGTATTTATCGTTCTAGTGTCTTCTCTTAGCGAGTTCCTCAAAATTTGGGATCTCATCTTAATTTTATGCTTCTTGCCTCCCTAGATCTCTATTGTTCTTTTTCTTGTCAGCTACTTCTAGATCTAGGTGGTGTAATTCCAATCATATGATCTATAGAGTTAGAACCACCATGTTTCTACCGAAAATGAAAGCAGAAACATTTGTGTTTCTTAATTTGCATACCAATTGATTTCCCATACATCTCTAATACCTAGTGGATAATTTGTGAATCAATGACGGAACCATTTCCAAACAAGAGCACATCATCAAAACAACATATGAGTTAGGACTAGGTTCCTTCCCATATTTATGCTTTTTAGAACTTCATGATTTTGTTTGCCAATAATATACCTACTAAGAAATTATGTGACCATTGGTAGAAGAAAGGGATACGGACAACCCTACCTTAATCACCTTGATGAATTGAAAAAATATATAGTTTTTGAATAAGAGAGAGAAAGTAGCATAAGAGAATCATTCTTCCATTCGTTTCACAATATCTCTAGCATGCATACAACGTATGTAGGTATCAACCTAATGAATCCCAAGTGACCTTCTCATAGGTTTTCAAGATATCCAATTTTATGATGAAAGATGACATTTTTCTTACCTTAATAAAATGAAGGCTTTCTTTAGTATATCGATACTAGACTTCATGTATATGTATGTTATATAGGAATCCAAACTAGCCCTTAGAATTGAAAGGGACAATGAAATGCTGAGTCTCCCTGCTATGACTTTGGAAATTATCTTACTGCATAAAGATACATGCCTAAAGTTTTCAAAGGAGTTGGGTGAGCCTGTTTTGAGTATCATTGCTAGGAAGGTGGAATTTAAGCTCCCAATATCATCCCTAACCTTCTAGATTCTTATATTATAGCTAGAAAATCCTATTCCAACAACTCATAGAACCCAATGTAGGATTATATTGACCATTAGTCTAGTCCTAGGCTCTTATCCTTTCGTCCACAACATATTCAAGATCCTTTTTGTTCATTTATGCCACAAGGCCATTATTATTTTTATCAATTATGAACCTTGGAAAGTAAAATGAAATCCTTACTATTTCTTCTATATTAGCCCTTATTGGTTCCTTAAACAAATTTTTGGAAGTGACTTACCCCTATTGTTGCAATGTCTTGGAACTTTTGAAACCCACTCTCCATTTTCATTCGGAATGTCCCAAATGATTTAATAAATTTTCCTCGCCTTGGCATAGCTATGGAAAAAATTATTGTTTTCATCTTCACATGCTCATGTTGCTCTCCTCTTCTACTCCCACTTTGATTCCTCCCACTCCCACAGTTTCTTCTTTGCAGTTTCTAAATTTTTGAGTCATACTCTCTTCCTCAGAGAAAATACATATGGATTTCCTATTGTAGACCCTTGATATTTCCTCTTCAACATTGCTAATATAGTTGTAAGAGTCTTTGTATTTCTTCTTTGACCCAATAAATGGTTAAGAATTTCACACTTTTTCATATTATCATTAAATTGAAACATGGCACTTTCTTCCCTATCGTCGCCATATCTTCATTCTTAGTGGACTATGGTAATGAATTTTGGATTCTTGAGGCAATATGAATTGATTTTGAATGGCCCTAGGGGATTTTCATTTATTTGTTCTACTTCAAGGGAACATGATCAAATATCCCTCCTTGTCCTACCGATGACCTAAATCTTTCAATATCCTCAATAACACTTTCCATTATAAGAAATATATCCAGGGTCTTAGATATACCATCATAACCTAACATGTTATTCCTCCAAGTTGGAACCAGTTTTAGAGGCCCCATGTCACAAAGGTACAATGACCTTTAGCTTATTGGGGAAATTTTTGAAAGAGATTTCATTGTATGTAGGTTCCCCCATAGCTCCCCTTATCTAAAAATGATGCTCATATTCCCATCGAGAATAACATTATTCCTCCTAACTTCTTTTGAAGCAAAGACATTTTCCAAACTCTTTCCTATGATAAAAGGGACCATATACATTGATCAATGTGAATGCTTTACCTATCTCTCCATCATAAAACTTTTTGCATATGGATGATGGGAGGAATGAGGAACTTCATAACTGTAAAAAAAATTATATCTAATAGCTAACCCCTCAAATTACCCATTTGCATTCATAGCCACAAATTTTAACCACGCATGGGAATACTACCATAAAAATATTTGTAGCATTATCACCATCTAACATGGTCTCTTACAAACATAAATATATGGTTTATGTACACTTGTGATCCTCTTTAGGGAATTTCTTTTATGGCTACCCACAAACACCCTAATATTGTAAGACATAATAATCATCTTCAATGCTTGGAGGTGGTCTTACCTACTCTAAGGGCTCTTATTATGGTCAATTGTCTACCTAATCTTATCAAATGAAGAAAGGACTACTCCTTGGTGTTGCTTAGATTCCCATGTGATTTAACCCCAAATCCCATTCCAAGCACATCTCATTTTCCTCCTCTATCTACATATTGGAAGAGCTCAAATGATATATATATACACACACACACACACACATACTAGGGGAATCGACAACTGGGATGGGGCTAGTACTCGCATGACACGGGGTCTAGGGGTCCAATCCCGTCCTCTACCACTATACCCCTAGGTTCAACCACCAAGCCCGCCACAATGGAGCATGAGTTATCTAGGGTTTTAACCAATGACCTCCTTTACAAGGTTTACATGGGCTTGTTGGATGGTCTACACCCCGACAGGCATCAAATGATATATTTTTATCTAGATAAGTTTACAATTATCCTCATCAAAAGAACTTGATGTCCTTTGGCTATATATACTTATGAAATCCAATTGTTTCTTTCTATGTATGGGCTTGCTGCCAATCAATAAATTCAAGGTTGTGCTTGCTCCAATGTATCCTTCATCATTTTCTCACTCTCCTCGTTTGGATTGATGGCCTCCAAACGACCTTACTCACATGACCTTTTTGCTCCTTGTACCATTTATGTACTACTTACTATCTATATCTTTTGATGCTTTGACCGATTCTCACCCTGCAAACATGAAAATAGGTAAATTGCTGACATTTAGGTGACTTTTTTATGTTAATAGTTAATTAAATTTATTTAATAATTAACTTTTCCTGTGTTGAAGCATTCAGAAGACTTACCGTGGCAAATTCCATTTCATTACTAGGTTTTCGTACCAGTTTTGATACCACCTTCCAAGGATATCAGGAGAGCAATGTAGTTGGTCAAAGTTTCGGGTCAACCAATCGAAACCGTGGGCGCAATCTTCTCCTTCATATCCTCGATTAGTTTCATGCACTCTTGTAGTTGGTCATGCACTCTTGTGTCATGAGGATGAGTTTGTTCGATGATATTATCTCATCGTAATAATGATTGAAAAAAACGAATTCCTTGTATGTTGGATCGAGCAAAAGACGTGTTGTTCCACATATGTTACCCAAATGTTGAAACATAGGATCGAATGTTTTTCAATTAGGAAGAGTCTTCTCTTTATATATAGGGCATGAAATGTAATAGTGGGGACAAAGTTTTAAAAAGCGCACTGTTATGCTGTATATACTTGTTTTCATGAGACAAAGTTATTATTGTTGTAGCCGAACCACCTTATTAATGGAAGAATGATCTTGCATATCTCTGCTTAATACTATCTCTTGACTGTGAGTAAGTGTGCTTACTAGTTTGATTCATTGTTAGGATAGAATAGGATCTAATCTTGTGTTTCTTGTGCATGCATCTTTAAGTTTATGATACTCCGGTTTGAAAATTCAATGATCAATGTGAATTATAAATACATATATTTTACCTGACATGGATCATCCCATCCTACATTATGGGAAATACGAAATATAAGTTTATGCATAGAGCCACCTCCTTGGCTAACTTCTTAACATTTACTATGTTCTAGATCAATGAGGAAGCATGCATGTTTCTTTGATTCCTTAACTATCCTTCTTTGAGCCTTCACACTAATCCAAATCTTGTCAACAAAGGTGGGGATCTTGGTTCCTTTAGCCGATGGATTATCTTCTAAGAGAAGACCAAACGTCATTTACTCCTCTGTAGTATAAAAATTTGGACATTTGTTCCATGTAAGGCTTGGAATTTTGTCCCTAAGAATATTTTGAAGTATCTTAGTTGTAATATTAGGAATTGATTCCTTAACAACATTAGAAGGCTTACCTTTGTTACCTTTCACAGGATTTACCTCATCCTTATTTGGATGACAAGGTGGTGGCTTGGTCGATTCTTCAACCTCTTGAACAGATCCTTGCTCAACTATGGCATCTTCATCAAGGGTGTTTTTATGAAAGCACACGCTACATAAATGACCATATATGTTGCAAATATTGGATCTAAAAGGAATCTTTACATTATCTATCTCAAATCTATTGGAGCAACCCCCCATCTCAATATCAATTCCTTTTGGTAGAGCACCTCCTAGATTCATCTCTACACAAATCCTAGCCACCATGGTGATCTCCAAGATTCTTGTCCTTGTAATACCCCAATTTTGACCCTTGTGAAATATTGGCTTTTATGTAAATATTGTATACATGTGATGTATGTTTTCGCTAGCGTGGAGCTCAAGGCCAAGGCCCCACTAGTGTATGTTCGGATTTTATTTAAAATGGACAAGCATTTGACATTTTGTTACCCATGTGTTATTAAGCCATGGAAAATTGTAAATTGATGTAAATATTAATATTGCAAAAAAATACCAGAACTGGCTATGGGAGCAACGAATGACAAGGGGCCATGTGTATCCACTAGGGAGTGATGAGGGGGTTGTGGGATTGAACCATATGCTGCCAAATGTCATCTTATGAACCCTTTTGACTTTTCTTGCTGACATTTATTTCTGTGTGAGGAAGTTGTTGAAGAATTTAGTCCATGGCTTCAATGGAGCATGGGCAGCCCAGAAATTCGTATGGCAGGGTATGGGATCTGTTTTGCTTGACCCACATGCCACTCTACCTCTTGGGAATCCTTCCAATCTCATTACCATTCCATTGTGGAAGTTACAAGCATCATTTTTCATCCAAAAACGAATTGCCAGTACTGAGAAAAACCAGAAATCGCAACTTTGCAAAAATCCACGTTTTGAAGAGCCAAAAACGTCCAGATTTGGTATTGGATAGTAAAATCCAATTCGGGATCCATAGACATGAACCTTGGGGAGAAATTGAGAGTGTTAGCTACCCCGAAATCCATAGGAAACCCCAGATTTTGCAGCCCAGAAAACCAGTGACGGATTTGAGTTATTGAATGACTGAATTGGGAGAAATTCGATTATGAACAATTGAACAAAGATTGGGTTTGCTTGATAAACCCAGTGAAGGCTAGAATCTCAGGAAGCTAGTAGCTGGACCTTTCTATGCCCATCCTAAAGAGCACTGGAGGGAAGAGTTTCCTGAAGGACTGTGTAGCAGAGAAGGGGACCTTCCTTGTGTTGGATGTGGTAGGTAATGTGGGTGCCTGACTGTTGAGTTCATTTGAGATGCCTATAGCTCTGTGGTTGAGCTCAATGGCTTAGCATTACCCTTCTCTATATTCTTATATGCTTGATAAACCCAACTGTGTGTTGGCTTAGCATAGCTGTTAAGAGAAACCATGGCTATGAGTGAGCCCAGCTAGTCCCTCCTTAGTGGATACACAACCCAGCTCGGGGGTGATCTCTCAGCTGAAAGAATACAAGTTGGACAGAGATCTATGGTTGGGTGGAATGTTTCTCTCACATAGCCAGTTGTTTGGACAGCTTCATCTTCAAGATAAGTGTTATCTGTGTTATAAATTATATGCATTCTGTGTTCTGCAATATGTTAATTGTCCATGTTTAATGAAATAAAATGATTATCTTAACATGAGATCTATGCATGGCATTGGAACGCGTTTGAGTCTCTATATGTTGAATCATCCTCTGATGCGATTTATATGTTATGCATTACTAATTGTGTGTGTGCAAAGATGAGTTAATTCCGCTGTGCTTAGTTAATTTGAACCTGCACACACTAAGTTTTAATTATTTTACCATTTTTTAGTAAAGTATGGGACTGAGATTTTGGAACGAAGCCCATATGTTTGGTCAGTGTTCTCTCTCCTGCATTGGGATGACGGGAGGGGACGCTACAGAGTGGTATCAGAGCCCAGCTTGCAACACTAGGGCTGCTTGGGCCAGACTCTGAGTTTGCAGGCATGTAACAGGATGTTTAACACAGTATTGGGAAGTTGGGGGTGGCATTTTGATTGGGGAAAATGATACGATCATATTTATCATATGTGGAAGAGGATCACACATGTGCATAGATCTCTCCAAGAGATTTCAAGCGATACCTCATTTGCTCAATTTGGTTAAGGGACGAAGGAGATATGGACCCCGCAAGTTGTAAGAAAATGCAGGTATTTTCGCAGTTGCGGGATGCGGGATGCGAGATGCGGGTTGCGGGATGGTTACATCCCCGTGACCGCAGCTTGACCCCCCCCGAAACCACAATGTCGGATTATGGGATGCGGGATGCAAGATGCGGGTTGCGGGATGGTTACATCCCCGTGACCACAGCTTGACCCCCCCGAAACTGCAATGTCGGATTGAGGGATGCGGGATGCGGGTTGTGGGATGGTTACATCCCCGTGACCGCAGCTTGACCCCCCAAAAACCGCAATGTCGGATTGCGGGATGCGGGATGCGGGATGGTTAGATCCCCGTGACCGCAGCTTGACCCCCCTGCCCCCCCCGAAACCGCAATGTCGGATTGTGGGATGCAGGTTGCGGCCTGTGTGTGTCGAAAAAAAAAAAGTATAGAGCCCGAAATTTGGGATTGTGGAAAAACGTGAAAAGTGAGAAGTAGTAAAACCCAGAAATTAATAGAAGATGAATGGTGCATCGGAACAGAGATCCGCAAGTTGCTGAGCGTTCCTTGTTATATGGACTAACTTTTCCCGGTAGAAAAGTTTTCGTGATTCATCATAGATTTTCTTCTACAGGTGGATGAAGTTGGCATTCGAGACCAAAATACAACTATGTAAAAGTATGCACAATTGGGGTGAAAGTTGTCATTTTTGAAATAACGCAGTTTCCACATCTGATGTCGGAATCGAGCACGGGGATAGGCATTGGAAAGCTTGTCCAGCAGGGAACAATGGTGCATAGGCAGAATTTGAATGGGGACATCAGACATCATAGATAATTAAAGCATAAAAGTGCCAGTGACTGTTTGTCAAATTGTGAATAATATGGGCAATTTTCAGAATTGCATGAATGGGCAAAGGAAATGAGTGCATAGCAACTGTGTGAATTAATCCATGAGTTTTATTATGTTAAATATTGATGTTTTATATTTCTATATGCATTCCTAATATGTCTAACAAATATTTTCATAATGCACAGTGCTTGCAGCTCATAAAATTAATAATTGTAGCAGGGGTAGCATACAGGAAAACAAATGGTGACCATAAATGATGCTCAATACCCTTATGAGCATGAAGAAGACGTCCTAGGAGAAAATGTGCATGAGGAAAATGCGAAGATTGAATCCAATGGGAGAAGGGAGCAGGTGACTCCTCAGAATCTGGTTGAAACCATGGAAAGCTTCAATGAAAGATTGATGAAGGCTCAAGAAGAACAACACCAACTCAATACTGCTATTTTGCAAAGCCTCACTGATATGCAGCAGAGGATAAACCTTGGTTCCAATCCAAGCAATGTGGGTGAAGAAGGAAGAGATGCAGAGAGTCATTCCAGAGATTGTTCAAAGAAGAAGACTCCAAGCCCAAGGAAGAGCTCGGTGAGCAGAAAGCATAGAACATCTTCATCAAGATCTTCTTCCAGCAGGTCGTGTGACTCCAAAGGTTCTAGGAGAAGTCCAAGGAATACTTCTAGAAGATTGGATGGAAGGAAGAAATTCAAGGGAATCCCATAGGGAAAATTTAGGAAGGCAAGGCCTCCCACATTTAATGGAGAAAGCAAGACTGGCCAAGAGGCAGAGGCATAGCTTCTTGGAATGAAGAAATATTTTAGAATTCAAGACTACTTAGAAAATGAAAAGGCCAGAATTGCCATTTACAATCTAAATGGCAGAGCTTCAATTTGGTGTGACAATCTCTTGCAAGTGAAAGGAATCAGTGAGAGGAAGATCAATTGAGAAAGATTCAAGAAGTACTTCAAGGAGAAATACCTCTCTGCTAGGTATTATGACCATAAGAAAAAAGAGTTCAATGAACTCCGGTTGGGACAAAAATCTATGGAAGAGCATGTCCATAAATGTTTGGAATTATTGAGGTATGTAGACTACATTAAGGATGAGAGAGTAAAAAACCAATGCTTCATTGGAAGTCTACCTCAAAGTTTCAGAGATCGTATTGAGTTTGTTAATCCACCAAGTTTGGATGAAGCCATTAGGATGGCAATGCATTGTTATGAGCAGAGCAGGGGAAAATCAGAAGTTAACCAAGCATGGAAAAGAAATCCAAGAGGGAGGTTTGATCAAAAGAAGAGTGGCTTCAAGCCACCATTCGGAGGTCAGCCTAGAACCTTTCCACAGGGGCAGCAAGCAAGGAGTGGATTCAAGCCAACAGTAGTAGCAGACAGAGCATCAAAGGGACCACTTCAGTGTTGGGGATGTGGAGAAAACCACATGCTAAAATATTGCCCACATCGAAAGGATAATCCCCGAAAGTTGCACAACTTAAAGGGAGCAGCCACAGTGGAGAACATGGCAAGGGCAGCGCCTCGAATTTATGCAGTGTTGGACAATCATCAAGCAGACCATCAATTATCAGTGGTGGAAATTGAAGGTAAGATTACTAAGCAATCTATTTCTGTTTTGATTGATCCAGGATCTACTCATAGTTATGTTTCTCCAAAAGTGGTTGAAGGTTGTTCTCTCAGAAAAGTGAAGCACAATAAATCTTGGCTAGTTCAATTAGCCACAGGGACCAAGAGGAAAGTAAGTGAAGTAGTGGTGGAGTGTCCCATATAATTGAATGGACTCCACACATATGTTGAATTGAATGTGTTACCATTAGGATCCTATGATGCCTTGATTGGCATGGATTGGTTTCCAACATAGAGTCAAGTTGGACTGTTATGAGAAAGCACTTGAGTGCATTGATGAAGAGGGAAGGCCAACATTGGTAAGAGGAATTTCCAAGCAAGTTTCAGTAAGGCAGATTTCAGCCCTACAGTTGAAAAAGTTGTACAAGAAGGGTTGTCAATTATATGCAGTTCATATGTCAGATTCGTCCGAGGACAAGGGTTCAAGGATAGAAGATTTTTCATTATTGCAAGAATTCCAAGATGTATTTCTGGATGAGGTGCCAGGACTACCACAAAGGAGAGATATTGATTTTACCATCGATCTTGTTCCAGGAGCAGCACCGAATTCCAAAGCTCCTTATAGAATAAGTACACCAGAATTGGTGGAGTTGAAGATACAGCTGCAAGAATTAATGGACAAAAGGTATATCAGGCCTAGTGTGTCTCCTTGGGGCGCACCGGCGTTATTTGTCAAAAAGAAAGATGGGACTTTAAGACTGTGTATTGATTACAGGCAGCTAAATAAAGTAACAGTCAAGAACAAGTACCCATTGCCAAGAATTGATGACTTGTTTGATCAAATGAAGGAAGCTAAAGTATTTTCACAGATTGACCTGAGGTTGGGGTACCATCAAGTAAGGATTAAAGAGGAAGACATTCACAAGACAGCGTTCAGAACTAGATATGGTCACTATGAGTTCACGGTGGTGCCATTTGGTCTTACCAACGCACCTTCCAAGTTCATGTGTCTCATGAATAGTGTATTCAGCAAATATTTGGATAAGTTTGTGATTATGTTCTTGGATGACATTCTTGTCTATTCAAGGAATGAAGAAGAACATGAGGAACATCTAAAGATGGTGTTGCAAGTCCTTAAAGAACACCAACTGTATGCCAAGTTAAGCAAGTGTGAGTTTTACCAAAAGAGGATTCAATATTTGGGTCATGTCATTTCTGAAGAAGGAATTGCATTGGATCAGGAGAAGATTAATTCCATCATATTGGTCAACTCCAAAGAATGTTTCATATGTTAGATCTTTTATGGGTCTTGCTGGTTACTACAGAAGGTTTATTGAAGGCTTCTCCAGGATAGCTCATCTGATCACTTCATTGTAGAGGAAGAATATTAAATTTGTATGGTCTGAAAAGTGTGAGAAAAGCTTTCAACAGTTGAAGGAACTACTCACCAACGCTCCTGTTTTGAAGATAGCAGATCCAAAGAAAGATTTCGTGGTGTGCACAGATGCTTGCATTGAAGGGCTAGGTGGAGTACTCATGCAAGAAGGAGTTGTGATTTGCTATGAGTCCAGGAAATTAAAAGAGCATGAAAAGAATTATGCCACAGATGATTTAGAATTAGTAGCCATAGTGCGTGCTCTTAAGATGTGTAGACATTATTTGATGGGGAGAAGATTCGAGCTTAGAACCGACCACATGAGTTTGAAGTATTTGTTTGATCAGCCAAACTTGAATGCTAGGCAAGCTAGGTGGATGGAATTCCTTTGTAAATTCGATTTTGAAATTAAGCATCTAAAAGGGAAGGAGAATAAGGTTGCAAATGCTCTTAGCAGAAAATTTCATGTTGTAGCAGTAAGTATGTGTAAATCAGACTTGAAGGCAAGAGTTCTTGAAGCCCAGCACAGTGACGAAAATTGTTTTCAAATTAAAGAGAAGTTGCAGCAAGGTAATGTGGATGAAAAGTGTGCGGGATATCAGCTTGGTGAAGACAATATCCTCATCTACAAGGATAGATTGTACATTCCAAATAATGCAGATTTGAAGAAGCTAGTGATGGATGAAATTCATCAAATTCCATACTCTGGACATCCAGGATATTAGAAGACTATAACAGCAGCAAGAAAGCAATACTTTTGGCATGGTATGAAGAAGGACATAGCTAATTATATTTCTAGGTGTCAGAAGTGCCCACAAGTCAAGGCAGAGCACCAACATCCAGCAGGGTTGTTGTAGCCCTTACCCATTCCGAAATGGAAGTGGGAAGTGATCTCTATGGATTTTATAACAGGTCTGCCCATGACAGTGAAAAAGCATGATTCAATCATGGTTCTAGTGGACAAGCTATCAAAGGTAGCTCGCTTTATTCTAGTCAAGTACACTCACAAGGCTAATGACATTGCAAACATCTTCATGAGAGAGATATTTAGATTGCATAGATTGCCCAAGGTAATAGTTCTGATCGTGATACAAAGTTTACTTCCAATTTTTGGAAGGGATTGTTTCAGGAATTGGGAACTAAATTGAATTTCAGTACAGCTTATCATCCTCAAACAGATGGTCAGACTGAGAGGGTGAATCAGGTTCTTCAAGATATGCTGAGAATATATGTAATGGATAAACCATCCAAGTGGGAAGATTACCTACACTTGGTAGAATTTGCATACAATAATGGACACCATGCATCTTTGGGTATGAGTCTGTTTGAGGCATTGTATGGCAAATGATGCAAGACTCCCGTGAGTTGGGACAGCCCGGTGAAAAGGGTAGTGCTTGGACCAGAGATGATTAAGGAAATGGAATAGGAAATTGTTAAGATCAGGCAAAATTTAAAGGCATCTCAGGACAGGCAAAAGAGTTATGCAGATTTGAAAAGAGTGCATAAGGAATTTCAGATTGGGGATAATGTCTATTTGAGAGTGAAACCAAGGAAGAGTTCCCTCAGGTTGGGGAATTGTGCCAAGTTGTCACCAAGATATTGTGGGCCATTTGAAGTCCTTGATAGGATAGGGCCAGTTGCATATTGAATTGCATTACCTGCTAACATAAGAGCTCATAATGTTTTCCATGTATCTTTGCTTAAGAAGTATGTACATGATCCTAATCATATGATTGATTGGAATGTGATACAGGTGGAACCCGAGGGAGAGTTCCAAGTAGAGCCTATGCGCATCCTCGACAAGAAGGTCACTTTGCTCCGGAACAGAGCCATCAGGCAGGTAAACATCCAATGGGAGCACCTTAGCCCCGATGAGGCTACATGGGAGCTGGAGGATGCCATGAGAGAGGCATTCCCATTTTTTGTTCAGTTTTGAGAACACCGAGGACGGTGTTGTTCTAAGGGGGAGGGGAATGTAATACCCCAATTTTGACCCTTGTGAAATATTGGCTTTTATGTAAATATTGTATACATGTGATGTATGTTTTCGCTAGCGTGGAGCTCAAGGCCAAGGCCCCGCTAGTGTATGTTCGGATTTTATTTAAAATGGACAAGCATTTGACATTTTGTTACCCATGTGCTATTAAGCCATGGAAAATTGTAAATTGATGTAAATATTAATATTGCTATAAAATACCAGAACTGGTTATGGGAGCAACAAATGAGAAGGGGCCATGTGTATCCACTAGGGAGTGGTGAGGGGGTTGTGGGATTGAACCATATACTGTCAAATGTCATCTTGTGAACCCTTTTGACTTTCCTTCCTGACATTTATTTATGTGTGAGGAAGTTGTTGAAGAATTCAGTCCATGGCTTCAATGGAGCATGGGCAGCCCAGAAATTCGTATGCCAGGGTATGGGCTTTGTTTTGCTTGACCCACAAGCCACTTTACCTCTTGGGAATCCTTCCAATCTCATTCCCATTCCATTGTGGAAGTTACTAGCATCATTTTTCATCCAAAAACGAATTGTCAGCAGTGAGAAAAACCAGAAATCGCAACTTTGCAAAAACCCACGTTTTGAAGAGCCAAAAACGCCCAGATTTGGTATTGGACAGTAAAATCCAATGGGGGATCCATAGACATGAACCTTGGGGCGAAATTGAGAGTGTTAGCTACCCCAAAATCCATAGGAAAACCTATATTTTGTAGCCCAGAAAATCAGTGACGGATTTGAGCTATTGAATGACTGAATTGGGAGAAATTCGATTATGAACAATTGAACAAAGGTTGGGTTTGCTTGATAAACCCAGTGAAGGATAGAATCTCAGGAAGCTAGTAGCTGAACCTTTCTATGCCCATCCTGAAGAGCACTGGAGGGAAGAGTTTCCTGAAGGACTACGTAGCAGAGAAGGGGACCTTCCTTGTGTTGGATGTGGTAGGTAATGTGGGTGCCTAACTGTTGAGTTCATTTGAGATGTTTGTAGCTCTGTGGTTGAGCTCACTGGCTTAGCATTACCCTCCTCTATCTTCTTGTATGCTTGATAAACCCAACTGTGTGTTGGCTTAGCATAGCTGTTAAGAGAAACCATGGCTGTGAGTGAGCCCAGCTAGTCCCTCCTTAGTGGATACACAACCCAACTCGGGGGTGATCTCTCAGCTGAAAGAATACAAGCTAGACAGAGATCTATGGTTAAGTGGAACGTTGCTCTCACATAACCAGTTGTTTGGACAGCTTCATATTCAAGATAAGTGTTATCTGTGTTATAAATTATATGCATTCTGTGTTCTGCAATATGTTAATTGTCCATGTTTAATGAAATAAAATGATTATCTTAACATGAGATCTATGCATGGCATTGAAACGAGTTTGAGTCTCTATATGTTGAATCATCCTCTGCTGCGATTTATATGTTATGCATTACTAATTGTGTGTTTGCAAAGATGAGTTAATTCCACTGTGCTTAGTTAATTTGAACCTGCACACATTAAGTTTTAATTATTTAACCATTTTTGAGTAAAGTATGGGACTGAGATTTTGGAACGAAGCCCATATGTTTGGTCAGTGTTCTCTCTCCTGCATTGGGATGACGGGAGGGGACGCTACAATCCTCTCATCAATCACCAAAATTTTTCCCAATTTGTTTCCTATCAAAATTAGGGATATTTTAGTCAAAAATTCCAATACTAGAGAGTGTAGCTTGATCCAAAAAGGTTGAACATCAACTCTCGCATTCAAAGGGTCAAAGAGCGAATCCATTACTTTTGGGTGATAAGATGGAGCTATGCCAATAACCCTTAACTCGTTGGATAGTCTTTCTATCCCACCTTGTCTTGAAGTTGAAGGTTATCCAACATTTGGCTAGAATGTGAAGAATCAATGCATACCCAAACTATTGTTCCCTTACTCTACAAATCTGTTAGTCCATAGTGTTGTCAGATATCAATCTTGCATGAAATTTCCCCACTAACATCATCTCTTGGTAGACAAGAACCTGGTCCATCACCACATCAACTCCCACAACCAACTTCATCTTCTCCTTCTTAAGATCGACACATTTCACCTTCTTTTTCCCCCACTACACCAACCTAAGTGGCGTGTTCAAATCTCCTCTACATTCCTTGTTTTCCTTGACTTCCTCTAGAATGCTCCTCAAGAGACAAAGGTGCCCTTTCTAGCTATTGCAGAGGTGATAAACATTGTTCATCCCTTATACTTGAGTCCACATTAATTCGATGCATTTCCTCAATTACCACCTCCTTTGATGACCCTTGGTGGTCATCATTATTGCATATTAAGTAGGGGATCAAATGATTTCTTGAGAGTACTCTCCTCCATGATTTCCCCTATGTGTGTGGCCATCATTATTGCATAAGTAGGGGATGAAATGATTTCTTGAGAGCACTCTCCTCCATGATTTTCTTATGCTTACAACCTTGTATTGCTCACCCTTTACACCATGACCTCTAATAGAAACAAGATAATGCATTATCCCTCTTTTAGAGGCCACTACAACATCCTTCCATGAGAGGCTTGGAAAAAGTTAGTGTGACTTAGACTTAGTAGAACAAAAACCTAGGACTATCATTCACCCTCTGCCATGGCTACTAAAGAGATATAGAGATGGCATTACCTTATTGTGAATATACTCTTTTGTTTCTTTGTTGTTTTCTTTACTATATTGCATAAAACCTCCTCCTCCATCAGTAGCTCCCTCCTCCATTACTCCCTATGTCATGTCTCTCTTATAAAAAAATACCTTTGTACAATTTTAATCATTAGCACATAACAAATTAACAATTAAAAAAATTACGAAATATTATTAAAATAATTTAAAATATTTTATACCAATAAGTCTCGCATAACAAATAATTTAAAAAATTATGAAAAATTATTAGATTAATTTAAAATTTTCTATACCAATAAGGAAGACTTATGACATAAATGAACGGTAACAAATTAACAATTTAAAATATTATGAAAAGTTATTAGATTAATTTAAATTTTTTTATACCTATAAAGAAAGACTTTTTTTCACGAGTAAGGAAGACTAGTAACATAAATGATTAAATTATTATCAACGAGAAAGAAGAAAACTCAAATATAAACTGTAAAAATTGTGTGCAAATTATATTCATGAGTTGTTAATAATGCGAGAGAGTCGAACATGGGATTATGTTCTTTGCAAATAACTGAGATCATTTTTTTTTCGTGGTTTAACAGGATGTTTTGTATGTGATCTTTTGAGAAAGTCATACATTCACATTTGACCTTTCCATATATTATATTGTGAAAAATAGTTGGTTAACTGGTTTTGTATCTTATATTTAAGAGTAAGTTAAATTATAACTTATTTTTATTTTTTATGATTTTTTTTATTATGTTAAATTGTAATTTTGATTACAGAATCCAATATTATAGATTACTTTAGATATTTTAAATATGTAATTCCAACCACCTAAAATTATAATTTCAACAGGAAAAAAACACTGTACAAAGCTTAGATCATTTAACTCAAACCTTAAAAATAAAAATAGACCCAAAATATATGTATACGATGATTTAATGCCATCAGTTACGTAATAATGGCTCTGAAATGTCATTGGTGGTTGCTTCGCTTGGAGTGTCCACAATCTCTTCCTCCTCATTTTTAGTGTCCCTTGCCTTGCCCCACAGTACAGGATACAGACCCACCATTACCAAAACTGCCCCACCACACTGCACACATTAAAATCCACAATGAGATAAATTTGTATATACCAGTAGACATTTAAATCTGCACACATTAAAATCCACAGTGAAAGAAACTTGTATATACCAGTAGACATTAAAATGGCCTCACTGCAGATTAAACGTTAAAATCTACAGAGACAGAAATGGCTTTACAATAGACATTAAAATGTGTGAAGAAAACGTTGCTACTCTACTAACCATCCCGCATCAAGATTGACATGAAGAACGAAATATTGCAAAATTGCTACCACAACAGTACGCAAAGGATCGAAAATCGCTACAAATACATATCCCTTTTTGTGTATACACCACGCTTGCACAAAGATCGCAAATGCTGAACTCATCACTCCCTGCACAGCCGTATGCAATTACAGCAGTTATTTTTCCAATAAAAAATTGTTGGAGGTTAGCCAATTTAAAGAGAAATCTTATTGTTGGGATTAGCCAATTTAAAGAGAGAAATCATTATATTGCATTCAAGAACATATCTAGCTTTATTAAGCCTGGTTACTAAATCCAATCTTTTATGTCTATTTCAATGTTTTATAAATTCAAATTTTGTATACCTTCCATTAATCCATTTATACAAGAAAATCCAATTTCTCAATAAACCCCCACAAAATCTTACCGAATATACATAGCTTAAAAGCTCAATATTCCAACCAATAACCCAGGGGCTTAATGTCTTATGCTCACAAATCAAAGCAATTACAGCAGACGGTAGTGCTCCAAGAAAACACATGATTGCAGTTAATGATAATTGAGTTGGATACTTTTTCAAAACTGGAACCTGCATTAACCACATAAATCCAACAGTCAATCTGCATTTTCAACTATTTTTTTTTCAAGGAATTTGACATTTGAAATCAGGATGATGATCACCTGAAGGATAATCCACGCTGACCATGAGATAACGCCCCCAAAAAGCAGTATGGAACCCAATATCCTGTTGTTTACTTTGGTATTGTGTGCATTTAGATTGACATTAAGAACTTTGATTTCAGGTCCCTTGTATAATGTCATCACCATTGCCCTGCTTACAGAAATAATCATGCCTGCAACCTTTGCTTGCCCTCTCCTACTCCTAATATTAATATTCTCCCATCTGAACAAACCTCAATCACATCTTCAGGATCCATGGCTTCAAAGGGACAGTCTACCTATCTTTTATGGCTTCATATGTATGGCTTCATATGGATCCTGAAGATGGGTAGACTGTCCACTTAAAATCACCTCGATGGTTTCTAAATAGTGAAACTCTAGAAGATCTAATATAAAAACTGAGCATCTCATCCAGTAAAAATATTTCTATTAAACACAACTTAGTTAACCTTAAATGAAATCTTCAGTTGAAAATTTTATAATTAAAATTACAACTGGGAAAATCTATTGAGATCGAACTTCTACCTCAAAATAGTGGCCATCACAAATGTAACAACTGGGATTAAATTCGTTGTTGCTGTAGTAAAGGTAGAATTAGTATAGTAAAATCCCACTAAGCAAAAGTTCTGAGTGATTGTAATTCTGCATATAAGAAAAAGCACTATCCAGTTCAATCTTCTGCTTGATTTGTGTGCTTGAAAACATTGCACAAAGAACACCAAACACCGACAATATTAAACTGATTGCAATCCCCACTTACCCCAATAGTGCAAGCAAGAAAATCTGAAAATATATGGACAATGTCAAAGGTGGCCTCTGGTTTCTGCAGCAATAACAGATAGAGGGCATATTAACTTCTATGCCAGAAGGATCTGTGTGTAAAAATATGGAGTCTACAAAGAAATACTATTTAGACTAGTTCGCACTTCGTTACTCTGATGATGCATCATGTGACATATGTTTGTTTTGTGAGGAAATGAATGGATTAATAATAGTAACAACTACGAATCTATCTTTATATCAGAATAGCATTCATCCTTATGCTTTGAAGGAGGAAGTGTCTCCTCTTCTCAAGCTACAGGGAGTTAAACTCAGAAGGATATTCTCAGCATTTTTTTTTCATCCAACATGTTAAAGAACTTAAGGACTTTGCATAAATCTTTCATTTTTTTAAAATTCAAAAAACTAAGTTAAAGAATGCAATCCCTGCATATTTCAAACATACCAAGTAGCATTTCAAGTGAACCGATTGGGGACCAGAGGTTGTGATTGCAGAGGGTACCTCACTTGATATGCAAGATGACTTGCAACAATTTCTAGCTTCCAAAGGAGGTAGAAGGGAGGACACTATCAATTTTTTTAATATAAAATCCAATAGAAATAATAAAGTTAAACAGTTTCGGTTTGCACCCTTAGACTCCTAGCTGATACCCAGGGGAATGATATATATGAAAAGATGTCAAATTTTCTTTGATATGTAATCAAGCATTGATTATGGAGCATGACCATAACGATAAACCCTTCCACCATTACATTTTGTGCCTCATCCCTTCAAACACAAAAACACTGCCAACAATAACCAGCCTGAAGCAGTTTAATAACTGTTGAATACTTGGTATATATAGTTGGATCTAAAATATATTCAGATTCAATAGATATATATCAACCTATACAATATTTATTAAGCTACTGCAGACTGGTTATTGGTTATTGTTCGCCCAAAAAACAGCAATGCAATTACTTAATGATGTACCTTATCAGACAAACATCAAGATGGCCATGCTTGCTTTTGTTTCTGAGTTCTTGAAACTATTTGAAGTAGAAAGTACTTAAACTATTATGGAAAAGTAAAATCAAAGACATGGGTTTGTAAGTCGATACCGTTCAAGAACATAAGCCAAAGGAGCAATGACCAACGTAGCAATAATTTGTCTGTATGTGACAATATGAAGTTGTTCATACCATCTTCTAGAGCGACTGTATTGATGATATTCATGCCTCCATATACCACCTGAATTGAAACCTGCGAAAGATGGGGCATGAACTCTTCCATTTTCTTCTTGCAATCTACCATTTTTACTAGCCCTCCTCCTGCTACTGCTGCTTAGACTAGTTGGTTCGTTAACAAAACTTTCATACAGGATTTGCAACAGACTTGGACTGTGAAGTTTTAATTTAAAAACCATAAACTCAAAGAAGCGCCACATCCACCGGCCCGTCTCTAAGTCCTCCGCCATGGGCAGTGTACCTCTTACCGGTCTATCCACTCTGCCCTCTATTTCTTCCACGCGCCACTGCCAAAGTCATAATGGAAAGGGTGGAATTGAGCGGTCAAACTGAAGATGAAAGTGACAGAAGATGGGGAGATAAAGGTTTACTTTTCATTTATTGATGGTGGTACTTGTTCAATATTTTCTGTGGAAAATATTTTTTGAATGTAAAAGGTTGTGAAAAAGGTTAATCCTAATCTCTTACTAAATTTATAATTAAAATAAATTATTCATTCTCTTAATTAATTTTAGCTTTTGAATAAGGAAATATGTTACACTTACTTAATAAGTACAAAGCATAAGCACAATGTAGGTGTAACTTTGATTCCTTTAAGATTTTATTATTATTTTATTTTTAATAAATAAAAAATAAGTTTTTTTAAAGTTTTTATCTAACATTGAATAATTAGTATAGATCTATCTTAAGTTCAGAAAATTACTAGTTCATTTTCCTCGACCTCCATTATAATGTGTCAAAGTTAAGATGGATCTATACTAGTTTAGATAACTCCAACAATTCCAACACATGGATCTATACTAGTTTAGATAACTCCAACAATTCCAACACTACAGAATAAAAATTCCAATATCAATAGATCTTATTCATTATGCTAAATAAGATTTAACTGGTAGACCATACAATAGAGAACCCCAAATTTGGTTTCAACTTTTTACTTTGGGCCCGGGCTAATTTCGACTTTCTAGTGCGCAGTGATGGGCATTTAACTTCGCAATATATTACTTCGCGATCACTTATACAAACTTTATCATGAAATATATTTTCTAAGGCATAACAACTAAAACATCTTACCCTAAGTTACTTCGCGTTAAAATTAGAACTTTCACTGCGGTGAACTATTTGGAAATCTTGATTTCTTTTACTGCGCATAAATGTTAGCAACATTCACACAAATAATATGAAGAAGATGTGTGCAAAGCAATATTGAACATTTCTTTGAGAATGAAACATGAGCTAAAGACTTATATATATATCTTACCATGGTAAACTTTGTGGCTCCTCAATACATGGAAATGAGTTTTCACTTTGATCTTTTACATTCACAGAGCTTGGGCTCTTGATACAATCTTCGACCTCTTCACATCTCTCTCTGAGTTTCAAACTATGAGCTTCTACTTGTTAAGATTCAATATGCTCAGATAGAAAATATCAGTGTTACATTCCATTTCACAACGATAGGATATACAGGATCACTGAAAGAACAACAAGCACAGCATAAACACAAGAGACACAGATTTATCCTAGGAAACCCTCATGGGGTAGAAAACCCAGCAAAGCTTCCTCAATATAGATGACCAGCAAATACATAGATGTAATCCCCAAACATGAGCTCCTTCTCCTCCATAGCAGATCTCTCTCTCTCCTATGCACCAATAAAAAGTGAGTGAATGAATGATAAGTGAGGAACACACCTCTACTTATACTCATCTTCTAACTGACTTTTCACCCTAACTAGGCCGACCTCTCCTAAGAGAGTCTAATAACCCCTAAACAACTAACTCAGGGCCGGACCCCACATGGGAGATCTAATAACCCTAGTTACCACATTCTCTCGGAGGGATAAACATCTCCGGATATATAACAGGGTCTGCACGAAGGAATGAAACATCTCCGGAATAATAAAATACAAATATAATATTCTTAGAAGTTACAATATCTCAACACTCCCCCTCCTTAACGAGAAGGATATTATAACAACATCTGCAAGAGCAAGGAGTAATCGACTACATGATACATGATACATCTATAAATCATTGGAACCTTTCTTCATACATCATCAATAACTCAAACAGTTACTGGAAACATCTTCAATATTTTCAATACTGGAACATCAACATCTTTAGTACTGAGTCTTCATCTTCTGCAGCACTCGAACATCTATGTTACAACACTCGAACAGCTATAGTAACTATCATCATCTGGATCTCTCGATCAACAACATCAACATCTGGATCTCCCGATCAACAGCATCAACATCTGGATCCTCTCGATCAACAGCATCAACATCTGGATCTCCCTATCAACAACATTAGCATCTGGATCCTCTCGATCAACAACATCAACATCTGGATCCTCTCGATCAACAGCATCATCATCTGGATCTCCCGCTCAACAGCCATCAACATATGGATCCTCTCGATCAACAACATCAACATCTGGATCCTCTCGATCAACAACATCATCATCTGGATCCTCCTATCAACAGTATCATAGCAGCATACCCTGCAACACACATGATCTATTTACGGGATGATCAATCCCTATCCATTTAAGACACCATATCATTTCTAGGGACGATGCAGTCCACTTGTCAACTTAGACAAAGTCTAAGGACCTCTTTTCGGAGACGTCTGTCTACGGATCAATTCAGGGACTGAGGTCCAGGGATGATACAATCCCTCTCATCCACTAGGGACCACTTCTCAAAGACATCTATCTACGGATCTATTCAGGGACCGAAGTTCAGGGATGATACAATCCCTCTTCATCCACTAGGGACCACTTCTCAAAGACATCTGTCTACATATCTATTCAGGGACCGAAGTCCAGGATGATATAATCCCTCCTTGTCCACTAAGGGACCACTTCTCGAAGACATTTGTCTACGGATCTATTCAGGGGACCGAAGTCCAGGGATGATACAATCCATCCTCTTCCACTAGGGACCACTTCTCAAAGAAATCTGTCTACATATCTATTCAGGGACCGAAGTCCAGGGATGATACAATCCCTCCTCGTCCACTAGGACCACTCTCGAATACATCTGTTTACGGATCTATTCAGGGGACCGAAGCCCAGGGATGATATAATCCCTCCTCATTTACTAGGGGCCACTTCTCGAAGACATCTGTCTACGGATCTGTTCAGGGACCAAAGTCCAAGGATGATACAATCCCTCTCGTCCACTAGGGACCACTTCTCGTAGACATTTGTCTACGGATATGTTCAGCGACCGAAGTGCAGGGATGATACAATCCCTCTCATCCACTAGGGACTACTTCTCGAAGACATTTGTCTACGGATCTGTTCAAGGACCGAAGTCCAGGGATGATACAATCCCTCTCGTCCACTAGGGACCACTTCTCGAAGACATCTGTCTACGGATCTGTTCAGGGACCGAATTTCCAAGGATGATACAATCCCCTTCATCCACTAAGGACCACTTCTCGGAGACATCTGTCTACGAATCAATTCAGGGACCTAAGTCCAGGGATGATACAATCCTATCGTCCACTAGGGACCATTCATCGACCTCAACGTCGGAATAGGTAACCTCATCATCGATATATGTATCCTCATCATCGATATAGGTATCTGCATCAATACAGGTATCCTCATCATCGATACAAGTATCCACATCATCGATACAAGTATCCACATCATCAATACAGGTATCCTTCTCATCGATGACATGTATCCTTATCATCGACCTTACCTTCGACATAGGCAATATCATTATCAGTGACCATATCACTACCCGTTTCGAGGAGGGTCCTTCTAAACTACACCATCTTGTCTCAGAATACTAAAACTTTACTCGAGAGAGAGGTTTGGTCAATATATCAGCAACTTGTTCGTCAGTGCTCACATACTCGAGCTTGATAGCTCCTTTCTGCACCATATCCTGTATATAAAAATATTGGATCTCTATGTGCTTTGACTTATCATGGAACACTGGATTCTCTGTCATCTTGATACAACTATGGTTGTCACATAGAATCACAGTGGGGTCCATATCTAATTCAAACAATCATGATAACAAATTCTGAAGCCATATCGCTTCACAACTAGCAGAGTAAGAAGCTATATATATATTCCGCTCCAACTATGCTGAGAGCCACACTAGACTACTTCTTGCTAAACCATGAGATCATGGCAGATCCTAGACAATAACATCCTCCCAATGTGCTCTTCCTGTCTGATACACTTCCTCCCCAATCAACATCTGTGTAGCCATACAATCTGAAGTCATGATCTCCAAGACAACATAGACCAAAGTATATCATACCCTTTAGGTACCTACATCACATGCTTTGCAGCTATCAGGTTAACACGCCTAGGTTCTGCTAGATACTGACTCAAGGTGTTCACAGCAAAGCATATATATGGCCTAGTATTCGTCAGATACATCATGACCCAATAATCTATATGTACAAAGTCACATCCACTAACTCTGATGAGCCAACAGCTAACAGCTTCAAGTTGGAATCCATGGGAGTGGTCATGTCCTTACATTCCAACATATTGAATCTTTTCAATATTTCTACAGCATACTTTCTCTGGTTTGAGAAAGATTCCTTCTAGGCCTTTCCATACTTCCAGACTCAAGGAAGTAATGCATCAATCTGAGATTTTTCATCTCAAATTTTGTAGCTAGAATTCTTCTCTTGCTTTCCATGATCTGTTTCTCATTCCCTGTCAGAAAGAGATCATCCACATACAATAATAGTATAACAGGTCATCATCCATAACCTTAAGGTAAAGGTTAGGATCAACTTTACTTTTGGTAAAGCCCAAGTTTGTCAAGAAGCTATCAATTATGAGCTAGACATCATTCATACTTTGCATTGAGTAATCTTCTGCATATCTATCCGTGCCATCTCCTGTCAGATGGGTCTACTTGATATGAGCCTCAAGATCATTCGAACTCTGTGGTGAGTTTCTTCTTGCATCCATCTAAGAGAAGAGTGTCATCTGTATATAGAAACCATCTTCAACCTTGTAGCAAAGGTTGAAATCTGCATCACCCATGGTGATCATTAATCTCATCAAATGAATATCAATCCTAGGTTCCCGTACAAGCGTTTCTTCAATTGAATCCTAGGAGTTTTCTCGATTCACACTTCTTCTTCAATTACACCATTAAGAGAATGGTCTTGTCTAGCCACTTGGAGCAAACATCTCGTCATGATTCTCTCCCTCTTTCTAAGAGAATCTTCTAGCCCATGATCCTTCTATAGTATGTTTGATTTGTAAGTCTTATTGTTGAACATTCATCACTTGTTCGGTGTTAATCATAACACCGAACAAGTGAATGACTGTTCAACCAATAAGACTTCCAAATCTAACAATACTATAGAGGAATCATGCTAGAAGATTCTCTTAGAAAGAGGGAGGAAAGATATGATTCACATAGTTATGCAACTATCTTGACCAATACTTTGGCACAACACTTTTCCATATCCTGTATGCATACAGTGGTTATCTAGATGCCTTCCATCTCTACCAGAACATACTATTAAGAGCAAGCACAGCTCTCAGCATGTCAGCAAAGAGGTTTCATTCTAGATAAACAACAATGGAATGTTTGTCCAACTTACCCATCATATGCATATTAGTAGTATATTGTTCAATGCTATATGAATGCTTACACTATGCATGATATATTCTAGGAATACAAATATGCATACAACTATTACGAGCCATATCATTAACTATTCAGAGATTCAAATAACAACTCAAATACTTATCTTTTATGTTTGTGTGGTTTCCTCCCGCTTGATCTCTATTTTCCCTTTATGATAGAATCATGATTATATGTCTTTGAAATTCTATCCATCCTAGACCACTATGCATGCTCAAGTGTCCACTAGTTTCATCCTCGTGATCTCATACATAATCATACATTCATTAGTATAGTCTCAATACTATCAAAACATCATGATTCTAAATAATCTTAAGTATGTATGGTCATGATCATTTCATACACAGGTATACTTACCTAAGATCCTAACACAAAGTAGGATTCTAACTTGATATAGGAAAACATACCTAGATTATCATGTTTGGTTATGTCTTAACATACCCAAACAATATCTTCTTTGTTATCTTCAATGATTTAGAGACCTTGTGCTAGAACCTGCATATCTCATAGGTTAAGCATAGTAAAACAAAGGCATACATACCTCGTAAGTAGAGCTTCTATGTAGTCAAATACTATGGATGAGTCTTTGTATTCATGTCATCATGGTCATAGAACTTGATTTGTCTTCCTTTGATGTACCTGTATCTTGTTAGTAGACAACATCATCCTCATACAACACCACAGGTGCATTAGTACAATCATAAGTGTCATAACCCTAATCAATTAATGCCTTCCATAATTCACATGCATTCATACTTTTACTAAGGTGATCAAACAATCTAAAACTAATCATGATTGTACTAACCTCAATAATGTGAATACATAACTTAATCACGAAACAGATTTCAAAACATACCTGTATCTTCTCAAGTCATACCTATCGAGTAGTCTTCTTTATAAGGGTAAAACCCTAACCATCCAAGATAGACCACTTGTAAACATCTTATATATGTTCATGATTCTAGGATGATAGAATATTAGTGCCATTTAAGACTTCTTCATCACTGCCCTATGATTCTCCCAACTTTGCTAGGGTTTCTTCTTAATTGGAAACCCTAATCTTCAATCTCCTTCCTCCCACAACATTTTGATGGAGGATCAATATCTATGATGAATGGATTCCAAATCCATTATCAAAGCTTCCAATGTTGTATCAGGTGTCTCCAACATTGTATCAGGTCCTTCCAGACCTAAAAATTGAAAACCCTAAGTGAGAGCTTCTTCCTCCTCTTCTTAGATTTCCTCAGATGAACCATTTCAGATGTGTTGTATTTTTTCTTGTGTATCTCTGAAATTTTGGATCTGCAAGGTTTGAAACTTTGGCTTGTGGTATCCTGACTTGTCATATTTCCAACCCCACAGGTATGAGCTTTAATTGATTCTCTTAGAGAGAGTTATGCCAAGTGTCGCAACATGACCTGTTTATGGGATGAAACAGCATATCGAACTTGTACAGAGTGCCACGTGTCATTGTTTCAACTTAAGCCTTTGAAAAGAGGACCTATGAAACAAAAGTCCATGCCCTTACTACCACTTTTTACAGAATTGCATTTGGATCTTCCTAGCCCGAGATATGAACTTTTTTCCTAGGTCACCTATTAGGACTGCATTCTGGAAGACGCATAAACCCTAAATTGTACAGATCATAAATCACAAAGTACAACAAATATGAGGCTGAGATTTGGACACAAGGTATAGGGGGATGTTATCTTTAACCTGTACAAGTTTCAGATCTTGAACCTTCGCAAAAATGGATTTATAGCAAAAGTTCCATAATGACTAGGTTTTTCTATTCAAAACCCTAACTTTCAAATTGTCGCAAGTGAGACAAGTGTCGTAAGTGCCATACATTGCCTTCCTTCAAGATAGCTCTGATACAACGTTAAGATTCAATATGTTGAGATAGAAAATATCAGTATTACATTCCATTTCATAACAATATAATACACAGGATCACTGAAAGAACAACAAGCACAGCATAAACACAAGAGACACAGATTTATCCTGGGAAACCCTCATGGGGTAGAAAACCCAGCAAAGATTCCTCAATATAGATGACCAAGAAATACAAAGATGTAGTCCCCAAACATGATCTCCTTCTCCTCCATAGCATATGTCTCTCTCTCCCATGCGCCAATCACAAGTGAGTGAATGAATGATAAGTGAGGAACACACCTCCTCTACTTATACTCATCTTCTAACTGAATTTTCACCCTAACTGGATCGACCTCTCCTAAGAGATATAATAAACCCTAAACAGCTAACTCGGGGCTGACCCCATATGGGAGATCTAATAACCCTAGGTACCACATTCTCTCGGAGGGATAAACATCTCCGGATATACAATAGGGTCTCCACGGAGGAATGAAACATCTCCGGAATAATAAATACAATTATAATATTCTTAGAAGTTACAATATCTCAACACTACTTAAAGAGTTTCAATCAACCGGCTTAAGATCACTTCACTTGGAATCTATAGGATTGCAATAAACATTGTAATTAATTCTAACCTAAGATTTCTTGACATGTGAACTACTAGCACAGTTTCATAAATACATACATGACGTGCGTCAAATTGGCTGCGAACTTACTGACAGACTGACACTGCATATTCTACGCATTGACACAAAACGACTGACAGGGTGACTGACAAAGCCGACGTAGTTCTGATATGTGATCAACTCATTAATTACATATTTTCCAACAGTCCCCCTTAATTATGAGTGGATGTGGATCATAAAACAAAATTAAAATTTTACAAAAACATTTCAGAGCTGAAACATGCTTTGTGCATGACGAAGTTCACTGCGCTGAACTTGTCACTCCCAAAGAACTTCGCAGATACTGAAATGGGTCCTTTTCCAGTGGTTTGGTAAAGATGTCTGCTACCTAATCTTCAAACCTGCAAAATTCTAAACAGATTTCCTTTTTATTTATCAAGTCTCTGATAAAATGATACCTTGTGTCGATGTGCTTGGTTCTCTTGTGATATACATGATTCTTTGACAGTGCGATAGTTGAATTGTTGTCGCAGTAAATGACTGTGGGTTCTTGTTGGTTCTGCAATAGATCACTTAACACCCTCCGCATCCAAACTGCTTTACATGCAACGCTTGTAGCTGCAACCTACTTTGCTTCTGTTGAAGAGAGAGTTACTATGGGTTGTTTCTTTGAATCCCATGATACAAAACCTGTTCCTAAATGAAATGTATTCCCAGATGTGTTTTTCTATCATCTATGCTGCCTCCATTGTCATTGTCAATGTATCCAATGAGTTTGAAATTTTCTGAAGTTGAATACAAAATACCAAATTCTTTTGTTCCACTTACATACCTCAGAATTCTTTTACCTGCTTGCCAATGCGATTCTTTTGGTGACTCCATGAATCTTGAGATTAAACTAACTCCATACATGATATCTGGCCTTGTCGCTGTAAGATACATAAGGCTGCCAACGAGCCTTTTGAACGTAGTAGGATCTACATTGGATCCATCATCATCCTTTCTCAATTTCAAACCTGTTATCACTGGTGTTGGAGCTGTCTTACAGTTTAACATCTTAAATTTGTTCAAGACATCACTTGCATATTTTGACTGAGATATAAATATCCCATTTTCAGTCTGTTGGACTTCAATGCCCAGAAAATACTTCATAAGCCCCAAATTAGTCATTTCAAATTCACTTTCCATGACTGATCTAAATTTCTCTATGCCAAAATCACCAATAAATATTAAATCATCTATATACAGGCAGACAATTAGCTTATTACCTTGTTGATTGATTTTTGTGTACAGCGTTGGCTCACATTTACTTATGTGAAATACATTCTGAATGAGGTAAGAGTCAATGCGACTGTACCAAGCTCTAGGAGCTTGCTTTAAACCATAGAGCACATTTTTCAGCTTGTAAACTTTGTGTCCTTGTCCTGGAGCTTCGTAGCCTTGTGGCTGCTCCACATATACTTCCTCCTCCAAATAACCATTTAAGAATGCAGACTTAACATCCATTTGGTAAACAGGCCATGTCTTATGTGCTACGATGGCCAAAACTGTTCTAATAGTGTCCATTCGTGCTACAGGTGCAAAAGTTTCATTGAATTCTATGCCAGGTTGTTGTGTGAACCCTCTTGCTACCAATATTGCCTTGTGCTTCTGCACATTTCCATCAGCATATTGCTTGGTATTATAAATCCATTTCATGCTTATCACATCCTTGTCCTTAGGAACATCAACTAGTTCCCATGTTTGATTCTTCTCAATGCATTCTATTTCTTCATCCATGGCTTGTGCCCAAAATTTATCTTCAACAGCTCCTTCAAATGTTAGAGGATCATTAACTTGAGAAAATAATGCAAAAACAGAGAATGAATTGGGTGTACCAGTTTCATATATCTCACGCAGACTTCTTGTCTTTGGCAGAGTTGCTGGTGTCGAACTACGTGAACTGCTTGATGGAGTTTGATGTGCACTTGGTGTGCTTGTCGGAGTTTCTTGTGCTGCGACTTGAGTCGGAGTTGCTTGTGTTGAACCATGTTGCGCAGTCCTGGGAGTAGACGGTGCTGCAAAGTTCTGATTCACATGCGGAGTCTCAATCACATCTTCTGCGATGTCATCATGTTCAACATGTGACACGATTTTCACATTTTTCTCTACAATTCCATCCCATGCTTCATTTTCGACAAACTGAACATCGTGACTGATAATAACTTTTCTTACAACAGGATCATACAACTTGTATGCTTTTGTGTCTTCAGAATATCCAATAAAAATGCATTTCTTTCCTTTATTGTCTAATTTCCTTCTTAGTTCATCTGGAACATGTGCGTATTCTACATAACCAAAAACTTTTAAATGCGAAACACTATGTTTCATACCTATCCATGCTTCATGCGGAAAGTTGTTCTTCACGCTCTTCGTTGTACATCTATCCATGATATATACAGTAGTTGCCACTACTTCAACCCAATATTCATTTGACAGATGCATGGCTGCCAACATACTGCGCGCCATCTCCATAATGGTTCTGTTTTTCCTTTCCGCAATACCATTCTGCTGCGGTGTATACCGCGCAGTGAATTGCTTTTGTATGCCATGTTTTTTACACAAATTTAAGAAATCATTTGAAACATAATCACCACCTCTGTCTGTTCTTAATATCTTGACGTTATAACCACTCTGCTTCTCCACAAGTGCCTTGAACTTCTGAAAACAACTAAATGCATCAAATTCATGTTTTAGAAAATATATCCAAGTTTTTCTTGTGAAATCATCAATAAATGTGAGAAGATAAGTGCATCCTCCCATGGACGGTGTTTGCATCGGTCCACAAATATCAGAATGCACAATTTCAAGTGGTGTGCGAGCTCTGTATGACTTTCCGACAGGGAAATTCTGTCTGTGCTGTTTTCCAAAAATATAGCCTTCACAAATTCTATCTGGCTTTTCAATCAGTGGAAATCCTCTCACCGTGTCCTTCATGTGCAGTAGCTTCAGCCCACCAAAATTCAAATGTCCAAATATGAAATGCCATAACCAGGATCCATCCCGAATTTCTATTTGAAACATAGCTTGCATTACGCTGTCTTTTTTTCCTTGTTGCAGTGAATGTCTACTCCTTTGCTTTCTGCTTTGAATGCAGCTCCAGAATTTTCATTCTATCTTTCATGAACAATTTGAGTTGTTTTTCCTTTGATGATTGGCCTTATCCTCAAAGGAAACAAGCAATTTCTTGTCATCTGCACTTCAGCTATCAACTGATTGCTTGGGTATATGTCTTTGATCACATAGTGCTTCCCTATCATATGAACTTTGTAACATTTTTCCATCAACTATCCAATTCTCATCAAATTATGCTTCAAACCTTGAACATAATAAACATCAGGAATAAATTTATGCTCCCCCTATTTTGTTAGAATATCAACAGTACCCTTACCCAAAACAGTGACTTGGATATTGTTTCCAAGTGTGACATAAATTTGAACTGATTTATCTAGACTAGAAAATAAATTTAAATTACCAGTCATGTGATTGCTACAGCCTGAGTCTAAATACCATATGTCATTTGGACTTTCTTGAACATCATTGCATTCAAGTGAATATGCGCATGCTAAGAACAGTGAGTTGTTCGAAGTGTTGTTGTTGCTTGACTAAGCTTCACCTTGCTTTCCTTGGTCATACTACTTCTTCCTGCATTCATGTGCGAAGTGTCCATACTTCTTACAGTAATGACATTGAATTTTTTATTTATCATACCTTTGCCCACTTGGCTGATTGGGGGTCTAATTCTAGCCTCTACCAGCGACATGTGCAAGGCTACTGCTGTGGCCTCCTCTAAAATAACTTCTTCCTCTACCTCTAGAGTTTGATCTTACTTTGCCTCTTCCATGACTTATGGATGACTGTGCTACGAATGCACCTTCCAGTGATGTATCTGAACCGCTAATTCTATGTTCATGATTAAGTAATGAGGCTTGCAACTCATCAATATTAAATTGGGACAGATCTTTGTTTTATTCCAGGGTTACAACTAAAGATTCAAATTTCTTTAGAAGAACTCTAAGAACTTTTTCAACAACTCTTTGGTCACCTAGAGTTTCTCCATGATACTTTATTTGATTAACCAGACCAATAACACGAGTATAGAATGATTCTACTGACTTTGTATTTTTCATTGACAAAGATTCAAAATCTCTTCTAAGAATTTGTAGTTTTGTAGTCTTTACCTTGTTCAAGCCTTGATAGGAAGTTTCCAGTGTGTCCCATGCTTCATTAGCTGATTGCACTACTACTACTCTTGGGAGTATGGATTCATGTGTTGCTTGATGTATGTGGAACAATGCCTTTCCATCTTTCTTCCTCTGTTCCTTCAAGACATCCTTCTCAACTTGTGTGAGATTGTGGTATGCTGCTAGATCTATTGGTTCCGCATAGCCATGCTGGACTATTTCCCATACATCTTGACCTCTAAACAAAGCTTTCATAGTTAGAGACCAATATTCATAATTTTTACCAGAAAATATTGGAGTTTGCAAATTACCAGAAGTGGAAGCCATCGCTTTTCCCTTATAAATAGAATTCTTACTTTCTGTAAACCAGGCTTTGATACCAGATCAAGGGAAAAGCACACTGCACAGTAAATAAGATTCAACTGCACAATAGATGAATATCTTCTTTTCCTTCTCTTCTGACTTCGTCGACCATACAATAGAGAACCACAAATTTTACTTCGCGGAACAATTGCTTCACTAAGAATTAACTTCGCAGATTAACTGCACGAAGACTACCTTTTACTGCGCGGAGATTAACTGCGCGATTTCAACTTTTTACTTCACAGCGATTAACTACACGATTTCAACTTTTTACTTCACAGCGATTAACTGCGCGATTTCGACTTTCTACTGCGCAGTTGACCTTCACAGTGATGCGTAGTTAACTTCGCAATATATTACTTCGCGGATCACTTATACAAACTTTATCATGAAATATATTTTCTAAGGCATAACAACTAAAACATCTTACCCGAAGTTACTCCTCGTTAAAATTAGAACTTTCACTACGGTGAACTATTTGGAAATATTGATTTATTTTACTGCGCATAAATGTAAGCAACATTCACACAAGTAAATATGAATAAGATGTGTGCAAAGAAATATTGAGCATTCTTTGAGAATGAAGCATAAACTAAAGACTTATATATATATATATATATATATATTACCATAGTAAACTGCGCGGCTCCTCAATACATGGAAATGAGTTTTCACTTTGATCTTTTACATTCACAGAGCTTGGGCTCTTGATACAATCTTTGACCTCTTCACATATCTCTCTGAGTTTCAAACTATGAGATTCTACTTATAGAGTTTCAATCAACCAACTTAAGATCGCTTCACTTGGAAGCTATAGGATTGCATTAAACACTGCAATTAATTCTAACCTAAGATTTCTTGACATGCGAACTACTAACGCAGTTTCATAAATACAAACATGATGTGTGCCAGATTGGATGCGAACTTATTGACATACTGACACTGCAGATTCTGTGCACTAACACAAAACGACTAACAGGGTGACTGAAAGAGCCGACATAGTTATGATACGCAATCAACTCATTAATTACATATTTTCCAACATATGCCTTATTCCCGAGAACTCCACACTAGCTAAAACTTATTGTAGAGCGGATGATGGCTTTGATATGAGAAAGAACAATCATGAAACACCTTCTCATATGCTTGATAGAGCCAAGATAAGACCTTCTTATACTCTTGATAGAGCCTAAATATGCTTTCCAACATAAGCAGACCTTTCAATACGCTTGATAGAATGCACATATGTTGTGTAATAATTTTTTTATATATATTTTTTGGGAGCTGACCAGTGTCATGTCAGAGTAACAGACGTGACACATATTACACACTCGAATCTACAAAAAAATAACCATTTTGAAATATAACACATCCATAATTCATTATAAGTACTAAGAACCACACTGCAATATATATTAGAGAGGGAGGTTGTCTAAATTAGTTGTAAATGCTTATGTATTAAAAAAGAAAAATACAAAGCTTTGTGAACAACGATTTGGTCAATAAATCAAACCAAAATAAAACTCTTTAGCCACCATCACAATGAAAGAACCTTTAAATATAGTATCCTGGTGTCCTTTATAACACCGATAACCCTTAAATATAATATGTTACTGTGGGGCAGGTTCGTATATATTTAATTATTAGTTATATGTTTCCCTTTATGTATCTATTGTAATAATGGGGATTCCATTAATTTCAAAGTGAGTGATTCAAAGGACCAATAATGTGGTCAAACAATATGCAAATATTAGATATCAACGTTGTAACCATATCATAAATTTTAACACAAAAACACATAATGTGACCAATGCAATAAAATGACTATAAATCAACATGATAGATGTTTTTAAAGAGATGGAATATAAAAACATGAAAAAGAGAGATGTCCACATTGTCTTAGGTTCGTTCAATGCTTATTGTTTGCTTTTCAAAATTGTCATTATGACATACGTTTGCAATTAATCTTACAAATAAGTCCCCATGCCATTATAATTTTGACTAACTGTGTTAATATTTTACAAATCCAAAAAGGGGATGAAAAGATAACAAAGAGAATGAAATTAAGGTGATTGTAGGGTCTCAAAAGATTAAGTATGGAAACAAAATGTGATCGACAAGGATCAACAATGCTCATAACCCATGAATTCAAGTGAAGATTTAGAAATACAAGGTGTCCAAGCTTCTTTGCGAAGCTTTTATTAAGTGGCACTAATAATGATGCATGCATTAATATGATGGTAGGATTATATAGGGGTGATATATGTGATGGCTTTAATGTTGTGGAATGGTACACTACATCAAGAAATAGATAAGAGCCAAAAGGAATACAAATTATTATAGTCTTTCTATGCAAAAGGCAAGTATTGGAAAATGAACTCTAAATCATGTTCATGTTTCACATCCATCCTCGTATAATATGAAGGTACAATGTTCATTGAGTAACCAATAATTTCTAGTGAAGGCATTGATGGGCTGTCAAAAATGTGACTCTTCTTTTGAAATTTCATAAAATTTATTGTCCTTCATAAATGATAAGTGATTTAAAAAATTTGCATTTTTAAGGCTGATTTTTTAATTACCATTTTAGGAAGGGTTTGAACCCCTTGGAAGGGATGGGAAGGGTTCAATTTTGATCACTGGGACTCGGAAGCATGAATTCACATTTTAATCCATCCAAGCGATTACAGAGTATAGTTGGTGACAATTCACAAAGATCTAAAAAGACCAACAAAATATTAGAATTCAATCAATCATTATCAAGGATATAAATGAGTAGACAATTGGAGTTTTTGTAGTTTTCTGTTTTTTTTCAAATTAATTTTATATAAATTTGATATAAAATAATCATTTAATATATATTAATTATGAAATGAAATTTATATTTAAAAAAAATTAAAAACTAATTTTTAATTTTCACAATAATCGATATAATATATAATTTTTATAAAATTTTATTCTATTTTTACAAATATTTTAAGGAGTAATCTAAACATTCTAGGTTTTTTACTTTTTCATAAATCTTCAAAAAAAATTAAAGTCATATATTAGTTGTGGAAATTGTATAATTTGAGTGTCGTAAAAGTATTTGAGGATATTAAATCCATTTATGCATTCAAAATCATAATTTAAATTTAAATGCTTCCAAATTTAAATTTTACCAATATTTTTTTATAAATTTGACCAAAACTCAAAAAAAAAAATCTATCACATAAAATAAATAAACTACTCTATATTTTACTCCATATTTTAATCAATGAATAACTAAAATTCTATATAATTTTTTTTATTAAAAATACAAATCGTCGTTTATTCAATAGCTCACTCCTCATGATAATGTCAATAGCTTACTCAAGATAATGTGGATGCTTTGAAGTTATTCCCTACGTGCTTCAAGTTGAGTTGGAAAATAGATCTATTGTCCAACCCATCATGTGTTTTTGAAAGCAAGTCATATGCAAGGTTTTAAAATATGCATTTTCCTAAGTTTAAAACTATAGATTCTTTCCAAGGATATTATATGTGTTTTTTAAAGTAAGTCATGTGCAAGGTTTTAAACTAGCATTTGCCCCAGAAGGTGCAAAAGTGAACGCCGTTAGTCAAAGTGAATTTTGTAACAATGTTAGAGAATATTTTACAACGAATCAATAAACACAAAGACATTATATATTTAATGATAAGGAAATTGTAATTTAAGTGGATGTAACTATTAAAAACATACGTTTTTCCTTTAGAAATTATATATTCAATTAAAAAAAGAATTCTATAAATATAAAATTGACTCTAGACTTCATTAAAAGAGTGGACCATATTACTACCCACCGAAGACACCGACCATTTTGAAATTTTAACCGACCTTCTGCAACCTCTTTCGACCTCCTGGATCTCCTCCGACTTGTTCGACCTATAGCCACCTCTCGCGCCTCCTTCGACCTCCTCGACCTCATCCGACCTATCCGGCGTCATATGACCTAATTTTCATTAAACACAATTTTTTTTGACTTGTTCGGAAACCTTATAAAGTTGATGAACTTTTGCAATTGTGTCAGTTTTTAATATTTCTGGCGTGGTGAGTTTGAAAACGAATAAGGATGAATGAACGCTTAATGTTTATAAAATGTTGTCACTTGATATTTAACACCTACCATAAAAATATAAGAAAACTTGTTCCAGTACTGTAGTTTATTCACATTGCAGAATACTCCTATAATCAAAGGCATCGAATAACTCGAAGATTTTTCTTCAATACCTTATAACCATAATGAGACAAAAAATTCCAGATTAAAAATATTTTAACTAATAAAAACAATAAATTTATACTGGGAAATGTGCAGGATAAGAGAATCTAAACCCAACAATGCTGCAAAACTTTCAGCATATAAGATGTTGAGCTGAACATCAAGGGTAAAACTATACATGAACAGATCTTAGTTAATTATTATATTGGCTGAACAGTGTATATATAGATTCAATTATACAATTGTATTGTTGGTGCAACTACCGACATATTTAGACTGGTCGACGGGTCTTGTCCACTTATATTGCAAAATGCAAAATTACTAAACAAAATTGTGTATAACTGTGCTTTAAGTGATAAATGCAGCTGTTATGAGTTGTCTAGAGTGGAACTGGGCATTGTTGGTTGTTGCAGACAGACCTCGACAATTGCTTCAGCTGAAACTGACATTTGGTGCTAGAAGCTCTCCCAATGATGCAGTGTGTTCTGGATGTCGATAGTAAGTGTTGTAAGGGCTAACAAGTGGGCTATTTATTCTTTAGTAGTTTTTCCCTGTAGATGAATTAGGTCGGAACCGAAGAGCTCTATTTTCTTATTTGCAGCTGAAAGCAGTGTTTGAAGACATGGTCGAAGTTGCTCTACTTTGTCAAGGTTATGAGGAGCCTGGCTCAGCCACTGTGCTTCACTTTTTTCCAATTTCTCTAGTTTTCTATTTTCCATTATCAGTTGTTCCTCAATACTGAGATATATCAAAAAAGGGCCTCCTAAGAGATGTACTACAAAAATATGAGATATATTAAAATATTATGAATTGGGGGTTTTATGGGGTAGGTATATATGACAAGTCACCTCCCACATTATTTTCTATGCACAATATAAATAACCATGGTTGAGTTACTTTTCAAAATTACTAGAAATAAAATTAATAAAATAAGTCTACATTGATGTGACTAAGATTCATTGTAAATTCCCAAAAATGTATTGTCCTTTAACATTTATTTGTCTTGAACTTGCAAATGAAATTAAATAATAAAAAACATTTTTAAGAGCTTTTTTTTAAATTTTATGTTGACTTTTTATATTTAGTACTTTTCTCATGAATTTAATAATGTAATTTAATTGAGAATTTATTTACATGTAAAATGTCAATAATATTATTATAATCCACATTGCATTATTATTATTATTATTATTATTATTATTATTATTTATTAAATATATTATTATTATTTATTAGTTTGACATTATGTTATTAAATATAATGGAGTGAATATATAATTTAAAATTAAAAACATAAAAATGATAATATATTATTTTATAAAAAAATGTGAAAGGACTTTCTTTATGAATTAAGAGTACTTCACTTGAAAATGACAATAATATTATTTTATGTGAAAGTGTGAAAAGACATTCATTATGAGTACTTTACTTGAAAATGACGATAATATTATTTTATGAAAAGACTATCATTATGAGTACTTTACTTTATGACTTAAAAGTACTTACACCACTACCTTGGTTAACTATATGTTTTTATCCACCATAGCAAATTTGACAAATAAGCATTCTTAACTCATGCAATGCCACCTCACCAAGGGGGATGATGTCATCTACTAGAATGTGATTGGTTGTATTTTATAGTACATTTTCTTTGTTTTGAGGCCCTTTTTTGACCTCAAAATTTCTCTAATGATTGTCAATTGTCTCTCTTGTCTCCTGATAAACACGTTGCCATAATGTTTGTACCAATTGCGTAGAACGTTGTTTGTTGTCTCTGCTTTGTCATTATACTGTATGAGTTGACCATGTGCTGCATTGAATGCTTCAAACTGTTGCGACATCAATGACGTTGTTACTGTGGCTTGTTCTTCTCGGTCCTTGGTGAGTTGTTCAGACAGTGCTGACAAGACAGATTCGAACAACTGAAATGCTTTATCAAGTGTGCTTGTCGTGTCGGAGGTGACTGGAATTGGTATGACCTGTTGCACTAAGTCTTGACCCTTTGTCAGAAGTAGAGTTTGGGCTTGTTCCACCTTGTGAATGCGGTCTTCTGCTTCCAGTCGTCTATGTCACTTTTCTCGGTTGATTGCATCAGCCAGTAAATCGAGCTCTTCTTGTGGTTCCTGTTGCAGATGGTATGTCGAGATCGGCCCAAATTGGTCGAGATGTACAGACAAGTGACTCAATTGAGATATGTGATGTAGATGCTGTTGCTGTTGCTGAAGATTTTTCTCTTGGCGTCGTTTTTTGTTTTTTTCCTTTTTCTTGGATTTTTCTTTTGGCGCCGCTAATTGCTGTTCTGATTCTTTTTTACTCTCCACTATTGTTGATGCCTGTTTTGTCTATTTTTGTGCTTCTTCAGTAGATTGTTCTTCTTGTATTGAGTTGCTTGGTATTTCTACTGTGTTTATCGAAATTACTTCTTCACTTGTTACTTTTTTTGCTTGCTCTACTGTCTCGACTGCTGCTTGAGTTGTTTGTTCTGCTGACTCGACTGTTGCGTTAGCTGTTTCTGTTGCTGACTCGACTACTGCTTTCAAGAGGAATGGTACAGTAGTAACGATTTCACGTGTCAATGACACACGTGTTTCGTCGACTGGAAGAGGAGGGTTAGGATTTAAACTTTCAGACGGTTCCTGACTGACTACAGGGGATAAGACTACATTTAAAACTTGAATGTTGGAGAAATGTTGCAGTGAGTTCACAACATGGCGGGCGGGTGAATGGACATCTATCGACAGATTTTATGGAAAAGGAATGAATGAAGAAGTCTATTGAGCAAAAATTGGACTGTTTGTATCAGGATTGCGCTGTAGATGGGTATGGTGCATGCCAATTGGTTGCAGTGCTAAGGTATCTAATGGATTCAAAAGTTCAGTTGGGATGACACTAGGAGGAGCAAAATTTGTTGGTGAAGCAGTGTCTTCTAATACAGGTTTATTGGTTATGATTTTTCGCCAATCTGGGAACATGGCCAACAGTTGGGTCATGAATTGGGTAATGTCGCTATCATTTTGGAATGTTTCTCGAAGTGAGGAAGGAAGAGTTTGTACAATATTCAAAACTTGAGATGGAGGTTGAATTGCAAGTGGGGTACTTACCATAGGTGTAGAAAAAATAGTCTTCTATGTGACAATGGTCGGCGATGGTGGAGCTGAGTTATCTAATAGGTCAACAACATCGTCGATGATAAGCTTGACTCTATTTTTCGGTCGAGGGTGCTCAGCTTCCAAAAATTTCTTTAACTGCTCGTCGACAGGTATTTTGTTCTTAGCTGCATCCTCCAATATTCACATTACGCTGTCGTATAATTCAGTTTCTTCTTCCACTCTCGGCTCGTCAATAGTCATTTTTCTTTTTTCCTTACCCTGTATTTGTACAAGTCTTGAATGTCGACCTATGGATAATTGGTCAGCCATCTAGTGGATGTTGTCGATTGTCAATTCATACTTAGGATTGTCCGATAGGGTCTGTTCATCTGATTATTCAGCTCCATCCAGTGAATCTTGGTGTGAAATTAGTGCAAATGCTAAAGGTTCTGATCCGCCTGCAGGCTGAGGTTGAAAAGTAAAATTGTCTATTATATAGGCGGCTTTCATATGATTCTTCTTTCTCTAGATCCATTAAAGGTTCGACTATGAGAATGTCGACTTCGTTTCCATAGCAGTAATTATCAATTTTGTGTTGGATTGTCTTTGAAGCTCATTGAAGATTTCCTCGACCGAAGGGTAATAGTCGAGATCTTGTGCGGGTCCGATTGCTCCTTCCAAGTACCAAATTTTTGTATGGTCCAGTGCAATTTCAATGTGAGCGGTCGAAGGTAGACTTCGTTGAATATTCTGAGATACTCTCCATGTGTTCGACCGAACTTTGAAGTCTTTGAACTAGGATTCTAGCCAAATCTTTACTGTTAACGGCCCAAGTCTGTTGCCTCCTTTCGTAAAGCAACAGAAGTTGCTCATTAACACAGGTCCTTCTTTAGTAAAGTCTTTATTTCCTGTTGGTCTTATAGCTGTCATTGCTATCCAAATGATTAGAGATGGATAGCAAATGGGCACCCCAACCTCTTGGCACTTCATACATATGTTCTTGATAATTTCGGCAAGGTACTTAGCCCAGTTGTATATTTTGTCATCTTTTGCCACGCTCAGGACAGGCTCTAGCATTTCAATTTTTAAGTTGGACCCTCGACCGGAGGTTGACAAAGCGGTGGACACGATTTGCGCAACTATTTTATAATTTTCATATTTTATCTGGGTCACCAATAACCCTCGAGAATTCTTTCCAATTGGGTGGTCTGTAAACTCCTTGATTAATTATGGTTTCTGTCAACTAGGTACATCTGCACCTTTGTTTGATAACCCTGTAATCTTGTTGATAACCTCACCATTTATTTTGACTAGAACATCAAAATAGAATTTCCCATTATGATATTTGCTTACTATGAATCGAGCAATAATGTCTTTCAGTCCACCAAACTGTTCCAGCAGAGGTGTGTTCATGTATTGCAGAATGGTAGCAGTCCGTAGTCTTTGGGTTGGCTCCCTCCAATGGCCATTTGATTCCTTTTACCACGCAAGAATATCTTTCCAAGTTTTCCGCCAGTGTGGTTCGTGTACCTTAGCGTTTCGAACCAGCTGTAAACGGGTTTCCAGCGGTGTTTGGGCCATCTCCAATTCAAGGACTTTAGTTGTGGTTGAATGGGTTGTAGTCTGACCTTTCTTGGACGCCATCATTTCTCTAGAACTCTCAGGTTTGCAAAAGGCTTCTGTTTTCTTTTAATTCTGGTTCTCCAGTGCTTGGCAAAAGAGTATCCAACAATCTTCTAGGTTGGCATTTATGGACGAAGCGTTTGGCGCATGTGAATTAAAAGTAGATGACTGCATTAAATAATGATTTGACAACCTATTTAATTCCGACTGACAGTCTATCTGTGCGTTGTCGCGTGAATGTGGATTTTTCCCATCTATTGGTCGACGATCCTGACTGCTTGTTGCTTGTAGAAATTGTCGACTGTGGATAGTCGGGAGCGATTGATGAATTGGACCAACTGTTAATGGCTCTTCACTTTGCCTATGTATTTCTGGTTGCTTTACTTTGGTTGTAGTTTGGGTAGAAGTAGATGCAATGTTTGAATATAATTTGTTGTGTAGCTCTGTCATATTGTGTACCCTTTTATATATTTGTTCTTCTTTCAGAAAGTGATTTGAGTACTCAAAAGTGATTTTATAAGAAGCGCAATGTTTAGCCACTTTTCCTTTGTTGTCATTTCTTACAAATAGTTTTGTTCCAAAGTGAAAAGGTTCCAAGCCTATGATAAAGGATTCCACTATCTTAATCTTATGAAATTTGTATCCAGCAATGTTGAATGGTACAGGTGGGTAAGAGGCTATTTTGTTGTGATCAAGATAGTTAGCAATTCCATTGATGAACACTTGCCTGATCGGTTCTTTATACACAATGTAATCTGTAGCATATTTTGGCAATAGAGAAGGAGGTTTTGTGCCCCATACATTCTAATGTATGTCCCTTCTGATGAGAAGTAATAGTCTCCATATTCACCTATTACATCCAAGGCATTATCTGACATACAATTTGCTTCTTTATTGAAGACAAGTAAATAAAGGGGCATGGTTAGTTCTTTGCATAGTAATTTGTAGTACCCTACATATCGGTGAGCCCAAGTTAGCTGATATGCTACATGAATGGGATTTTTATTCCGATTCCAAGTACATCCCAAATTAGGGAAAGGGTGGCGGACTAATATGCAATCCATAAGTTAGCTAGCCATGAAGAATTCTGATTTCCCTTGTGAAAGGCCCATTTGAACTGTAGAAATGGTTGACGCCATACTTTCTGAAATAATAGTTGCCCAATTGAATACTGTACCATGTTTGGAAACATGGTATATCAATGGAACCCAACTGAGTTTATAGTTGTTGGCATTTGGTAGACCAAAGAGTCTGCTCAACAATAGGACTATGATTCTATAGGGGGTCGTTAAGTTTTCGGTGGCATATTTCTTGGTATGTTTGGGTCTAAGTTGTTTATCTAGTAGTAGCATTTCCCTTGCACATATTATTTATATTGGCATGTCTTACCCAATCATCAGTTAAAAATACATTGGAAGTAGGAAGCTTGTATGCGGGAAGGATGCGAGCCGTTCCCCATTGGAGTTTGAAATTATCCTTGTCGTAGTATCTACATGGGGCAAGATCCTTGTAATAACCTCTGAGCAGTGAAACAGTTATGGCCACGTAGTTTCCTTGTGAAGGTTGGACCTCTTGATGTTTTCGTAAATTATGGTTTCCTCCAAGGTTGAATTAGGTATTTCTCCGTCTCTGATAGCTATGTACAATTCTCCCCATTTGAACTCAGTGCTGCGACCTATGATGGGTTTAGTGTCTTTAAATAGTGTTTCCATTTGTATTTTTTGAGTCGTTTCCTTTTCAAGGTCCATCTATTCAGCCTTTCTTTTGTCGGTTTTTTGCAACATACCTCATTTGAAAACATACCGTGTGAATAATGAGGAATCTTGATTTATATGTTTACAAGGTACTTAGTATTGAAGATAGAGGAATGAGTGTCATTTCTCTAAATGTGTAAACTTAGACATAGATAAGTTATAAAATTATGTTGTTTTTGTAAGTAGAGGATATAGTACATTTTGTGCTTAAACAATAGTAATGAAATGTTGAATCAATATAAGTTATACAACTATAAATGGAAAGAATACAATCAAAAGCAATCGCTTCAATGGATCTCTAACAACACATCGAATTGTTGATATGAATATTTAATTTGTTTTTCGACATTTGTTCTAAGATATGGTCGGAAGTCAAAATGGTCGGAGTTGGTCAAGCCTTTAAATATTGGTCGACTCTTAAGTATGTCACTGTGTAAAGATGATTGACATATTGTTGCTTGAGCGGTGACTAGGATCATTGACCGTCGACCAAGATGATATTCTTGCTTATGTCAACTATGGAAATTGGTCAGTATTAGAATCCACTAAGAGTGGTTTGTTTGAGATAAAAAGAGCGACTAGCAAAAGAAGTCGACGATTAAGTCGATAGAAATGTATTGAAATTGTCGTCGGTCGGAAAGGAATACAATTAGTCGGTTGTCGACTTGGATACAATAACCTTGTGTATTTAATAGTTTTATGAAGATAGAAAATAACGACCGAGAGTGTTAGTTTGTCGCAGCGATTTGCAAACTTCACTGTACCAACTCGACTATTGACCATATTTTTTTAACTAAAGTGACCCAACCATTTTGAATCCTGACCATATCTTACAAATATTATTGAAAACAAAATTACAAATTCATATCAACTGTTTCATATGTCGATCATGTTTACACGGTGAGAACTTCATGGCGACCAATTTTTAAAGGCTCGACCAACTCGACTATCGCCATATTTTTTTTTAACTAAAGTGACCCGACAATTTTGACTCCCGATCATATCTTACAAATATTATCGAAAACAAAATTATACAGTTAACAGATGACCAATTTTAACAGGCCCGACCAACTCCGGCATCAACCATATTTTTTTAAAACTAAAGTAAGTCAACCATTTTGACTTCCGACCCATGTCCATCAATTGCACCACACAGTTAAAAGTCGACCAATTTTTAAAGGTTCGACCCACTCGAATATCGACCATATTTTTTTAAAAACTAAAGCTACCCGATACAGTTAAGAGTCGACGAATTTGTAAAGGCTCGACAGCATAGTGACATTTTATATTTAGTAGAAAAAGACTAAGATGGGATGAAATGTGTTGATGTGGTTGCTTTAAAAAAAGTAATGACAACACATTGAAGTAAATAAGATAGAGTAGTACAAGAAAAGTGCTGATACGAAGATTAAATTTATTGTCTTCTTTATAGAGTAGTATTTTCTTGTCTTTCATAGGCAAATATTCAATGATGGTAGCAACAAGAATACAAGATGTGAAAAAAATGGAGCTGCAAAGGAGCAGGAATATAAATTTATGGAGCATGTGGCTGCAAATACTTTGAAGCAAGTAAGTTCTCTTCTTGTATTATGCGTTGCACATAGGGACAATCTTTCATTCAAGAATACCTACTAAAAAAAAGGTGGAGATATGCGAAGGCCTGATAGAGATTTTACTCTTGATATTGCAGTGAATGTAAGTCCTTGTCGATCAGTGTTGCCAATATCTATTGTTTCATTTTGCAAGGTCATCCCTTGTGCTTTATTGATTCTTAAACCCCATGCCATGCGAAGTGGTACATGCCTTCATGAACCCCTTGTTATAGGAGGAATGGGGACATAATTTGGATTAGAAGAATCCCATGGGGGGCCATTGTATTGGAGAAAATTGATTACAACATAAGATGGCAATGTAGGTGGTCGATCATTGGAATTGTAGACAATTGCAATAAATTTCCCAAGTGAGCCATTCACAAGCCCTGCTGAGACACACAAGTTGGTTGTAAACATGACTTGTTGACCAATTGCTAGTAGAACTTTGAATGGAAGTTGTTCATCATCTATTGAGATTTGTACATCTTGTTTCTTTTTCTCTGCAAAGCAATGTGCAATTGGCATGTTGAGTTGTTTTAGCATTTGTTTGTTGTGCAATGCAATAGAGCTATTAGTTGCATACAAGTGAGTGCATTGGTCAAATGTATGACAGTCTTCATGTGAAAGGGACGAAGTTGTTCTTGACATGAGGATTTTCCAATATTCAATAGTTGTTATTGCATTTCGAATATTGAGTAGGATTTATTGAAAGGAAACTTGAGAAGGGGTGTTTCCTTGTTGTCGAAAGATGGTTGAAAGAGTGACAAAAGTGTCAAAAGTACGACAGAGAGAATTCCCTCATGATGCACCAACATACATGGGGATGTCTTTTATAGGTGGTAGTTGTCCAAAATCACCAAGGAAGATGATGGAGCACCCACCAAATGGATTTGTACATTGGGACGGGAATGCTTGTCGTAAGCGGTCATCCATTCGGGTTAACAATTTTGGGCCAACGAAACTCATTTAGTCAATGATTATGTATCGTATATGGCGGAATTGTTGTTGGAAGCTTGAAAGGGATTGTCCTTCAAGAGGATGCATCTCTGTAATGGGTATGCGAAGGGCAGAATGTATTGTTAATGCATGTATGTTAAAAGCAGCAACACCGGTGGGAGCAAGGAGGAGTAAGGGTGAAGGGTTATTGCCAGAGGCATGTTGGAGTGTAGATCTAAGGGAAGAAATCAAGAAAGACTTTCCTGTTCCTGCAGTGCCTTGAATGACCATATTGAGTGGGGGAAGGGTTGTAGCATTTGTGGAGTGTGCGATGATAAGGGAAAATGCCATGCGTTGTGTGGGAGACAAGGAGGCAGGAGAACATGAAGATGACAAGGTGTTAGGTTCTACATGTGTAGACATTCGAATGACGTCAATGAATGATATAGCTGTTGCATGCATGTTTGAAGGAATATGGGTTTCAGTCCAATTGTGGTCTTTGTCAAAGTCACGATAACAAAGCATGTCAAGGTCATCAACATAGAGGTTGTTTCAAGGGCGAAGTTGAGAAAGTAGTTCCCACTCATCAATGGAAGAGGCTAAGGGGAAGTGGTTTGAAGTAGAGGTAGAGTCATCAAAGGGAGGGGTACTGGGGGGTTCTGGAAAACGATAAACATGCCATGCAGTATATGTGTCTTTAATGCAAACCCAACTAGAATTTATTTCCAATGTTGTGGATCCAATGTCATTGTGGAGGTTGCAGAAAGGTTTGTATAGGAGGAGCTCACTCCAGCAAAAGGAAACAAATGAATCTACAGTAATGGGTGGAATGGTGGTGAAGCAAGGAAAGACACGAACAATTTTGAGAGGGTAGTTTGGTCTCCATTGCGATTGCTTTCTATGAGGTAAGTATGACCAAGAGCGTGCAGCCTCAAGAAGGATAAGTTGTTCAAGTGTAGGTGGGAATTGCATGTATGCAGAAATGAAGGTGGGTGTTGCTGGGATGTCAGGAGAGTCATTGGAAATACGATGGAAAATGCTTTGGCTAACATTTAAGGACATAAAGGAACGATTGCAAAGACAAAGAGGGAGTTTTTGGAGCATGTGGAAAGTCTCTTATGCACCAATGTCTCTTTCTGCAACAGTTTCTGATAGAAAACGTCTTATTGGTAGAAGGATGGGGGCATCATGTGGAGTTGCATGTGCAAGTCGAGAAAGAAGTGCATGGTAGCTTTCTAATTTAGGCTCTTCCTTTGCTGCATATTTTGAAATATATTTGAGGACAACATGTCTAGAGAGAACAGGTTGGTAATCAACATTAGCTCACCAAATGGACAACATCATAGGGTTGTGAATATTTAGAAGGGCATCATTCCTTGCAGGGTTGTATGTTTCTGGCCTTTTGGATCAATGAATAAGGAAGAGGTAAGTTGTAGATCAAAGGGGAACCTGTAACGACATTGAAGAGATGATCCTTTTGTACATAGGCAAGAAGATTCTGAACATTTTGTGTGCCTTTGGACACAATTAACAAGTTCTTCATAGTCATCCAAGTGATTAGTTGCAAGTATGGAATGTGATCTAATGGTGCATGGATCATTTATAGTAGAGGCTTGTAAGGTTGGAGTTTGAAAATGGTTGACACAAGGATTCCATGCTATAACAAACTTGTCAAAGTATAATTTGGCATCTTCAACCTTGGTAGCATTTGCCCAGTCTAACATGTCCATATTGGGTGCATTTTCTAGCCATAAGAATCCATGTATATGCACAGATCCCCTGTGTTGCCATTCATACCTACATGTAAAATATAAAGATTAGAAACAAATATTTTAGGTTTGAAATACATCGAATTTTCATGGCAATATGAGTTGTTACCAACCTGCACCAGTAGTCTTTTGTAAAAAGGCCTTTTTTAAGAACCTCTTCTAGGAATATTTTGAATCTGTTGTCCATGTATTGAGATACAATGTGTGGATTGGATATAAGGTTGCGAATTCTCCATTGGTGTTGTTGCTTTGAGGTGGATGGAGCTTGTCCAGGCATTAAGGAATGCAAATATGGCCACTTTGTGTCAGTTGAGCTAAGCATGAAGAAGAATGTAGGTGCCCCTTGTTGAGTGATCATGTCAGTTAGCTCACCCCTGCTTTTGTTCTAGTAGGAGCGTGTCCCACGAAGTGTGGATCCGAAGCACATGAGTTGCTCAACAATTTTAGCATCAGATAAGTCTTGTAATTGTTGTACAAGTTCTGATATGGTTGGAGGCAATGTATCTTCAATGTTACGTTTTACAAACACGGAAGCAGTAGATTGGCTACGATGACGCATCATTAGGTTATATATGTAATAACAAAAACGAGGATGTTAGCCAAACCTATTGTCATGGTATCTAAGAAGATGCAGTGCATAATTGTCCATACCAACCTCTTGAATGTGTGGTTGTTTAAGCATTGCAACTCCTATGGGAAATAAGGTTGGGAAGGCCATTGAGAGAAGGCCTATTGTATTATACTCATTGATAGGGAAAATGTCTATTGGGGGCCAATCAATCCAAGGTAGAGTGGCTGCATGGCTTGCTCCTAAGAAGCGTTTGATTTCATCAACCTCATTTCTACAATTTGTTTGTGTAGATATAAAGGAGGATGATGGTTGTTCATGGGGTTCAAGGAAGCTAGATGCTTGAGTAGTAGAAGTTGAGGTATGTTCAGTAGATGGGCTTTCAACGGGTGTGACATGATGAAGGAGGGATGAAATGTCAGTTGGTTCAAGAGAAAAAGAAGATAATGCAGTTGAGTTAACTTGGACATCTTTGTAGTATGGATCATTTGAAAGCTTGTATTCAAGAGAAGCAAGAACACGTGTTCGACTAACAAAGAATTCATACGCATTTTTCATAGAACTGCATTTACGAACAATAAGGATATCAATGTCTGAGAGTAAATGAGGGAGGAAAGTGGCAATGCTTGTAATGTTTTGTGGGAAGCTTATAGTGTGGCCAGAATATGTATATTGTCCCCCACGAGCATGAGTGACTTGTAAAATTGGGTTAACTCAAGAAATGAGCATTTCTTCAACTTGAGTAAGAGCTTCTAGCACTGATGGTTGTATCCCAGGATCCATATTGTTTGCAATTGAATAGCGATGGCCATTTTGTTCTGCATTGCATCGAGAACATGCATATGCACCAGAAGAGTGTTTTATTTTAATTCCAGGATATGACTCCATGCATATAGAGCATATTTTCATGGGAGATAATTTGTCCAATCTTGTACGGAATCGCTGTTGTGCACCATGTAGGTCCATGGATGGTGTGGAGGGTGTAAGGGGAGGTTGAGCAACTTGAAACGGAGAAGGGATATGAACAAGTTGACGAGCAGCTCTATATAGAAGGCGTTGATGCTTGTTGTTTTCATTTTTCTTTTGAGAAAATAGAATTCTTATGCGTGCATTCTGTTGATCATTGTTATCATTGGTTGACATGCCTACAAAAAAAGTGTTTAGTGGTTGTGGACTTTGTGGTGCATTTGGTGGAATAGAAAATTACTATACATGTAATAATTGCAAGAGTAAACAAAGTTATATTGTAAAAGATATATGGAACATGCATACTTTATGTGAATTTGTTACAAGAAATAAAGAAAGACACTTTTGAACAGTGTTTATGAAGAAAAAAAGTACAGATTTGACAAAGCAATCTAAATTATAAGTACAGATTTGAAAATTACAAGATAGGTTGCAAAAAAGATGTGATTTGACACAATGGTACAAGAAAACTAAATAATATAATATTCAAGACTGCTCGTTGATGGTTTCAAGTACCACCTATGTAAAAGTGTGTACACATAAATGTGTACTTGCTAAGTACAAGCTAGAAAGTACAAAACTTAGAATTGAAGAGTAGGAGTTCAAATTTTGCGAGCAATTGGACGTTTATTAAGCACAATGTGTTCACTTTCATCAGGAGTATTGACAGGGGACAATGATGGAGAAACCTCTTCTGACATAACAAGAAGCACCTTCAAGCGAGCATTTGAATTAAAAGTCTCTGTCTTTACTCATAAGGAAGGTACTATCGAGCACAACCATGTTGAACAATTTCCAAGAGAGATGTTGGATCATTTGATAGTAGACAAAAATATTTTGTAGATATCCCTGTTAGTTGTTGCGCAGCATCATCAAAAGCTATGATACCGTATAGTTGTCCCGTAGCATCCGTGATGTAAACTTTGAGTATGTATCAGTAAGCACACTCTGTAAACTCCCCATCACATTTTGCACAATGCCAAACATTGCAAAATTTGTGGGAAAAAAATGTCATGCATTGTATGCCATCGACAAATAGAGGGAATGCAAGGAAATGAAAGTCATTGATGTTAATATGGGTGATTGTAGAAATAATTGAGTACCAAGTTACCTTCTCAGAGGATTGCAGAGATTGTAGCGCAAAGATGGAAATGCGTTTACAAGAGGTAGAAGAAGACGAGTTGGATTTTATGCTCAAAGATGGGGAGGCTAAACGGAATCCATTGTCAGCAAACCATGCTTGGAGGACTTCAGCTTCCTCAATATTTGGGTTTATAATGAGGTTGGTGTTTGAGATGGTTTGCAAGGATAGAGGGAGTAACTAAACCTCGAAGGTTTCCATGTTATGCACCCTCAATTGTGCAATGCTCGACCCAAAGTGTAATATCTATGCTATACCCAGACATCTCCCTCAACCCAGCTGTTCAGAGAATGGTTTCAAAGCCATCCCTTTTGCGTATAGTTGATGTAGGGGAAACAAAAATGACAATTTCGAGAAGGTCAACCATGGAATTGAGTGGTGAAGTTTTAATGTCATGGATATATTTAAAGTTGAAGCAATGAAAAGGAATAAGTGGGCACTCTTCCAAGCATCATTGAATTGTTGAGGAGTTAAGGAAAATCTCAAAAGCAGTTTTCAAATGGTTGTATTTTGGATTAACTGGTTTGATTGTGCCATTTGAGACTATGTAGACTATGCCAACTTGTATTTGTTCATATAATGAGGTAGTTAGTTCATTGAATGCAGAGATATGAATCTCATCTCTGCTAGCACTAAGAAGATCAAAGCCAAAGAGTTGACCAGGACCTTTTTGGTTGGTGTACGTGTTGATACTTGTCTTTGCAGTAACTCATCCTTGAATGGTCCAAGTTTTGTTGGAAGGGTTGAGCAATGTGAATTAAAGAGTAGGTGCAACAAGGTTTGGTGTTGGAGAAGGTATTGCAAGTGAAGGGTTTTCGGAGTCAAGAGCGTTGTTTTCTAAATTAGATGAACTGTTGTGGGCTGTAAAGCTAGGTGTGAGGTTGAAAGGGGATGGGTCTCCCATAATTGTTGTTTCTAAGGTGACAATTTCGAAGGTGCCCAATGTGATAGTCCTAGCAAGAAGAATGAACATAAGTAAGTATAAGTAAAAAATATGTTACAATTCTGAGGAGTGAAAACTAAAATAAGTGAAAAGGAATATGCAGAAAGCAAATCGTAGGTTGCATCATGTATAGTGTTGCATGTACACTTGCTAAATTTGATGATTGAACCTTTTTGGAGTTGATGGTTTTCCACAGCGCTATTGTAGCTAGTTGGAAGCAATGTGTCGTGCTTATGAAATCCATCAGAGATAGAGATTCGAAAGCGAGCAGTTGTTGAGTTAACAGAGCTTAGTTGATCAAGAGAAACAACTTGTACAAGTGGGCATAGGTCAACAGCACCATTCATCAGAAGTGAGACAACGTGTTCAGTCAATAGAGTGTCCATAGCATGGTACTGTGAATAGTTGGACTACAAAAGTAAGCTGGAGAAAAATGTGTGATATTGATATTAAGTCTAAAGATACAAGATGTAGGAGAACATGACAAAATATCATTTGATATTTCATGGAATACATAGCAATATTTGTGGAAAGGATACAGAAATGAAGGGCTTGAAATTGGTTTCAATTTTGGGATTATTTTCCTATAATGGCAACTTTTATAGGAGACAAAAACTGTTGCGGTGCATATTATCTGACTAAGTTAGTAGGAAACATATATTGGTAAACACCAGGACATGAATATATACCAGTGAAGTAAAAATAAGCTACTTTACAACCAAAACCGGCAAAAAAGAGAACATAATTCTGGGTAAAGTTACTCTGAGACAAAGACAACAAAAACAGACTTATGGTTTTCAATAGAAATAAAGCAAAAAATGCAGCATAATTTTAGGTAAATTTGCTGTTAGAACCTTGTTTTTAAATATGGAATAGGAACAGTGACAACAATTCTAGTTTTCAACAAAAATCACAAAAAAGACAGTAGAAACAGAGTGTAGTTTTCAACAGAAAAAAAACAAAAAAGACAGCACAATTTTAGTTAATTTGATGTTAGAACTTTTCTAGGAGAAAAAAGATTGTTACAGTGCAAATTATTTTCCAAAATTAGTAGGAATCATATATTGGTAATTATAAGGAAATGAATATATACCAGTCAAGTTACCTTTCATCTGAAAATAGTCAATAAATCAGTTATTTTTTCTGCAAGGGCAACTTTTCTAGGAGACAAAGACAGCAAAAACAAACTTCTGGTTTTGAACAGGAAAAAAACAAAAAAGGTAGCATAATTTTAGGTAAATTTGTTGTTAGAACCTTTTTTTTAATATGGAATAGAAACAATGACAACAATTCTAGTTTCCAACAAAAATCACAAAAATTACAGCAAAAACAGAGTGTAGTTTTCAACAGGAAAAAAACAAAAAAGACAACACAATTTCAGTTAATATGCTGTTAGAAATTTTATAGGAGAAAAAATATTTTTGCAGTGCAAATTATTTTCCAAAGTTAGTAGGAATCCGAAAACAATCAATAAATCAGGTACATGATCAAATACAAGTTACAGCAAAAAACAACAAAAAAAAGAAGCTACTTTCCAACAAAAAAGAGAACATAATTCTGGGTCAATTTACTCTGAGAACCTTGAGCATACCAAATGACTAAATTAAACATTACTTCTAGGCTGTAACAGGATTTAGAACAGCATAATTATAGCAGGGGAAATGAGTTTTGGTTTGAGAGGAGAACCTGTTTTTTTAATAGAAAAAAAGAATCTTTGGATCCTTAACAGGGTTGCTGGTCTGTAAAAGAGCAACAAATTGAAGGCGGTTCGAGTACTGAGAAAAAAACTGGGATTATGTCACAATATAAGTATCGAAGAACAAAAGAATGAGAAAGGCTTTACCCATCGAATTTTATAAACGATTAAGATTAAAGGCACTGCATTGGTGTCTGAGCACATTTAACCGTTGTTGCATTGAAATATGTTCTCATATCTCCACAACATCGAATATCCAGCAGGTCCAATCCGTCAAATCCAGATATACGTCCATAGCCATAGATATGTACTACTGAAGCAAAGTTCATAACTTTGTGATGGATTAAACGCAGAGAAATCAATGTTCACGAGGGTAACCTTATAGAAGGTTGTTCAATGTCCAATCCATCATTAAATGCTCAAATTTCTAATCAAAAGTATAGATCTTGCAAGCTTTTTCCATGCAGAGCTGGACAGACTATTTAGACTGTATCAACCCAAATGGTGGCGATTTTGGTTGAAAATCAAGTTGGTCGAGCCTTAAACAATTGGTCGCTTCTTAACTATTTTGTCGAAATGATGGACACTTTGTAACATATGGTCGAAAGTCAAAATGATCGGGTCACTTTTGTTATAAAAAATATGGTCGATAGTAGAGTTGGTCGAGCCTTTAAAAATTGGTCGACACTTAACTGTATCGGGTAACTTTAGTTTTTAAAAAAACATGGTCGATAGTCGAGTTGGTCGAGCCTTAAAAAATTGGTCGACTTTAAACTATGTGGTGTAATTGATGGACACAGGTTGGAAGTCAAAATGGTCAGCTTACTTTAGTATTAAAAAAAATATGGTTGATACTGGAGTTGGTCGAGCCTGTTAAAATTGGTCGACTGTTAACTGTGTAATTTTGTTTTCAATAATATTTGTAAGATATGGTCGGGAGTCAAAATTGTCGGGTCACTTTAGTTATAAAAAAATATGGTTGATAGTCAAGTTGGTCGAGCCTTTAAAAATTGGTCATCGTGAAGTTCCCACTGTGTAAACATGATCGACATATGAAACAATTGATATAAATTTGTAATTTTGTTTGCAATAATATTTCTAAGATATGGTTGGGTCACTTTAGTTAAAAAAAATATGGTCAATCGTGGAGTTGGTCGACCCTTTAAAAATTGGCCGACTCTTAAATGTGTCGTCGAATTAATGGACACTTCGTTTTAGTCAGCGTGAAGTCTGCAAATCGATGCAACACAGACGGCGGTTTGCATGAAAGTGGCAAAGTAATGCAAATAAGATCGGCATGCATGAAAGCAAAAAAACACGCGGCAGGATTCCATTGGATTTATAGACGACGAATCTATCAGAGGATTTTTAGTCGTCGTGAAGTCTGCAAATTGCTACGACGTGAATGGGGGTTTGCGTGAAAGGGGCAAAGTAATGCAAATAATTTCGATGAAACGGTCGCCATGATCTGGTAGACGTGTGCGAAAGCGAAAAAACATGCGGCAGGATTCCATTGGATCCATAGACGAGGAATCTTTCTGAGGTGGCAGGTCTCGCTTCGCCATGGTGAACGCCTACGGCATAAATATAAGTGTTTTCCAAAGTTTAAAACTATAGATTCTTTCCAAGGATATTATAGTAGGTCGTGGGCTTCTCTTTGGGCATTTAAAGTGACTTTTATATTATTGTATGTACCTAACAAAGCACCCAACTTAATTATCATTTTGTTCATAATCTAATGTTACACATTAGATTATAAAGTTTAAGTGGGTAATTTTAATGTTAAAGTGGGTTGAATTTATTAACTATAATGACATTGTAAGAAGCAAATGAGGTGTTGAGTTTTATTTATGCCCATTACAAAGAATTTAAATGAGACTAAATGAGTATCAAATCAACTCAATTTTCCACGATATTAATTCATTTTCACTTAGGGATTTGTATTTGGCTTGGAATGTACCATATTTGAAGTTAGTTTGGGTGTAAAATAAACTAAGCTTCCAGTGAATTGTCAAAAAAGTTGCTATATTCAAAAAAAATTGGAAAGATATAATGGCTCTAAATCAACTCAAAATTTGGCACGATTTTAAGGGAGACAAAAATATATTATTCTAGTTGAATATGACAAAAGTGCAAGATAAAAATTCTCATTAGTGGAGAAATAACAAACTTTAACCTAATTTTTGGGTTACGTTTCTCTACCAACATTATAACATTATATAATAGATAAATCTTCTCATTTACATAGATCAGAGGTTCATTTCAACAGTTAAGGAGGGCGAAATAGAGAAAATATATCGTCAGAAAACAAGAGAAATAGCTGCAATGCAGCAAATCCCTGCTCTTGCAATAGTAAATAAAAAAAGTCAATAAACAAGTTCGAAGTCAAAAATGTCATTAATAAGAAATTTGATAAAAACCAGAAAAATTAATGAACAAGCAAAACACGAGTCCAAAATTGTATAGCAAAAACGAAGTAGACTACTATATGCCCTCTTGTATCTTCTTGGTCGGATTGGATACTTTAACCAAACGTGACAACATCTCTCCCATAAAGCACCTCTCTACTCTCGATGCAACCAAATAATGCTTTATTGCACTGATAGGAATGAGGTGCTCTACAGTCCAGTATGGGGGAGATGTTGTAACTTAACGTAACATTACCAAAAATAAAAAGTAATTAAAAAAATCCATGTCGACTCTTAAAATAAAAAATTATGAAAAGTAATTAAAAAATCCATGTGTGCTTATAAAATAAAAAATTAAAACTTAAAATTGGATCTATCAAGCAAGAGAGATCAAATTTCTTGATTTAATATTAAAAGCAAAATTACACCTAAAAAAATTGGATCCCTCTAACAAAATTACTTTTAAAAAAATTGGATCCTTTTTGGCACTTGATAGATCCGGATTTAAGATGGATCTATACTGGTTACAATATATGGAAAATGCTACCAACATTACACATAGTTAATTGAAGTCTCATTATTCCTTGTTTTGTCTTGCCTTCCACCTTGGAAAGAAAAAGTATATACATATTAGTGTATGAAGACTATGATATAGTATAATTATGAAAATCAGATCCATGCCTTCATAATCATCTATGAAGTGTTTAATAACTAAGGAAAATTAATAAACATAAAGATTTTTTTTTATTTTTTTTTACCATATAGGCTTATATTCAAACACTATGGTCATTTATTGAGATCTGTACATAGAATTATCCTCTAATCACACAAGAATATATAAATTTGATATTAAAATAATTCTATCAAAATAAATATGGACAATCTTCTATCTCTAAGGAATTATAAAGATTCGAGGTGGAGATTAAGATACCAATCTACACCTTTTGTTTAGGATATGATAATTCTCCCATGGCAACTCAAAAAGTATGGATTTGATTTATTTCATCAAATGATGACACTTTGTATATTGTAAAAGTTTATGTGTAAATTTCTCTATGATGATGATAACCACATTTTGATTTATCACCATTAAGAATACAAAGTTTTCTAATATCAATTGATAACACTTTGTATTTATAAATATTTATTGGTAAAGTTGTATAACTTTTCTTCTCGCTAAAGTTGACCGGAGACTGGAGAAATATTGTAATGCTCGATGCAAGCGTGGAGGTATTGATCAAAATCCTTCACATGTAAAAGATGGAAACTCCATACAATTTTTGTTACTATGATACGGATCCTTAACTCCCGAAAAGAGCAGATTCACCATGAATTCTTACATTATTTCTTAACCATTATAGATGATGTAGCTACTATTATTTCACAATTGCATTTTTACATTGCAGAAAAAAGAAGATGATGTAGTTATTATTATTTCACAATTGCATTTTTACATTGAAAAAAAGAAGTGTGTTTTGCCCCCGAAAATGTACTTGGTAGAATCATATATAAGCCAAATTAAAACATGAAAATGACATTATTATATTTGGGTCATTTCTTTATTATTGTTATTCAAACTATTGAAATTTCCAAATGGATGTGTTAGTCATGCATCCACTTACTAGATAAGGTAAAACATCTTAGCAGAAAAACAAAATGTTTTCGTAACCCCAACTACAATATTCCACAAAATACATTTTCATGCTCCTCATCTACAAAATTCTATATGAATGAGCATGAACATTCATTTGTTCTATCTTCACTTGATGTTAATATTTAGTTATACAAATTAGATCGGATTAAATTAAATTAACAAAAAACGGTAATGGATTTTGAAGAAACTTGAGTACACCTTCCAACATGCATGTATTCACTTATTTGTACATGTGGTCAAGCTTACTGCCACCAGTCCAGCTTAAAACCACTTGCAAATGCACACAACGTTACATGCATGTATTCACTTATTGTACCTACCGATAGGCATGGTAACATTGTAATCGATTTGAGTTGAATCACAATTAGTTGCACGGTTGACTAAAATTATTTAACATTTTTCCTAAGTTTTACATTAAAATATATATTTTATTTATTTGTTTTTTAAATTAAATCCATTTATCTGCCACGCAATTGGCTAAGAATTTGAAGGTCTTATTGTCGACCCGGCGGCGGCCTTCTTGGGATTAGGGACGCTCTTTTAATGCTTTTTCCTGCTTTAATAATTGCGATGGCCATTGAATGGCACGCCACCAATTCTGATTTTTTCTTCATCAAAAGCATGAAGTGTTCTTTGCCCATGGCTTCCTTCAACCTATTTATTAACTAGCCAACAACCTTGTATTAGTTTGACAATGCAAAGTGCTTTGCTTTAAATCGATCTATATGGAATTGTCAAGGTTATTGTTTTTCTCTCTGCAAGCCGCATGTGCAATAGAGTCTAATTTGTGTTTAGGTGTGTAATAATAAGGTAAAATTCACCTGGAAACAAATAGTATATTGGCTAAATGGTCGTCACATCCAAATTTTCAAAATACATATTTTCAGAACAAAAATATGTAAATTAGCCAGATGGTTGGACACCCAAGTAAGGTAATACACGCAAACAAAGAATATCAAGAAATTGTGAAATCCGAAAATTAACAAGGTAGTCATGATAATGGATGGTTGGCTGGTTGACAGCAAAAAGTGAGTGTTATTTTTTAAGATAAATCTTTGTTCTTCTGTTCAAAATTAATCACAAAAATGTATAAAGTTTAATTATTTTTTAATATAAATATATGTTGTTTCTGTTCAAAATTATTCACAAAAATGTATAACGTTAAATGTAAAAAATAAACATAAGGAGGACTTTAATACATGATAGACACAAAGAGATTACCTATTCAAAAACAGTCAACATAGACACAAAGATTAAATATTATAAAGTATTTTCACATCATAGACCCAAAGATTAAGATTATGTGGCCAACATAAAAGTCCGAAGTCCATCTGTTTATATTCAATATTCATGTTGGCAGGTAATAATAAGTTACAGTCAATAATTTCTTGGATCATGTGTTTTTCGTGGCAGCTATTGTTGTTACAGTCAACAATTTCATAATTTATTAAAGGTTAAAACAACAATTATTTGGGTGGCCATATTGATTTTCAATCCATGCCATCTTGTCTCCACAAAGCAAAGCAAGGCAATGCAATGCAATATATCGGCAGGTAACCCATCACATGTGATCTTGTTTGTACACGTGGTCGAACTTACTGCCACTGGTCTAGCTTACAGCCACTTGCAAATGCATACGACGTTACGAGCTTTTTCATATTGGACGCTATTTGCTGTTAGCAAGAAATAATAGAACGAAAGATAAAAAAAGATCAAAACCACCCCTGAGAGCTCTGCAACAACGTTCGCACTATAACAAGTGCAATTATTTCAATGTTACATGTTTCTTGTTCCTGGAAATATCAATCCAGATACTTTTAATGCAGAAACCGGGTGTTTTTTCATAGTTTTCAGAAAATTTTGATGAATTATTCTTCATTTGCACATTGCCAGAGTTTAGGATCTGCATTGATGGGGAAGGGGAAGCAGGAGGTGAATATGTAGCTCTACCTCAGACTATGCTGGAGCGTCTCAAAGAGTTTAGCCTGTAATTTCTCTTCACCCCCTTATATTTAACAGTTAAATGGGATTTTTAGAATCACATTCATTATTTTTGTACTATCACTTAATTTAGACGACTGCCACTCGATCCTATGTATTTCAAATTTCTGAAAATAAAAGGGTCTTGGGGAAACATTGAGTTAGTTATAGTATATTATTGCCAGGTACTAGCTAATGGGGTATGCTTTCTGATTATTTTGGAAAGTTGTTATGTATACTTTGCAAAAATTCAGGAAACTAAACATTTCACGGGATCTAAATGAAGGCTTTAAGATATACATACAATTACAGACTAAACCAATAGGACAACTGTAAGCCTATAAAGCTTCCAAATTTAGTACAAGATCTTTACGATAAGAGTTGTTGTTAAAGTTGCGAGCCCAAGTGGCAGCCAATTTGGCTCAAGTACTTTGATCTTTGATCTGCCCATCTGCAGCTTTCTATTTTTAGTAAACAAATACCTAATTAGCAAGCATTGCTTCTATGTCTAGATGTTTCTGTTTGTGACTGCCAAATCCAAATTCTATTTTAACAATTCTTTAAAAAAAACTGGCATTACAGGTGATCCAATCAGAGTGGACGCAGATATCATAGTGTTGAGAAAACGAATGCAAGAGCTGAGAATGAAGGAAACAAAGTACGCTCCTCCATAGCACTGGATGAAGTGGGAGAAGGAATGGTCTGTTACGTATGCTTCAAACATTTGTGAATTCATGGGATGATTGCAGAACATGTTGATTAACATGAGACCCGGCCATGCCATTGCTATTTTGGTTTTGATATCATTAAGCATCCCCACATTTTTGTTTCTTCTACTCCTTCAATTCTTTCAACTCACAGTGCCTTACAGCGCATTGGTTATGGAGTTTATGACCAAATTATTTGATGTGTAAGGCCAAACACCAACATTCTATAAAAACTGTTATGCCCATACACTGCTATCTATTTTGTAAACATTTCATATTTCTGTATAACCCAACAACCATTGTTCTTTTCCAAAACTATTTATTATGCAAGATGTTTGAATGATTGACAAAATTTATGATATTATTCAAAGGTTTGGATGAATTGCATGGATGTTTGTGTGTGGAAGTAACTTGTAGAGGAAGCAATGTGTTTTCGTTTATATAGATGATGAGATTTTGACTTCTTTAGCAAGAAGTAGAACGCGAACGGTCGGAAAAGGATGAGCTGCAACGGCTGTCAAGTTATGTGTAAAGGTTGCAGCGATACTTGCATTCTTTGGCCTTGTCTGCAATGGATCGAATCCTCGGAAGCCCAGGGGCACGCCACTGTATTTGTCCCAAATTTCTTTGGCCGTGCAAGTCTCATGGCGTTCATTAGCGCTGTGCCAGATCATCAGAGGCCTAGTATGTTCGAATTCAGAGATTCAAGTGATCAATTTTTCGAATATAATGATCTGAGTGCTTGAGCGTGACGTGGCGAAGCCTGGAAAGGTGTTGGAGCGAGACACAACACTAATGGCGGTTGTCAAATCTTTCATATATCACATTAAATGTATTAAATGGAGGGTTGTTACCAAGTGCACGTGGCAAGTTTTTTTTTTTTTTTTTCAGTTTTATATATTTTATTATTTTTATAATTCCATAATTATTTTGCACACCAAGGTAAATTTGTCAAATCTGTGTGCTGCACCAATCAAAAAATAAATAATCTAATTTTGAAATTTCAAAAATTCATTTTTAATATTTAGTAAATTGATTTTAATAATAAAAATTTGAAAAAATTTAATCAACATTAGGTTTAAAAAATTGAAACAATGACAGTCAACGAAATTTGGCGACCAACCGATCGCTATAATCCCTGCAAAGGAGGGACTAATAAAGATCTACCTAATGTATGATTTTTTTGTAACAACAAGTGACATTCTACCACTTCTACTTCTCTTCTTTCATTCTCATTCTTCGTGTAAGAATTATCTATGCAATAGAAGGTGAAAGGGAGGCAATGATGCCCAATACTGAGATTGTATAGTCCCCAACATTGGAGCTCCTATTTTATAAATGGATTGTTGGGTTTATTTTATAAATCAAACTAGGGTTATTTCCATTAGCAAAATAATCGACTCAAGCATGTTACTCGTGTTTCTTTCTTCATTTTCTATCTCACATGTTGTTGAATAAACCAATGGATCTATGCTTGCCTTTTCCATTTAATGGTTTTCATTCTAATGAATATGTGTTGGGAAAGTATTTTCAGTCTCCTCCTCAACATATATTTGTTCATTTCTCTTATTGTTTTTCAAACATAACTAGATCTTAGTGCCCATGTTTTAGAAGATCATTCCTACGGTTGAAACATATTAAATCACTTTGTTGTTTGGCTTCTTTGTCACCCCAAAACAGTAACCCAAAATCCTTTTATTTTGTTTTAAATAAATGGTAGAGGCAACACCATGCATCATCTTACTACCCCTACAATAAATTCATTTAGAGCTTCATAGTTAAAAGGTGTTCTCATGTAACAGGAAAGAATAATAACTTTAGAAAATTTGAGGTTAACCTCTAGCCTGAGGACTAGCTCAAAGACTTAGAGTGGCACGTGAATATTCTCTTGCACATTATGCCCTACCATTGAGACCCTAGTGAGAGAGGTCTGAGGGTGTGTGCAAGCTAATGAGGGTCTCTTTTGACATGTTAAATGCAATAGAAAACCAAAAAAAAAAGACGTCCATCAACTTAAATGGATTTTTTGAGACACACACACAATGAATCTTGCGATGAGTAAAAAATATGAAACGTAGGAAATTGAATGATGTTCCCGAATATATAATTTTTTTCTATTGAAAATGTTCTTAACTATCGGAAGGTTGATCTTTTTTAATAGACACTTTTTATTATTTAGACAAATTATAAGGTATATGTTTTTGTGGGTGCAGCCTTTGAGTGCCTAAATGATGTAATCAAATTATGAAAACTGGTAGACATATAGAGAACAACTAGTAAAGTGCAACGCTATTTTCCCCCCAAAAAAGTTATAATTTATAGTTAATTTAATTATCTAAGTGATAAAACCTCGAAAACAGTATGCCAATTGTGGGTGCATCCTTTGAAGGTCTTAATGCAATTATTTTGAAATGGTTTTTTTATAACATGTAGAGGTCGGTGTCCTTTAGTGAACCATACAATTCTTTTTCAAAATGGTTGAGAAATGGAAGAGTTATGGATGAAACACTAACAATGTGTTTTTTGAGTTAAGGAGTCACAACACAAGAAAAATAAGAAAAAAAATAGAAAATATATATGTTCTTTTTAAAAATGACATATTTGGAATCTGCAAAAAAAAATGCTATCTGTGTCTAAAATTTCATAAAAATGATGGTGTGTAGCATATTGTAACCAGTGGCTAAACATGGGCATATTTAAAAAATTGGATACAATGATCAATTAGCCATGGTATATCATACTCTAAGGCACGGGCATGGTAAAGCTGAAGCAAAGTCCGAAGCAGAAACATAGGCATAGGAATGCCATGACAGCTCCTGTGGAGGTTCGGGCATCATGCTAAGTAACGTGCACGCGTTTTGTTTAAATTAAAATTTTAAAGCCCGCCAAAACAAAACGCATGCGTGTTTTATATTTGCAAAACGTGGCGCATTTTATAACGCTATAATTTTATTGTTTGTCGATTATAATATTAAAAATGATTGTTGGTGGTAAGGATTTAGAGGTAGAGAAGGGGAGGGGGCAATTTGTAACCCTATAATTTTATTTTCTGTAGATTATAACATTAAAAATAATTCTTGGTTCTAAGGGGTTAGAGGTAGAGAAGGGGGGGTAGGGATTAGACGTAGAGAAAGGGTGGGGGGGGTGGTGTTAATGGTTTAGAGAGAGAGAGAGGTGAAGGGAGAGACATTCGGGGGTGGTAATGGGTTAGAGTTAGAGTGAGAGGGGGGTGTTAATGGGTTAGAGAGAGAGAGAGAGACATTGGCGGTTGGTAAGGGGTTAGAGGCAAAGAGATAGGGGGTTTTAAGGGGTTAGAGGCAAAGAGGGAGGGGAGTTTTAAGGGGATAAAGGTAGAGAGAGAGAGAGAGAGAGAGAGAGAGAGAGCATGAGAGAGAGATAAAGGGAGAGACATTGGGGGGTGGTAAGGGGTTAGAGGTAGAGAGATACAGGGGTGTTAAGGGGTTATAAGTAGAAATAGAGGGGGGTTTTAGGAGGTTGGGGGAGTGAGAGATGGGTGGGGGTAAGCTATAGGTGGAGGTGATAGAGAGAGATAGAGAGAGTGTGTGTGTGAGAGAGGGGTAGTAGGAGAGATATAGAGAGGGCAGGTTATAGGTAGGGAAAGAGGGGGTGTTAGGGGGTTAGGGGTAGGTGGGTAAGAGAGATATATATAGATAGGGTTGTATTTGAGAGTTTCTATCACCCGCATACCTCTATATTCACCATTAGCATTGAGGGCATACATGGATTCCAAATATATCCAACCTAGGGCTTCAAATATCACCAATCTAGGGCCTTGAGGGGATAACCATCAAACAATAAATGCTGTAATTTTTCTAATTAGATGCACACAATCCAATGGAAAATGGTAGTGGAATTTATCACTGTAAGGGTGGGATAAATCCCTCCAAACAATGTCGTTGGCACAAATCCATGAAATGAGATAATGGTGGGAAACAAATTTTAAAATTAAACCAGAACAACATGTGTGTCAGAATTTTTTCTAAATTATATATTAATGCAATATATAATCCTCTAGCGTGGTTAATGTGTCTGAAAAATTGTATTCTCCCGATATTCATTCATCTGGTTGGTTGAAATCCCTGCTTGAAAATATGTACATTGAACTTCTTTATTTCTTTGCTAAAAATTGGAAAAGACTTTCAAGTCACCCGCAAAACGCTCCTTTGTTGAAGTATGTAAGTTCTTCCAACAACACATATTTGAAAAGTGTATCAAATGCTACTATCTACACTGAAATTTATTCTCGTCATAGTTGAATGTGAAAATATCAGCAGGGAATGACGCTCTCTAAAAAATTTCTTTCCCGCATCCACAAGTAATTGGGCCAATTTAATGGAAAGGAATCCGTGGACTATTATGGTCTTTTCAACCCTTCCTGAAGATTGCATTACATTACAACCTTATGCAATAAGTTTGATGTATTCGGTTAATGATTTGGTTCCATTCTTTTGACGAAAAATTGATGTAGTAGATATTCTAGAGCTATTTCCTCCGAAATCCAATATTCTAGTTGTTTCCCATGCTTTGAAAGGTTGTAATTTTTCTAATTTGATGCACACAATCCAATAGAAAATGGATGCGTAATTTATCACACAAAGGGAGGGATAACTCCCTGTTAGGAACCCATGTCTTTACTTTGTTAGTATATTGTTGTTGGACGCATATGCTTTGTAAGATGTCCCATAGTATTTGTTGATCCATAGTTTGTGTTATTGTTGTGGGGTGCATATGCTTTGTAAGTCGCCCGTAGTGTTTGTTGACCCATAGTTTGTATTGGCCCATGGTTTTGACCCATAGTAATGGCGCCTAGACTTAGTATATAAGTGTGTGTTGAGCCCAATGAAGGCACCGTGAAGTTATTTGTATTGAGCTTGCTCAAAGGAGGTTGCCCCCTCGAAGTGTCCTGTGATCAATAAAGTGATTCTAAGTTCTGTTATTACTACTATCTCATGTAATTTCATTAATTAATTGTTGCAGGTTCCTCTCATCTAGTATCAGAGCACTTTCTTGGGCTCATTGGGTGAAATGTCTGCCAATTTTTTTTTCGCATCTATTACAGGTTCGGATCAGGGAATAATCCCTATCCGCTTAATTGTGGGAAGTACTTGGAAATAATCCCTAAAACTCATTGTGAGGAGTACCACAGGAACCCCAAAGTAGCTGGCCCATTGAGAGGACCTTCCAGTGAAAAGGGCAATGACCCCTACCTGATTGACTAGTTCCCACCTGTGAGGTAAACCAAGAGTTGTCGTTTGTGGCAAAGCAGTTATGAATTTTACCTGAGCCATGGAGTGAGGGGTACTGCCCCAATACGCAAGCCGTCAGACATCATTGGTGGCCGAGTGAATCCCCTGAACCATTTGGAAGTCGAGCATATGAGGTCCATATCTATTTTCACCTGATAAATCATAGATTCCCTCTGTCTAGAACTGTTGCCGATCACTTCCGCGTCATTTCAGATCTATCTATTGTCGATCCCTTCCACATCGTTTCAGATCCATTTGTTGTCGATCCCTTCCGCACCATTGTAGATCCATCTGTTTCTGATCCCTTTTGCGCCGTAGCAAATTCTAAAAAAAAAGAGTATAAAATCTTGTTTTTCACCATATCTCCCTTGTTTTCACTCCATTTCCCTTGAAACTTCCCTGAAACCCCTGTAATCCCATTTTGCATCTTTCATTCCTGAGGACCCTATCCCAAATTCCACTTCCCAAAGCCAGAAATCCCACATTTGTCTATTTTTAGGGTTTTCCATAACTTCTTTAATTTTCACCCAATCACCTTCAAATTTTGCCACCGTATTCATTCCCTATTCCTGCTTCTTTGTCCCTCTCTGACAAATTTTCTCATTCTTTCACCCCGCTTCTGAAATCCTAATTTTATGCTTCCCTGTCCCTTCGAAAGTGTCCAAAACCTAGTCAAACCATAATTACCCATCGGAGTTTTTGCCAATTCCAAATTTCCCTTAACTAAATAAGCTTATGTTTGTGTTTTTCTACCCATTCACAAAAAAAAAAATCCTGGTTATGGTTGTCACTCGCATAGGTGCAAAAACCATGGAGGAAGCACTTGCAGCCATCCAAGCCAAACTCTAGGATTTGGATGAAAAATTTCTCGGCCACCATCTTGACCATTCAGCCATGAACAACAAACGACAATCCGAGTCTTCATCAGACAATGGGTTCTCTTCTTCCAGCGATTTCCGTGGTCCGAAGCTTGATTTTCCTCGCTTCAATGGTACTGATCCGACTGGCTAGATCTATCGTGTAGAACAGTATTTCAATATGCATAATACTTTTGATGTCAACAAAGTTCCACTTGCATTCTTTTATTTGGAATAGGAAGCTCTTCAATGGTACCATTGGTAGATCAAGGCTCATGAAGAGCCAAAATGGCCATATTTTTTCTAGCTCCTTTTGCAACAATTTGGTCCTAGTGCTTTTGATGACTTCACAGGAGCACTCACTAAACTTCGCCAAATTGGCACAGTGAGAGAGTATCAGACAGAATTTGAGAAACTGGTCAATCACATAGAAGGATTGTCTGATGAATTATACAGGAGTTGTTTTATCTGTAGTCTTAAGGATGAAATCCGCTTAGAGGTTAAAATGTTCTGTCCCAACACAATGATGGAAGCCCTGGGGTTGGCTAAGTTGGAAGAAGACAAGATTGCATCCCAACAGCACTCCAAACCCACTTTTGTTCCCTTCCGAAATATGGGTTCTCAACGACCTCCCATCCCACCAACTCCTATCAAGCATTTGTCTGAAACAAAGATGCAGGCACGCAGAGAAAAAGGGCTTTGTTATAATTGTGATGATAAATTCACTCGGGGACATAGATGTGTTCAGCAAAAGCTCTATCTCTTGGATGTGGATTCTCCGTATGCCTCTGAAATTGGTGAAGAAGCTCCAAATACTATGGATGATCAGGTCGACATTCAGGAGCCACCTATTCACCCCCCGTCTCAGGAAGACCACCCAGAGATATATCTCCATCCTTTAGCCGGAATCACCAACCCCCAAACAATGCGGGTCAAGGGTTACTTCAAGATATGCTTTGTAAGACGTCCCATAGTATTTGTTGATCCATAGTTTGTGTTATTTTTGTGGGGCACATATGATTTGTAAGTTTCCCGTAGTATTTGTTGACCCATAGTTTGTATTGGCCCATGGTTTTGACCCATAGTATTAGTGCCTAGACTTAGTATATAAGTGTGTGTTGAGGCCAATGAAGGCATCGTGAAGTTATTTGTATTGAGCTTGCTCAAAGGAGGTTTCCCCCTCGAAGTGGCCTATGATCAATAAAGTGATTCTGAGTTTTGTTATTACTGTTATCTCGTGTATTTTAATTAATTAATTGTTGTAGGTTCCTCACACTCCCTCCAGGAAATTTCGTCGACACAAATCCACGAAACATGATAAGGGTGGTAAAAAAAAATTAAAATATAACCTAACTCCCACCCCCCTATATATCTCTCCCCCTCCTCTCTGTAACCCTTACTAACCCCTAACCTCCAACCCCTTAACACCTCTCCCCCTCTCTCTCTCTTACTAACCCCTAAGCTCTAACTCTTACTAACCTCCCTATGTCTCTACCTATAACCCTTTAACACTCCCCCTCTCATTCTACCTCTAATCCCTTACCACCTCCCAATTCCTTTGAATATCTTTCTCACCAAACCAAACAATATAGTTGTGATGTTAAATATTGCGATAAAATTGTAATGTTAAATATCGCTACAAAATTGTAATGTTAAATATCACAGTAAAATTGAAATGTTAAATATTGCGTACGTGTTTTAGTGAACAAAAACGTGTACGTGTTTTTGTTAACCAAAACACATGTGCGTTGTGGTTACATATGCTCCTAACCCCCCAAACCCTCTAATACACCCCCCTTACAACTACCAAATACCCCCACATTAATATAGAACACATCCCAACCCAATAAAAACCCCTTCTCTCTCACACACACACATGTCCATCCATATTCCTCCCCCTACCACTAACCCCCCTCCTCTCTCTCTCTCTCTCCCCTCCACTCCATAAACCTTACTAATTCCTTCTATCACTCTATCTCCCCTGCTCCACTTACCCCCAATATACTAGCACCCCCCTCTATCTCTACCTCTATCCCCTTTAAAATCCCTCAACCCCTCTCTTTCTCTCCCCTCCTTTCCCTCACCCTTACTAACCCCTTCTCTCACACTCTTTATCCCCTACAGGAAGAGGAGGGGGTAATTCTCCTCTATCTCTACTTCTAACCCCTTACCACCCCCTAAAGTCTATCCATTTACCTCTCTCTCTATAACCCAAACACTCATTCATCTCACCTATACCCCCCTTTCTCCCTAGTCACCCTTCTCCTCTCTCTCTCTCTCTCTCTCTCTCTCTCTCTCTCTCTCTCGCTCTCTTACCAACCCCCTCTCTCACTCTCTCTCACTCCCCTACTCATCCACCTACACCAAACCCCACCCCCCTATCTTGTTAATTTTTCGATAATTTCATTCCATTATCATTCAGGATCACTAAGAGAATAACATGTCCAGCATCTCAATCACAAACACAATAATGCAAGCACACAAGAGACACAGAGTTTCACTGGGGAAAACCAAGAAGGTGAAAAACCCCGCAACTTCCTCAGAGATAAGATAATCCCCAATACAAGATCACAAGGATCAAACCCAATAAGATGTCTCTAGCAGATGCTCCTCCTCCTTCATTTGTGCGCCACTTTCTCTCTTAGCTATGCGAGCTTGAGAAGTGAGTGAGTGAATAGAATGAGAGACACAGCCTCTCTATTTATACACTAACTTGTCCTGGCAATAATTCACTGAGGCCGACTTGCTACTCAAGTCTAATAACCCATCCACATGACCTAAATAGGGCTGACCCCACACTGGTGATCTAATAACCCATCAATACAAATGGCGACACTTACAATGTAACTTGTGACACTTACAAATACAAATGACGACACTTCCAATCAGAGGAATAATACATCTATGTTGGGTATACAATAAAGTACAAATGTAATACATAAAAGAATATCTTTCGAAGTTACAAATACATCAACATATCTCTTCCCCAACCACCTAACACATCACCACCCCATTGGTTCTCTCTCTCACACACACACACACACTCACACACACACACACACACTCACTCACTCACACACACACGGAGTGACTCATCCCTATGTCTCCCCCTACCAATAACATCCCCCATCCTCTCTCTCTCTCTCTCTCTCTCTCTCTCTCTCTCTCTCTCTCTCTCTCCCCCCATATACCCCCTAAATCATACTAAACACGTCTCCCACTCTCTCTCACTCCCCTACTCTTACACCTACACCTAACCCTGAACCCGCTATCTCTCTCTCCCCTCCTCTCCCTAACCCTTACTAACCCCTTCTCTCACTCTCTTTCTCCCCTGTAGGGAGAGGAGGGGGTAAGCCTGCAAGGTATAAAGAGCGTGAGAGAAGGGCTTAGTAAGGGTTAGGGAGTGGAGGGGAGAGAGAGAGAGGGGGTCAGGGTTAGGTGTAGGTGGAGGAGCAAGGGAGTGAGAGAGAGTGGGAGAGGGGGTTAGTATGAGTTAGGGGGGAGATGGGGAGAGAGAGAGAGAGGAGGAGGGGTGTTAGTGGTAGGGGGAGACATAGAGATGTGTCATTGTGCGTGTGTGTGATCTCTCTCTCTCTCTCTCTCTCTCTCTCTCTCTCTCTCTATATATATATATATATATATATATATATATAGAGAGAGAGAGAGAGAGAACCAATGGGGTGGTGATGTGTTAGGTGGTTGGGGAAGAGATAGGGGGTGGGGGTTAGGTGTAGGTGGATGAGTAGGTGAGTGAGAGAGATTGAGATAGGGGGTTAGTAAAAGAGAGAGAGAGAGAGAGAGAGAGAGAGAGAGAGAGAGATTGGGGGATTGTAAGGGGCAGATAGAGAGGGAGGGGTCTAGGGAGGAGAAGGGTTATTAGAGGGGGAAGGAAGGTATATGTGAGGATAATAAGAGAGATAGAGAGAGAGATTGGGTGATGGTAAGGGGAAAAGAGAGAGAGAGAGAGAGAGAGAGAGAGAGAGAGAGAGAGAGAGAGTTTGGGGTTTAGGGATGAGAAGGGTGATTAGAGAGAAAGGGGGATATAGGTGAGGAGCATGAGTATTTGGGTTAGAGAGAGGGAGAGAGAGAGGTAAAGGGAGAGACTTTAGGGGGTGGTAAGGGGTTAGATGTAGATACATATGGGGATTGTTAAGGTTTTATAGGTAGAGACAGAGGGGGGGTATTAGGATATTGGGGGTAAGTGGAGCAGGCGAGAAAGAGAGTGAGAGAAGGGGTTAGTAAGATTTAGGGACTAGAGGGGTGAGAGAGAGAGGAGGGGTGTCAGTGGTATGGGAAGGCATAGGGATGTATGTGTGTTTGTGTAGAGGGGTGGGGGTTAGGAATTCGTAAAATGAAATTTTGAGAAATTGCAAATCCAAATTTGCAAACATAACATCTGTTCAACCTATTTTTTGATATTGTCTAATGGAATTATTCTTTGTTTATTTCATGAGTCTTATGATGGACCCTTGCTTTCTACAAAAGTTTTTTTTTCATGTTTCAGTTTGATGTTGGTTCATTCTCTCAATTGCTATGTTATTTGTTTTATATTTTTTACTATAATTTTTCCTTTTTAGCTTATGATATTTGTATATTGAATCCTTTATTTGGTGCCTAAGAGAAACTTTTTAATGTGTTACTAAAACTTGGATTATTAAAACAAATTTAAGAAGGTTGTTTGTTTCTCTCTACCTACAAGTAGATTGTTCCATTTTATTTGATGTTCTATGTAAAAATATAATTCTTGTCATTAACAAGAAAAGATGTTGAATGTAAAATTTTTAATTTTTAGACTATTAGTTTATGAAACTAACATTTGTTTTTATTATTTTGCACTTTATTTTATTTGGTTTGTCAAATGGTGGGGGTTAGGTGTAGGTGCAGTAGAGTAGTGAGAGAGGGGGAAATAATAAGAGTTAGGGAGAAGAGGGGGGAAGTGGGGGTGTTAGGGGGTTAAGACATAGGGGGTGCGGGAAGACATTCAATGACCTTTTATCCATGGAACCACCTTCTTAAATGTTGCTAATCATTAGTAGAAAAAAATGCGTATGCATTTTATAAGTACAAAATGCACACGTGTTTTGTATGAGAAAACCATGTACGTGTTTTGTGCCTATAAAGACAACGCATGTCTCTGTCCGAGAGACACTCTAACAAGCTCACGAAGAAACCAAAATTTCACTCAATTTCAGATTCTATACATGACATACACTATTTCCAATACAAGAAAGCTCACACAAATTGAGTATTTCATTCACCATCTCTATCAGAAGTGCTATAAGGATTGCTTGGAGAACCAAAGACATTGGACAAGGTTCAAGAGTCCAATAGAAAAACCATCTCCAATTCTACACCATTAAATTTCTTACAATTTAGAAACATTAAATGCAATATTTCATTGATAATTGTGGTGGAGTATAGATACAATTGAGCAAGAAAAACACCAAACTTGGAGAATGTCCTATTAAGGAGAACCATAGAACATCCCCACCATTGATGGTATTACAATTGAGGAGCATCAAAGGCAACATCTCATTGATCATTGTGGTGGAGTGTAGAAACAATTGAGCAAGAAAAATACCTAGATTGGAGAATCTCCAATTGAGAAGCACCATAGACCTTCTCCACCCTTGATTTTCTTACAATTGAGGAGTATTAAAGGCAATTTATCTCATTGATGATTGTGGTGGAGTATAACACAATTGAGAAATAAAAAAAATAATCTTGGAGAATCTCCAATTGAAGAGCACCATAGATCATTGATCATTGTGTTCATGGGAAATCTACACAATTGAAAAAAAAAACTACAAGGAATAAGCTACCCGAAGAAATTAGAGAAAAGAGGAGAAATGACATGACCAGTCGGAGACATTCTGTGGAAACTCACCCAATTTCGGTTGTAGAGGATTCCATGATTCTTCCTACCAATACACAACAAGAAATACGACCCAATCATTCACTTGAGGGGCCTTCAATTTACACAACAGTTGAATAACAAGCACCCAATGGCCCTCATTAAGGAGTAAAACATATGTGCACAACGAGGGCACCTGAAACAATTGACGATTTGGTCTCTTATGGTTATACAAGTGACGAATTTAGAGAGGCATTGCATGATGAATGTATGCTCGAAGAAGAAAATTTCATTGAGACTGTCCAAGAGGATGTGCTATTGCCACCATCCAACTTCTAGCAAGAGAGAGGACACGAAGCAACCTCCCTACCTCCATTAGCAAGTTCACACCGAAGAAATCCAAAGCATATATAGATTGAAGAAAGTATCATTAGTTTGCTTGAAGGTACACTATCTAAATGCGGTACTGCATATCAAACTCAACACATACTTGTTAACTATTTTGATTCTAAATGTGATGGAGATAAATAGAAATTATTTTTATCATTATTAAAATCTATGAGTATGACTGTTGTTAGGAGAAAGTTAAGGATAAAGATGATAAACAGTTATGAACCAAGTTCTCATATTGTTAGAAGTTTAGTAGATGCATTTAATACAATGGGAAAGAAATCTCATTCGAAGGATCGCAATGCGGCTCATCGTGTGTTGTCACAATGAATTGTGAACAAAATCACTAGGTCCCTTCATCTTCTTAATCCTACATCCAAACTTATTAATTTGAATGTCAAAACACTCTATAGGTATTGGGTTAGAAGGGAACAACTTGAAACTGGTCAAATAGATGTTTGGGATTTCATTGGTAGGTTTCCACGCTCTGATATGAATCTCATTAACGCGGTAAAGGGACTAGTGCAATATTTTTTGCATGACAACACTAGACCTTCTTCCAACCAAAAAACTGTACTAAAATTGAGAAGGGGTTCAAGGGATCTTGAACCCGACATTTAAAATTTTCTTGACATGACACAAACAAAATTATATGAGAGATTTAGGCATGAATATAATGAACTTAACTTGGGCCAAATATCCTTCAAGAAATGAAAACCATGGTATGTTAAAATAAACACAACTTGTAACACATGCTTTTGTCGATACCAGATTGAATACGGTTATTATTATGACACACACACACACACACATATATTGTGTGTATTGCATAACACTCTTGTGCAGGAATGCTTAGCTACATTGTCGCTAATGTCATCTAGAGACTTTATTCATAGCATATTGTGCAGAAGGCCAGAAGGTTCCACATTTGATCAAAAATATTGTATAGATGGGACATGCCAAGGGTGCGGTGTAATGGAATTATTGGACAAATGCATATATGTGACCGATGAGCATGAACTTGGGAGGAAAGAGGTGAACTTGCAATCATTCAAATATTTCATATATGATATTGACAGAGGGAATGAAAGAAAAAAAATACAATTGGTCACTTCTTAGGTTAGTAATGAGTTCTTGAATACTATTTTTTCTTCATATTACAATTTCATATTTAACAATCTATTGATATATGTCTTTATTGTTGATCTACCATGTACAGTTTTGTGACTTCATGGAGGGATTATTTGAAAAGACACAACAGTATGTAAATCATGTACATGTGGCTCATTGGCAAGATGAGTAGTTTAGAACGTGCAAGGATACATTTCATGTTGGGACTATCTTATCAGTGGTCAATTTTGCGGAAAAGTACACTCTTCAACTACAAAACGAGATTCAGATTCAATACTATCACTCAAACCAGGTCATCATAATGGTCGATATCACCTATAGACATGGGGCAGATAGTACTGAAGACAACAAGATTATATTGAAGGAGTATCACTACTACATAATTTATGACAAGTGTCACGACTTGGATTTTGTACCACACAACTTTCAAATGTTCTACAATCACTTGAAGGATAACAATATACAGATGGAACAACATTGGATTTGGTCTAATGGTTGTGCAAGGAAATTCAAAATTTCCCATGTCTTCCAATGGTTGTGTATGCTCAATAAAAGGCACAAGGTACCACACATTTGGAACTATTTTGAAACCATACATGGAAAATGTGAACATGATGGATCATGTCTGTGCATCAAGACTGCATTATGTAGGCAGTAAATGACTTTCACAAATGTATCGCTCATCCGAGATGCAAAGACCATCGTTGAATGGTGTTCTTCTGTCACGAGGGAGGGAGCAAGAAGGTAGGAAGATCAGTCAACCAGGAAATCACATGCACATAGATATTTTTGGAAGGTGGTCTATGTAGATCGATCATAGTTATATGAGTGCAAGACTGTCCAAGGAACTTGTGCATTTCATTCATTTAGAAAGTTGAACAATGCTATACTCGAAATGTGGACAAGGAAACTCTCTTGTTTTTTTCTCCATGCAATGGTGGTGAATGGAACAAATGTGAATCCACAGATTGGGTTGATATATAGTACCATGTATCACTCCCCATTGGTCGACATATATCTACAGAAGTATACTAGTTGGAGGAGGACCAATCAGGTATTTCACTAGATTATGACCACATATCAAATCTAGTACAACTAGGTTCGATTAATATTTTGATAATTTTGAAATTTTTGACAACTAGTTGTGTCTAATTAGTTGACTCAAATGTTGGCACTATAATTTTTGTAGGGCACATATACGCAGTGGTTTACCCAAGACGCAATGCATAGCACACTGACTTTTGGCCGACACGTTTCTTGGAGGGGAAGCAAACCATCAATATCTCATTAAGGGACTCTGAGGCCAATGATTTTCTGATTGGGTCGATGATTATCAAAGGAGAATATTTGAACCAAGTCTCCCACTCAGAAATTACAAAAGAGTGTATATTTTAAGATTATAGACCAAGTCGGATTGTATGCCATTATACAAACTTAGTTACTAGCACAAACCTCCAGCTGCAAGCAATGCCAAGGAATAACTCATCAAAGGAATGATACTTATTGCCTTACTCCGAGCACGAGAGGTTAAAGGAGACCATTGGTATTAGATGTGATCTCAATGGTCTAGTCGAATGACCATAGGTAGGTAGTCTAGTATGTGGTTTGCATGTTATATTGTGTATTATGTTATAGGTATGTGGTGTACATGTATGTTATAATTTTGTTTCATGGTCTCATTGATTATTGACATTAATATTTTGATTATTTCAACTGGACATTGAAAACTTGATAGATTGATAAATTGCATAGACTTATACAACTTGATAAATTACACAAGTTTCGTCATGAATCCTAAGTACACCATAAGATCTATATCCTCGTGCCCATTTTCATGCTCATTTCCACCATCATCATCCCCATGCTTATTGTCACTATCCCCATTCCTATTGTCACCATCACCATGCCTATTTACACCATGAACATCACCACCATCCTCCTCCTTACCATGTTGTCACCATCACCATCCCCTTCTTCACCGTAAGATTCTCATCCATCATCTACACAAATATAATCATTAGATACCTAATCTAGAAACGTGGAAACCAAATCACTAACATAGAAACCTAATCTACCCTAGAAGCACAAATATAACCCTAACAACCTAATATGTAAACCTGGAAACATAATCTATCCTTAGAAACCTCCATCACCATTTGAATACAAACCATTATGCTACAAATATGCACAAGAGTCCAAAAAACCATAGTTTGTGCATTCATGTGCATCGATTTGAATCCAAACCATTGTGCTACAAGTATGCACAAGAGTCCAAGAAACCCTAGTTTGTATTCTAAACCCCTAGCCTATAAATCCTAGCCTATAAACTCTAGAGTGAATCCTATAAGCCCTAGTTTGTATCCTAAGCCCTAATTTGAATTCGAAACCCTAGTTTGTAACCTGGATCCTAGTTTGTGTTCAAAATCCTTAGAAATGTCCATTAATGAAGCCAACTTAAATTATTTTCATTAAAAAATCACTACTTAATCTTTAGTTTAAAAGTCATTAATAAGCCACCGCTTGTTGTTAGGTTCAAAAATAATATGAAAATAATAATGAAATATATAGATAATGTTAAATCTCGAATGTCTCAAACATCTATATTTGACATCTAGCTAGAATATAACCTTGAATTAGATTATTTCTATTATTATTAAAAAACCTAATGGTAATGGGAACATATAAGTTTAGTGTTCCTCAAATTTTGAACATAAATTTTAATATCCATTTGAACTTAATGGGATCTACCAAACTTGGAGATCTTCAAAACCCAAAGTTTTCCTTGAACCCCACTCTAGATCACTAAATCAACTTCATTATTGGCTAATGAGTCAATTATCACACTCTTTTTTCGTTTAATGTGATTGGAGCATACATATGCAAAGTCTCAATTCAAGACATTAATAACTCGAAGGGATGGTAACAATTACCCTTTTAAAATATGAGTATAGTCATCTTTATTATTTTGTTGGATTTTTTTCAATTTAATTTTTTTTCAAGGAATAATTTTATGGAAAAAATTTCAAGTATTTTCATGGATGGTAAATGGAGTAAACCATGGAACCTTGATGAGGGGATCAAGAAATTTGAACCCATGACTTCCCCAATTTTTTGGGAAGAGATCTCATATTTGACTCATGATTTCTTGAGTTAACCATAAAGCTTCAATTTAATTTTTTTTATGAAGTAATAGTCTTTAAATTGAAAACACTGAATTTGTAAATTATTAACTAAATGTGAACCATATTAAAGGAAATTAATACAATTTTTCTTTGCATGAAGCTCTCTAACTTGCTGGAGTGGTCTGTGGTCTGAGAAATTGGACCTAGGGAATATAAGGGGCATCTCAATTGTCAAATCACTTGAGGATCGCACCCGGCCAAGGCCACACCAACCCTTAGCATGGATGGATATTTTTGGTCCAATTTGGCATGTGTCCCTAAATGGATATAGGGAGATACTAGCTAACATACATAGAACAAAAACTATGGATCGTATCATGAAACATACGGTTTCATTGGATTCTTGCCATCAGATTACAAGTAGGGGTGACTAACTGTTGTGAGTTTCATGGACAAAGACGCCTTTTGTTAGGCTAGATAGGGCACTAGGGTTTTTCTCATTAGAACACATGGAAATTATTGCATTGGGGGGGGGGGGAATACAAACCAAGCAGCATAACTGGGTTCTTCCAGCTCCCACGGATGTGTTTTTCCCTTGGGGATGCGGTCACACTGATAAAACTCAGTTCTGCTTCCTAGTTCAAATTCCATGGCCCAGGCTCATATTCACCATGTTTCCCTGAAACCATTAAGGGTGCGAGTTGTAGCGGACCATATAATGATGGTTGTGGATTAGATCAATGAACAGTTAACTCCGTTGGATTCATGACATCGGGTTAGTGCCAAGGGTGCCCCTCTCCTCTGTGTCCATGGCACATAGATAATATTTTAGCTTGATTTTGGAAATTAGGGTTTTTCTCAGTAAGGGACTTTGCAATTCTTGCACATAGGGGTCAACTTTGAAAATTCCTCGACTAAGAACTTGTGGCTAGTGTTTCCACATGGAACTTGCCTAGACACACTTGCAGGACCTCTTGGAACCCAGTTTTGTTGCACGATTGGAATTCTATGCCCTGGGTAGCGATTCATCGTGTGTCCCTGAAATCATTTAGGGTGCAAGTTGTAATGAGCCATAGAATGGTGACCATGGATCATATCTACGAACCATAAACTCCGTTGGATTTAGGACATTGGGATAGTTCTAGGGGTTCCCCTCTCCTCTGGGTCCATGGCACATAGATAATCTTTTAGCTCGATTTTGGAAACTACGGTTTTGCTTAATAAGGGACTTTGAAATTATTGAACATAGGGTTCAACTTTGAAAAATCCTTGATCAATAACTTGTGGGTAGTGTTCTCACGTGGAACCTTCCTAGACACACTTGCAGGACCTCCCGGAACCCAGTTTTGTTGCACAATTAGAATTCTATGCCCCGATAAGGATTCACCGAGTGTCCCTAAAATCCTTTAGGGTGCGAGTTATAACGGGACATATAATGATGACCGTGGCTCTGATCAACAAATTGTCAAATCCATTGGATTCGAGACATCGAATTAATTCTAGGGATACCCCTCTCCTCTCATTCCATGGCCTAGAGATCGCCTTATAGGACGATTTTGGAAACTAGGGTTTCGCTCAGTAAGGGTCTGTGCATTTTTTGCACAAAGGGGTCAACTTTGCAAAATTTTGATTTTGATTGTATAACTAGACATTCAAGAGTGGAACTCAAACATACCACATTGCACTCTTTCTATGTCCTTAGTTTTCCACTATATTTTCATTTTGGGCAATTAATGTTGTTTTTAAGGATTCAAAATTCCAAATAAAAAGGGAGGTGATGTTTCATCGATGCTATCTCTTTGATCCTTTCTAGCTTTGTCACTTTCCTTGACTTGTCCTTGTCGTTTATTAGGAGCCACTTGCAAAAAATATTTTGTCGGGCTTGCTAATATCTTTCATTTGAATTGGACAAATATTCAAGTCATTTGTAAATTTTTGTGGGGTATACAATTAGGATCATTAGTAGGCTGTGTGTTGGGGGTTTTGGGGGTAGTGGGTTAGCCATAAATGGTATTGTGTTATATGGATTAGTGTTATAGGGGTTGCATGGTTCAAGGTAAAAGGTAAGTATCACCTATGTGGGATAAATAAGTGTGTTTCATAGGTGTGACATATATGTGCATCCTTTAATATGTCCAATAGGTGCTTTTGTAGGTTAGGAATTCATGTGCATGAGTTAGATTGGTTTGTTCCTTATGTGTGTCACTTGAATACATTGAGTGCTTATGTGACTGAGGTGAAACATGAGATGCATTAGGTGGTTAGGGTTAATAGTGTTATTGGGTTAGGATATAAAGGTTTTGAGTGTAGTTAGTGAGTTGTGAGTGGGGCTTATGATAAAGGGATTATTGATTTAGGGTTGAAGGGTCATGTTAATAGGATAGTATCACATTGAACTTATGTGCATGCCCATGTTATTTTTTTATATGAGTGTCATCACAATAAAATTTAACCTGCTTATATGGGTTGCATGAGTGCATCACATGTGTGTGAAAGTCTAGTTGCATAGCCTATGTGTGTTTGTCACACTTGTTAAGTTTTTAAGTGGGTTAGGATTTTATGTACATCACTTAGTTTTATTAGTTTCTTATTTTGTAGATTAAGTGTGAATTAGTACATTGTGTGTATTAGGTGCGTCACTCACATGATTTCACATGCAATTTCATATAATTTGATTGTGGTCAAGAACATGTTGTAAATGTACATTGTTGTGGATACAATTTAACATTATATATGAAATTGGATTGTGGTCAAGAACATTGTAAATGTGCATTGTTGTCATTGTGCATTTTCACAATGTTATAACTGATATCTCCATGCAATCATCCAAGCTATAAAAAATTGGGAACATTACACATATAAACATTATTGGCCACACATGTATGATCACACATAAGATTGAACTGTGAAGATGTCAAGAGACAACCTGAAATATATAATATATCATGAAATTTATAATACAAAAATAGACGGCCCTTAGATGGTCTATCAATGTACATGTATAAAAAAGGTCAATGATGTACATGTAAACAAAAGTACATTTTTCCATGATCACGCATCAAAAATCTAACTTCCTCTTGTAAAAAAAAGTATATATGTCCTAGACTACACATCAAAACTCTAACTTCCTCTTGTTTTTTCCAAACTGTGATGCATCTTGCCTCTATCTACCACCATTGTGCATCTCTAGCAACTGCAAGTCAAATATCATATTTATTGATCAGGTAACTGAACTAATACTGAATCACTAACAAAATTAAAAAATTAAAAATATGACTCAATTACTTATAAAAAAACACTCATTGAATCCATCCAAGGAATAGATGCCTATGGTATCATCCTCCTAGCCGAAAGCCTCTCTGTAATGGTGCTCTGCAAATAAAATATCCTATGTCAATTAGCTCAACAATGATCAAGATGTATGTGTGATAAAGTACTAACCAATTTTATAATTGATGAACATCTCACCGAAAAAAATATGCTTTGGGACAGGATATTGGCTTTCATGTGTAGTGAACGGAGCCGTAGGTTGAACATGAACCTTGGTCACATGCACTATTGGACTATACTGTGGCTACATTCACCAAATGCTAAAATAATTGGACATCATGCATGTGCATACACAATACAAACGAACTATACATGTACAAATATTCAAGTATATGCCTATGCATGAATTGTTCCCATTGTACATGCAACATTAACGGAAACGTCAACAACCTCGCTAAGGTATGGCATGGATGACTCTCCAACCTGATGCTATAAACATGGGAAAAAAAAATTAATAAAAAAAAGTTATGGAGTGAATTGAAATCTAGCCAACAACTATCATTGAAGGCTATGTAAATTACTGTGGAATCAATAGGTCCATGATCATGGACACCCACTCTTTTTACAGAAGAGGGCCGTTTGGTGTAGACAAGACCCTTCTCTACATTTGGACTGTGGGGAGAGCCAAACCAAAGCAGTGTTGGATTGATTTGCGTTGATGCTTGCAGTCACAGAGTGTTGTCGTAGTTAGGCATGGACATGAATAGATGTATTGAAAAAATAACATGTTGTAATACTTACCTCTTCCTAAGACAAATATCCCCAATGAGAGGGATTGCTACTAGAAAATTCTTTCCCCTCTCCAGAGCCAGATAACACCTGCATGTTTAAAAATTATAAATATTAGCAATCTATAAAGGAGTACACTGAGAAAAAAAAAATTGAACAAGATTAACTCATTAACCATGTATTTACATTCCTAGAAACCTCATAGAAACCACCTGTGGGGAATTCACTCAAATCGATGTCTCCCACATCCGGTTGAGAATGTGGTGCCTGCAACTTCAAAATTGTATATATTAGACCATCTAACAAATTAATGAACTAACATGTATTAATGTAAAGACATGTATTAAGCAAATAACATGTTGAAAATATGACCTCAGTGTTGGTTGTTTCCCCCTCAGATACGACAACACCAAGTACACTACCAACCCTTGTAGAGGCATCAAGCTCCTCCAAGATTAAAAATTGTATATATTAACAATCTTTCAACGTATACAAAATGGAAAAAAATAATTTGAATGACAAATTAGTGTTTTAAAAATGTCCTTACCTGACCGAAAGTCATTGTAGAGGTACCATGTGTTGGTCCATGGCCATAGAAGGTTTGACCACACGTCATGCACATGTGTTCTATCCCAACTAGTAGATGGTCCTCTGCCACCGGAATCTGATGGTTTTACCCCACTAGAGGAAGAGGGCCCTTCCTGGTCAATAGTTGTATTGTGGCGTACAATCACATGCGCTAGCATTAGAAACACCTCTTGTGTCTAGGGAATCATAGTATGTGCAAGAGGGGCGTCTAGCCTCGGTATCTGTCTACGAGGTGGAGGTATCGATCGATTAGCATATCTATGCCTAGCATTGGGACGGTTTTGGGGAATCCCCATACTAACGCCCAGGAACCCCAACATATCGAAATAGTTGACATGTTTTCCCATCACAAACTCAGCATAAATTTTATGGAGGAAGTATATCAGTACTTCCCTATTGTTGTGTGTGGGAATGTCAAAAACCATATACCATCGATCCATCCAGTGATATTTGATTGGTGGAAAAATGCACCACTCAATTGAAATATGTTCTCTACTAGTGTCTGCAATGGAATTTGTCCGAGGCACTCTAAAAAGTGAATATATTTTCTCTTCAGTGATTTTTAATTTCTTCACCTCATTATAACTCAAGCCATCGACATACTCTTGTTGTTTTCTTTCTCTATACGATGCTATGATGTACAACGCATCATTCGAGCGATTGATAGTCTCTACAATAGCATCTAATGATGCTTCCAAGGAGCGGCGGAGTTCATCTCCACCCCTCCAAGCCGTACCAATCTCTCTCAAATGTGCAATATCTCTCAATATCTCTGCATTTTGATCCATAATAGCCACTGCAATCATAAATACAAAAAGAAATATCATTAGAAAAATACACATAGTATAATGACATCTCTAAGCAATTGAAAATGTAAAACTAGTGTACCACAAATAACAACATGAACTATTTATAATTTGAAATTTAAAATTGGACAAATTATACCCTAAAGAATAAACATTTAGCACTTTTCTATCTTAAATGTATGTCGTATATGTGTATTAATTTCAATTTCCATATACATACATTAAATTCCCTATGTGTATATGTTGATTGCGAAGATTCTCTACCTTATTTTTAGGCTTGGATTATGAAGTTTCATCAAAACTGTACGGTGTTGACTAATGCCCTTGGAGGACTAGCTCCGAGATTCCGGGTAGAGGAAAGGGAAAACCCTAGAGAAGGGGGAACAAGGTGATATTGATGAATAAAATCCCAAAATAGGCAAGGATTTTGATATATTTAATTATTTATTGTGGCATGAAGATTTTTGGACTCTATAGGCCATTTAGCATCTTTGTTTTTATGTAATTTGGGGCATATATGGATTCCACTTGATTTTATTTTAGTTGTATGTGCTATTTCTATATACACATGAGAAACTTTGCATATTTGTGTATAGTGGTTTGGGATCTAGAATTCAACAGAATTAACAATTTTCAAGGTTTTAGGATTGCAAGGTTTCCACTAGATTCTATCATGTATGATAGTACAAGATTGACATGTAATCAAACACATCAACCTCCCTATGTATCTTGATGTTGTTAAAGCCTATTGTTGAACTCCTGCATCTTGACCTTAACCAAAATGCACCCCTCACTCAAGTGAAAAAATTTATTAAACATGGGAAGCTTCTCTACCCTATTTTAACACTTGGATTAGGAAGTTTCATCAAAACTATAAGGTGTTGACTAATGTCCTTGGAGGACCAACTTTGATATTCTAGGTAGAGGCAAGGGCTAGAGACTAGAGGACGGGTAAACAGTGCTCTTGATGAATAAAATCCCAATATTGGAAAGAATTTTGATATGTTATTATTTTTTTAGGCATGAACTTTTTTGGACTCTATAGGCCATTTAACATGGTTGTTTATGTATTTTGGGGAGGATATGAATTGCACTTGATTTTTTTTTAGTTTTAAGCAACCTTGCTATACACATGAGAAACTTTGGATATTTGTGAATATTGGTTTGGATTCAAAAGGATTCTCATGTATATATATGCATCTAGTGAAATTGATTGATTCTACGAGTAAATTGTGGTTTTAATTTTCTTTAGGCATACAAATGTTTGGAGTTATGGTATAAATTTATTTTAGGGCATACAAATTAAAAAATTTATGGATTCAATTCATTTTAGGGTATACAAAATCTCAAAATACGGAAATTAGAAGGATGGAATTTGATTTAAATATCTGATATTGAGGAGATTGATGTTGAAGGTGGAATATCTAAGATCTATGACCTCCAAACGATTTCACCACTACTCGTTTCGTTGCCTGAAGCCGCTGCTATGTCGCGTCGTGGAGGAAGTGACGGGCGCAGCCCGCTTTGGGAATAAAACATGTTTTAAAAAATGGGTACGCCTTTAATAGCACATAATGTGTACACATTTTAGGACTACATAACGCATATGCATTTTGTTTAACTATCCTACTTGGCCTTCATCGTGGTAGGCTTGGGACTAGGTTTGGCAAGGTCGGGATTGCTTGGGATCAATTATCTTTTATGGAACTTGAATGAGTTTCTTGAATCTACCATTGCATCTAAAAGGACCCTCAACTTGTGCACTCACTCGGGGTGACATAAAAATGGATTCCATTGTGGGGGAGAGTGTTCTCCTAGGTATATAATGACTAATCTATTAGTGAATCCATTATTCATTTGTGTGTTCGGTTTTTAATCTAGTGGAGAATTCAATGTGCCTAGGGAGGATAATTTGGGGTACATAGGGAAGTAACCAAGGGATAATGTTATGTATAGAGGCCATTTTTATTAAATAAGTCCCATCTAGTGTGAAAAGAAACGATTGTAATAAGGCTTACTAGGAGGTTCTGCCTACTAGAATGTTCCTTCTCTAGAAAGTATCTAGAAGGTCTCACCTACTAAAATGGTCCTTTTCTAGAAAGTACTTAGAAAGTTGGATAGAAACTTTATAAAGAAGTAGAATCAATGGAATGGGATGTCTTGTGAAGTGTATTGGATGTAATAGTTATAGAAAGCATAGCATGTGGAGTGATTCCTTCCCTAAGGAATAGTTAATGGTGTTACCCTACCTTAAGGGTTCTTTCCATATCCTTGTGTTCAGTCTCTTGTAGTTTATTGTGTTGATATTATATTGTATGATTTGTAAGTTAATTTTTATATTATGTATTTCTGTCTATTTAGTTACATAACATTTGGTTTAAGAAACACAAAATCTAGTATCAAAGCCTTTTCTCGGGAAAAAATGTGAGTATTTTTTTCTTGTTACAAATTTTTTGGAGGAAAAAAAGAGGGCATGCTCGGTATTTAGATTAATTTTTGAACGTTTTGTGTAGAATTGAAGAATCCAATTATATATCCGACTTCCTCTCGGGTGAAATAATGAATATGGGTGTCTATTTGGTGAGAAATGGAGGGGAAATTTTGTGGCTGAAAGCATTTCGGACGAACTTTTAAATTTCTTTGGTTGAACTATTTAATATTTTCGGCCTAAAAAATTGCTATAACTTTCCGTTGAAAAAATTGCTATAACTTTCAGCCAAAAGCTAAACTTAATGGTGCACTCGAGATGTGTGCATCGGACTTGCAGGAGAAAAAAATTCTTGGGCGATCAAATTTTTGGAGTATTTTTCGGCCGAAAAGGTTTTTGGCTGAAAATATTTTCGGCCGAAAAGATTTTTGGCTGAAAATGTTTTCAGTTGAATAATTGTTTATATATATATCAAAATTTGTTGTCCCTATAGTTCATTTTGACATATGTGGCCACTCTTTTGCCACAATTTTACCAACCTCCTACCACATTTATGCAACACCTAGCCATCCTGGCCACACCTCTAGCCACCGTGGTCGTACATCTAGCCACACATCTGCCACATATTTGGCCACCCTGTTGCTAGACTTCATTCAACACCCTACGTGTTCTATTTTTCTCGATGTCGAGCAAATTGTAGCTCTGAAGTGGTCATTCTGGTCGTCGAGCAGGTTGCGACTCTATAGCGTTCGTGGTCATGGTTCCTACTATTACATATGTTGCGGTCGTGGTCGTTGATCCTACTATTGTAGTCTCGTTTCCTTCTGTGGTGGTTTGCGAATGACGAGTAAGTTCTTTGTCTCATCATTACACCTTTGTGGAGCTCTAGTTATCAATGTTGTCATTTATATCCACTTACTACATGCATGCTTGCTGCTTGTTTGTGATCTTTGTCAGTGAAGCTAACTTTAGGCTTTGTTAACTTGTAATACATGTCCAGACTTGAATGTTGAAAGATGTGATAGCTTTCCCATCCTCATACTTAAAAATATGTTCTCAGAATCGATGTGATTGATTAACCAGGAGATATTTTCTACACAGGGTATTATAGTTGGTCTGGTTGCTACCTTGTCAAGGCAAGATCTTCTAAAGTTGCGAAATACCCCCTGGTCAATATTTTTATCTTGGTTGTAGAGGGGGATTTGGGTTATTTTCCTCTTTAAACATCTGATATGTTTTCCACCATAGTGGTTTGCTGTGGGTTTGCTATCTAGGCCTATTTTGCATGTTTTGTCTCCATAGATGGGAAAAATTATTTATTTAACTTCAGGTTTCATGGATGCTTCTCCTTCTGAGACAATCTATTGAGGCTTCACTTTCTTCTTGGGTTGTCTTTTAAGGGAGATGATTCTGCCATGAAATTCAACCATAGTGACAAAATCAAACATTAGCATCATTAGTAAATCAATTTTGTGATTAGTTTGAAAAATCCCAGTGGCATATCGATGTAGTCACCCCCTTCCGACCTTTTTGCGTTTATTTGTTTCCCGCTAATTCCAAGTTGATTACCAACTATTCATGTTGTATATCAGATAGGGTTTTCGAACCAATGCATGTAAGACTAGACCAAGTTAAACTCCTAGATATTCAACCATTGAATTGTCGAGGATCACATGCTCTATTGAGGTCTACATGTGACATATCCATGATTTATCCTCTGAATGATACTATCATTGTTTCTATATACATTGTTGCTTATTGGTTGTATGTATATTGAGTGTTTGTAACAACATGTATGCAAAAATTGTTTCTTTTGTAACACTAGTTGTATATGTTATTTATGTAGTAACACTAGCTATATAATTTTTTTATTGCATGTATGCTTCTTGTTTCTTTGAAGCTTCATTTGTCTATTAAAATAAAAACCATATACATGGATTAAATAAAAACAATCCTACCAAAATACCATACATGTTGTTACTGTATACCTTGTTTCATATTGGTTCTAAACAGTAGCTATATAAATACATGTTGTTATTGTATACGTTATTGGTTACTGGTTCTGTTGTAACACTACTTGTATACGTTGTTTCCATAATCAGTTACATGTACTCATCACACTTCTACATAATATTGAACATTACATGTATAGAAATGAATAGGGTAGACATGTTTCCCAAATCACTTAGATTAGATTAAGCTTATATATCAATATATCAACTTCTCTATTGATTATATGCATGGAGTTGCCCCAGTTTCTAAAGTTCCATATAGAATGAGTACACTTGAGTTGAAAGAGTTACAAATGTAGCTTAAAGAATTATTGAAGAAGGGGTACATACACCCAAGAGTGTCTCCATCAGGAGCACCGGTACTTTTTGTGAAGAAAAATGATGGTAATTTGAGGTTATGCATTGACTTCATTGAATTGAATAAGGCAAATATGAGGAACAAATATCCTCTTCCTAGAATTGATTATTTGTTTGATCAACGAAGAGGAGCAAGGATATTCTAAAAAGTAGACTTGAGATCATGTTACTATCAAGTAAGGATAAAAGAAGAAGGCATCAACAAAAAAACCTTCAGAACTATATATGGCCACTATGAGATAAATTGTAGTGGTGCCCTTTGGGTTAACAAATGTACCAACTACCTTTATGTGTATTATGAATATTATATTCAAGCAATATTTGGATAATTTTGTCATTTTGTTCCTAGACGAAAATCTTGTTTATTCCAAATTAGAGGAGGAGCCTAAAGAGCATTTGAGATTGGTTCTACAAGTGCTAACACATCAACTTTATGCTAAGTTGAGTAAATGTTATTTTTATGAGAAGAAGATTCATTATTTGGGACACAATATATTCAAAGAAGGCATAGTAGTAGATCCAGAGAGAATTGAATCCATTATGGGATGGAATACACCCTAGAATGTATCATAGGTAAGGTTCTTTATGGGATGGGGTGGATACTATAAGAGATTCATAGAAGGATTCTCAAAAGTGGCACATACAATTACATCCTTGTAGAAGAAAGGAGCCAAATTTTAATGGACACCAAAATGTGAAGAAAGTTTCTAACAGCTGAAGAGATTCGTCACTAGTACACCAATTCTTAAAATTGTTGATCCAAATAATGATTTTTGGTATGCACATATGCTTTACAAGGAGGAATTGGTGGAGTCCTTATGCAAGATGGACATGTGATTTGTTACGAGTCTAAAAAGATTAAAGAGCATGAAAAGAAGTATGTCACTCATGACTTGGAGCTTGCTATCACTGTGCATGCATTAAAAATGTGGAGATGTTATCTCATTGGTAGAAAAATTTAAGCTAAGAACGTATCACAATGGGATGAAATATTTATTTGAAAAAAAAACTTTAAATGCTAGACAATCCAGGTGGATGGAATTTGTGTGTGAGTTTGATTTTGATCTCAAAAATATCAAAGACAAAGAGAACAAAGTTGTTGATGCACTCAACAGAAGAGTACATAGAATGCATGCTACATCCATTAGCATGTGCAAATCATCTATAAGAGACAAAATTCTCAAGGCTGTTATTTTGAATCAACATTATCTTCGGGTAAAAGAAGAACTACAACATGAAAATGTACATTAGAAATATAAAGAATACAAGGTGGAAAATGATGGGATTCTTATGAATGATAATAGAATTTATGTTCCTAATTATGTTGAATTGAGCAAGGTAGTTATGGATGAACCTTACAAAAGGTTCCATATGTAGGACATCCTAGATATCAAAATACTACTACAGTAATAAGAAGTCAGTAATTGTAGCCATGAATGAAGAAAGACATTATTGAGTATTTAATAACAAGATGCATGGAATGCTAGAGAGTAAAGGTTGTGCATGGGCATCCAACATGATTGCTACATCCATCGCCAATACCGGAGTGGAAATGAGATGTGGTGACAATTGATTTCATCACCAAATTTCCTAAGACAACAAGACAACATGATTCAATCATGGTAGTGGTGGACAATTTGACAAAGGCCTTTCACTTCATTCCAATCAAGTCAACTCATAAGACAACTAACCTACCAAAACTTTATATGAAAAAGATTGCGAGATTACATGGAATACCCAAGGAAATTGTTTCAAACAAAGATCCAAAGTTTACTTCAAGTTTTTGGAAAGAGCTACTTAAAGGATTTGGAGCAAGTATGAATATGAGTACAGCAAATCACCCACAGACAGATGGGTAGACTAGGAGAGTTAATCAAGTTATTGAAAAGATGTTCCGAAATGTATGTGATGGATCAACCATCCAAGTGAGAAGATTACTTGCATTTGGTGGATTTTTCTTATAATAATGGATATCATGCATATTTAAAGATGAGTCAATTTGAATCCTTGTATGGCAGAAAATGAAATACTCCAATCAGTTGGGATGATCCAAAATATAGAGTGGTAGTTGGGCTAGAATTGCCTAAAAAATGGAAGAATAGATGGTTAAGACAACGCAAAATTTGAAAACAACACGGGACAAGAAGAAAAGTTATGTAGACAAGGGCATAATAGTAAGAGAGTTCGGAGTTGGTGAACACGTGTATCTAAAATTAAGGCCAAAGAAGAGTTCCCCGAAGCTTGGGATATGTCCTAATCTAGCACCCAAATAATGTGGGTCAATTGAAATATTAGCTACGATAGGGCCTATTGCATATGAGCTTGCATTGCTTGCTTGCATACAAGTGCATAATGTGTTTCATGTGTCATTATTGAAAAAGTATATGCCTGATCCTAACCACATTATTGATTGGGATTTGATTCAAGTGGAATTGGAAGGAGAGATGCCAATACTACCAATGCACATCCTCGATAGGAAAGTCATGTTGCTATGGAACAAATCCATTAGGTAGGTAAAGGTCCAGTAGACCCATTACAACCCTGAAGAAGCAATGTGGGAGCTAAGGATGCTATGCAAGAGGCATACCCGTAATTGTTTTGAAATTTTGGATGAAATGTTTTATATGTACATAGTACTGATATGCACTGAGGATGGTGCATAATTTAAGGGGGTGGGGAATGTAAAACTTGTTTTTGACCCCAACATGTAATGATGTAAATATGCATATAATGATGAAATTGATAGAAGACAGACATAAATGGCCTAGTATGATCAAGATGATGTAATTATGTACATTTTATGTTTAATGTAAAAACCATGACTATTGCAGATGAACAAGGGATGCGGGGCTATGATTCCACAAGAGGAGAAAGTGAGAAGAGGGTTTAAGGGGGATATGACCCTAGTGACTTATAAGTTTAAGTAATTATCATTATTATTCATTTTATCCTAACTTTTATAAATCCCTCTTTATAAAATTACATTAGCCTTAACTTTGAGTTAATCATCCTAAGCTTGGGATTAGAAGGGGAAAAAGTTAACTTCCCATGTATGCCACTTGTCTAGTTCTCAGCATCCATGCATGCCACTTGGCTAGTTCTCAACAATTGCATACAAATTATTGAGAAACTAGTTCATTTAATGATTATCCTATCATTCATTCAATCCATGAGGATTCTACCAATCATGGAGCCATCATTTTGTACCATATCCTAGAGTTGTACCAAAGGACAATGGAAGTTAGAGAGCTGTAAATGCATTTTACATGAGATATTGGTGTTGGGGAATTGAGTTCCATTGTGAGAGAACATGTTCTGTAGTTTAGTTCTCTGGAGTCTCAACACGGAGACTCCCTAACCGACCCGTGTTAGATCCTTTGAAGGGAATTGGGAATCGCTTGAGGGATTGTTAACTCAGAGAAGGGGACTCCATTCCGTGGGTTGTGTAGGCTCATGTTGGGGGAGGAGTGCTAACGGATTGAGATAGTTGTGAAGACGGTTTGGCACCTATGAATTGGCTAAGGTAGTGAGTTGAGTTTTCCTTCTTGTGGATTGATAGCCTCAACTCGAGGGTGGCCTCTATTATAGAGAGAACTGATATAACATTGTACCTACAACTAGGAGGAAAGTCCTTAGCTTGTAGTTAGATGAAGGTATTTTAAGATAAGTTTCTAATTGTGTATGAAATCCCATGTATATGCATATGTTATGCATATTGCTTTATATATTGTTATGTGAATAACTAATTGCATGGATTTCCTAGCATTGTATAAATGCATTCATGCTAGAATTTGCATGTATGTTGTAATATATGCATATGTTTAGTTTGGGCGACTATACATTCAATTTCCGCTGTAAATTTGATAATAAAGTTATGAATAACGAACTTAGGTATCAATTATGAATTTTGTAAGTTATTTGAATACTCATGACCTTAAAGGCATAGCAAGGTCACTGGGTATGTGAGAGAGGCCCCTCTATGATGAGTGCTATGTTTAAACAAAAATATCCATTTATGGGTAATTTTGTTGACTTGGTTGAACGACAAAATAGGTTTACTATATTGTGGTGGAGAAAAAGCCATATGCAATTGATCCAAATGGCCCAAAGAGCCTTGCGACATTTAGAGGAGAGGTGGTTGCATATTTTTGTATGCCCCGCGAATGATTCATATTGGGTTGGCTATTCCAATTCGTGATCAAAATTAATATCGGGATTCCTTTATGGAGGGGAGGCCCGACCAAAGGGAGTCCCACGAGGCCGCCCCTTCGTTAATTCTGTTTCAATCCTAAGTCATCAAAAATTTCAACGGGGACTTCATAAAAGGTAAGTGAGATGGATAATGGGTCCAAAGTCCACCCCCATCATGTTTTTTTAAAGAAAGCCATATGTGAGGTTTTAAATTATAAATCTATCCTAAAGTTTAAAGCCATATATTCTTTCTAGGGATGTTATGCGTGTTGACCAAGGGAGTGGGTCGTGGGCTTCTCTTTGGTATTTAAAGTGGTTTTTATATTATTTTATGAACTTACCAAAACACCCATATCATCCATCATTTTGCACACGTCATTTTGCACACATGTAAACATTAGATTATAATGTTAGGGTGGGGTTTTGTGGTTAAAGTTAAAGTTATTTATATTATAAAGTGAAATAAGACATTATAAGAGGCAAAAGAGGTGCTCGGTTCTATTCCATCCCATTACAAAGGTTCTATTACCATGTCTTTGAAGTTAAAGAAGACCACATGAGCAGTAAAGAAGCTCATTCTTCTATCATTTTGATTCTTTTATATTCAGTAATGTTGTATTTGGCTTAGAATTTACTAGATTTGATGTTAGTTTGGGTATACAATGGACCAAATCTTTCAATGAATTGTTAAAGATGTAGTTTTAGCTAAAAAAGAGAAAATGATAGGCATCTAAATCAACTCTATATTTGGCCACAATATATTATTCTTATTGAATCTGTAAAAGTGCAAGAGAAGCATTCTCACTGGTGGAGAAATAAGAAACTGTAACGTAATTTTTAGGCTCACATTTCTCTCTTAGCAGTTTATAATGGAAATATTTTTCTCATTTACAAGGCTCAAAGGTTCATTTGAGCAGCTAAAGAGGGTCAAATAAAGACAAGATGCCATAAGAAATAGATGATATGCTTGGTTTACCACTATTTTTGTAGCAACAAGTAACATTCTTCTTCTTCTAATTCTCTTCTTTCACTCTCATTTTTCTTATAAGATTTATTTGATCAATGGAAGGTGTAAGGAAGGCAATCAAGCCCATATGAGGTTGTATACTCCCCATTGGTGCCATGGTTGTTTTCATACTTGAGACTTTATAGTATCCAACACTAGAGCTATTATTTTATAGATGGAATGTTGGGTTTATTTTGTAAATCTAATTGAGGTTATTACCATTGGTGAAATCTTAGACTTGAGCATGTTATTAGTGTTTCACTCTTTATTTACTATCTCACATGCTGTTGAATAAACCAATGGATCTATGCTTGCCTTTCCCATTTGTTCTTTTGTCTAATGAATATGTAATATGAAAGCACTTTCAACCTTCTCCTCAACAGATATTTGTTCATTTTTTCCTTATTATTGGTTAAGAAGAACTACATCACAGTGTCCATGTTTCAGAAGATCTTATCTCTCTCTTCTAGTACATTGAAACATATATCAATGCTTGTTGTTTTTCTAAGTGTTAAGTATAGTTTCCCGACAAATGTGTGTTCTATGAGTGTAGCAAATCCACATTGAAAATTGGGTGCAAATACAAAAAAAAGGTACTATGTTTACTAAAGATTTAAGATTCATTCTTGTTAGGTTAATATCATAGAATCCTAAAATAAAATGAAAAACTAAAAGGAAAATTGCTAGATAAAAATAACACATCCACACAAATAACACAAGATATATCCTAGGAAAACCCACTATAGGGAAATACCCAACCAAAAGTGAGGAGAATGTATTGCTCTTTCCTTATCCAATATGTAATGCAAATACAAAGAAATTGGTACTCTCTATGAAGTTACCTATGACACAATGGCTTGTATGGATACTACAAGTTCTCCTACTTCCTATGTTTATGCTCTAATATCCACTTTGGGGCTCTTTCTCAGCTATGGAACAATACATGATAATACCATCAGAACTAAACTTATACTTGAACTAATCATCTTCTTGGCTTGGTTGGTACTTACCACAGAGATCTACACTTATAGCAAATTTAATGTTGCACTATTTTGTGACCCTAAGTTCTACATCCTTATTTATCCATCTGAATGGATAGGGGCTAGGATGACAATGGACTTCCAATCTAAGATTACTTATTAAGTCTTATGCTATGGTATTTTATTGTGAACTAGAATCAAATAGAGAATCCACCTTCGTATTTTTAACCTAAATATTAATGTGGAATATTTCCGTAATCTCCTTCTCTTCATTGGGATGGAGGCTACTCAGTTTCACCTCCTTCTGCATTGTAGTGTAGATAATATTCCCATCTACATCTAAGCTACTGTCTACTAAGTTGCATGAATCCATAACTATCATGTTCTATGTATTGAAATCCTTCTTGTGGTTCTTTGGGTTCAACTATGGATCTAGCTTCTATCACTTGTTTTAAGTATGGCCATCAATGTTGTATGATTGCAATGATTTTTTGGATCCTTGCACTGATGTGCCACTGATCTGGATTAATGAAGGAATGAAATGAAGCACATAAATATGATAGAAACACATAAATACACTAATACTCAATTTCTATTAATGAAGGAAATATGTAAGAACTCTAAACAAATGCAGAGTGAAATGAACTTGCTAGAATGGTGACAACTTATCTTTGAGAAGAGATGTGATGGCTATGCACATTCATAAGAACTATTTTACAATGAGGCCAAAATTTCCTTTCAACAAAAAGCATCAATGATAAAACCCTAAATATCCAAAACCTAACCCCATAAGAGAAATTCCAAAAGGTTTGTGGGCCCCGATGTGGTTAGTTTATATGTCAACTTATCGAGGTGTAACTTTTGCATACGATCTCTATTTGGGGTGTTTGGTATCCCATTGGAAATTTATAAATGAGAAGTACACATTTCACATGGCCTAGTACCTTCCTTCGACCATATATTGGGTGCTTCCATGCAAAAGAAACGTCGTTTAGGGCCTCAAAATGACCTTAGAAGTTCAAGACCCGACAAAACTGTAAAAAAATGCCAAGATGGAAAACTATGTTTAAATCCATTGGACTAGGTTGGTGGCCACCAACGTCCACCTGGATCAGTAACCCCCCTTAGGAATCAATGGTCTCAATGCATTGAGTTACCCCATCAAATGAGAAAACTGCTACTGAACTTGACACTTGGTGAGCCACTTTCCTTGGTGCAGTAGCTGTCTTGCTTTGACAACCCAATAGTTTGAGCTTCTATTGACAAGTGCCCTTAACTTGCATGTCCATGATCCTATCAATGGTGGTTTGTTCCATGAAGGAACAATTGAGCTCTTTAGTTTTCAATCGTTGTGCCACCTCTGATGTGTCCAATAGTACTGGTGGAAAATATGGTCGAAGGAGGTGCACATTGAATACTAGGTGCAATCCAAGGAAGGGGGGAATACTTAATTCAGAAGCATTGTATCCCAATGATAGCCTTGGTGGTGGTATAAGGACCATAGAAAAATGGACGCAACTTCCGATGGGGTCTTTTAAGGAACTCTTACTACAAATGCAACCAAACCTTGTCTCCAACCTAAAACTTATGTGGAACACAGTGTTGATCATGGCACTGCTTGTACTTAGCATTGTTTTTCTGTAAAATATCATGGACCTATTGGGGGATGTGTAGAATCTGTTTAATGGATTTGGAATCTTTGTTAGCATTAGATTGGGCATGGAAGGATTCTTCCTGTGTGGGTGCAAGGGGAAATGCTACATCAATGGGGCCCGATGGTTGAAATCCTAGGCCCGCCTGAAAAGGGTTGTGGCCAATTGAGCTATGAAGGGCTTGGTTGTAGCTATGTTGAATGTATGAGAGGCTCTCATCCCATGTGCGTGGATTCTTGGAGTTGTACATGCACAATATGTGCACGATCATCCTGTTGATGACCTCTATCTATATATCAGTTTGGGGGTGGAAGGAAGTTGATTTGGTGAGCTTCCTTCCCAATAGTGACCAGAGGATCGACCATAATGTGATTAAGAACCTGTTGTCCAATTTGATATGATGGTCCTTGGGATGTCAAAATGGACCCATACCCTCTTGAAGAAGAGCTTGACAGTGGCCTTGGTAGTGATACTCTTCTTACAGGTTGTGAGAATGGCCATCTTAGAGAATTGATCAACAACCATGAATACATAGTCATTTCCATGCTTAATCGAAGGAAGAGCTAACATGTAGTCCATCGAGATGGATTCCTAGAGATCGTTGAGAGTAGGAAGAGGAGTGTATAGTCCTTATTCTTTAATGGATGGATTGGCGATGGAGTAGGAAGTGCAGGATCTAAGATACTTACTGATATATTGGTAAATCTTCAACCAATAGAAATACTTATGTAGCACTGCTATTTTTTTTACCACACCAAAGTATCCTGCCACTCGACAGTAGTGGGATTCCCAAATCAACTTTGCATGCTCGCTTGAAGGAGCATAGAGATGAGCTGGATGGAATAATAGTCCATCATGTAGATAAAATTCAACAACAAACTTTCCTTCTCCCAACATCTGGTAGACCGTAGCGATGTTCATATTGATGTCATAGAGTTGGGACCACCGGGAGGTCTCATGCTCTCAAGAGTTCAACATTGTGGTTAGTGCTGCAACTGGAGGTCAACTAAGGTAGTTAGCGACATGATTGTTGCTCCCTTTCTTATATTTAATGTTGAGGTGAAATTGTTGCTAGTATGTGGACAAATTTTGATGGCAGTCATTCTGTAATTTGACTTATGTTTGAATGAATTATGGAGGCTCGTGATCTGTATGGGTGACTATTTCCCTTCGTAGAATGTAATGGTTCCATTGGTTGTAGGCTTGCACAATGGAATACATCTCTTTGTCATAGGTGGGGTACTTGCAAACAACATCTGATACTGTCTCGCTATGATAGGCCACCAGATGACCATGCTAAGTGAGGAGGGAACCTATAGCTTAGTATAAAGCATATGTCTCAATCTCAAAAGGTTGTTGCAGATTGGGTAAGGAAAGTATTGAAGTTGAGCATAAACGATGTTTCAGATCATTGAACTCTTTCTGTTGTGGCTTGGCCCACCCAAATTTATCTTTGCAACCACCATTGGTCACTTGGGTGAGGGGCCATGCAATATGGGAGAATCCCAACACGAACCTGCGATAGAAGTTGGAAAGGCCTAAGAAGCTCTAGAGCTTGGTTATTTTTGTGGGGGCTAGCCAATCATGAATGAATTAGATCATGGCTAGATCCACATGCACACCATGATCATTAACAATGTATCTAAGGTTTTGGATGTTGTTCATGCCGAATGATCATTTCACTAAGTTAGCATACAACTTGTGTTGCAACAGAGTGTGGAGGAACTGCTAAATGTGCTACAAGTGGTCTACCCAACTCTTCTTGAATATGGGGTGTCATCTAGATACACCAACACAAAGGAATTGGTGAAAGGATGCAAGATGTCATCCATCATCCTCTAGAAAGTTGTTGGGGCATTCATTAATCCAAAGGGAATTATTGTTCGGGTACATAGGGTACTACCAAAGGACCGAACACCAAGAGCAACCACTTCACACAAACTGATCACAGATCAACACACTGATGTTTTGACGCGATTTAAACCCTCTTGAGGGAAACACTCCACGGCCTCGGCCAAATAGCTTCTACGGGACAATATATTATGCAAAGAAAGAAAGTTACAAATGAACTTCTCATAATCGATCAACTAAACAATGACCCTCCATGCTTTTTAAATAGAGATCATGGACCAATCGGGTGTTACGCCACGAATCAAGGTTAGGTATGATCTAAGATAAGTTGAGCCGTCGGATCACTCTATGTCGGGAACATATCGTGACCATCGGATTAAGTATTTACAAATGCATACTAATGCATACTAAATAAACACACTATCTCTAACGGATATATTACACAAGTTGATCTTAACTAACTCCTAAGTGTCTAAATATCCTAACATCCCCCCTTAAGAACAACTTGGGATAGGATTGAAGGATTTACAAAAGTGACACTATTAGGATAAGGAAGGAGGCATTAGAGCCTATCCCCCCTTAATGACAAGTTCTTGAACTCCTAACATAGATCAAAGTTTAGAAAACTTTGCTTCTGTAAGAGACTTGGTGAAGATGTCTGCAACTTGATCATCTGTAGGGAAAAATAGCACTTCAAGAACATGATCATGAACAAGATTTCTGCTGAAGTGCATATGTAGCTCAATGTGTTTGCTGCGTTGATGTAGAACTGGATCTTTGGAAAGCTTGATGGCACTTTGATTGTCGCACCAAAGTGGAGTAGGCTGCTGCTGCTCGAATCCAAACTCTAAAAGGATTTCTCGAATCCATAAAGCTTCCTGACTGGCATTAACTGCGGCTCGATATGCTGCTTCTGCTTAAGAAAGAGCAAGAGCTTGTTGTTTCTTACAAGCCCAAGTGATAGGTCCAAATCCCAGACTGAAAACATAACCTGCAGTAGACTTTCGATCATCAGGATCGCCGGCCCAATCTGAATCAGTGAAACCAACCAACAAAGGTTCCCCCCCTGTACTGTAATGAATCCCAAACTGAACTGTACCTCAAATATATCGAAGTATTCTTTTAGCTGCTTTCCAGTGACTTTCATGAGGTGTCTGCATATAACGGGCAACACGACCAACGGCAAAGGAAAGGTCAGGACGGGAATGAGTCAAGTATAAGAGACTACCAACAAGGTGTCGATACAAGGTGGCATCGACTTCAGGTGAAGTACAAGTGGCAGAAAGTTTGAATCCAGACTGGAAGGGAGAAGGGGCTGGTGTACAATCTTCCATGTGAAAGCGATGAAGAAGGTCACAAGCATACTTAGACTGAGAAATAAAGATTCCTTCTTTGGTTTGCAGGACTTGGAGACCAAGAAAATAATGCAAATGTCCTAAGTCTGACATTTCAAAATTTTGTTTAAGACTGGATTTCACATGGGTTATAAGCTTACGGTCACTACGAGTAAGAATAAGGTCATCAACATATAGAACAAGTATGATGAGATGGTTTCCTACATTCTTGGTATAGACATTGGGGTCAGAATGGCATCTAGAAAAACCAGTGTCAAGGAGAAAGTTATCCATTTTGGCATACCAAGCTCTAAGAGCTTGCTTAAGGCCATATAAGGATTTCTTAAGGCGGCAGACAAGGATAGAGTTATTCTGAACATATCCAGGAGGTTGTTCCATGTAAATTTCCTTCTGTAAATCACCATGTAAGAAGGTAGACTTGACATCCATTTGATGGACTTCCCAGTTATGTAAGGATGCAAGGGAAAGAACAAGGCGGATGGAGTTCATTTTTGCGACGGGAGAAAATGTTTCATTATAGTCAATCCCTTCAACTTGGGAAAAACCTTTGGCAACTAAGTCTTTCAACACTTCCATCTAATGCATACTTAGTTCTGTAGACCCATTTACATCTAACAAGTTTTCTTCCTTTTGGAAGAGGTACAAGATCCCAAGTATCGTTCGCCATTAAGGAACCATATTCTTCATCCATGGCTGCATTCATGGATTCTTTCATGGAGTAAAATGTGGATACAAAAACAGAATATGCAGATCCAAGTTTGGAAAGAATACGATAAATGCATTGTTTGTCTTCCCTCTTAATCTTACATTTTGAACATAAGAGTTTAAGAGATTTGTACTTAGATAAATAATCTTGAATGCATGAAAAGTCACTTGGATTTAAAGAAATCAACTCATTTTCGAGTTGGTGACCTCGAATTTCATTGTGTTTACCAAACACAGATTCCAACTTGTCCCAAGCAGCATCAGGTTCATCAATTCCAAATATTTGGAATCACAAATCAGTAGAAATTGACATCCCAATCAATCCACGAGCTTCGTCACATCTATTTGCCCATTTTATTTTCTTATCATCATCAGTGGGTCCTGTTTCTTTCCCTGAAGTAATTCTGAAAAGTCCCCTACTTCGTAGAACATCCTCCATACGAGATTTCCATGAGAAATAGTTGGAACTGTTAAGTAGAATATCACAAGGGGCGGCCATATTTGTAAATTAATAGTTGTAAAATCATAAGTCAATAATCTGGATGTGAAGAGCTCGAAAAAATAGGCGGTTTAAAAAAAAACGACACTGAAAACTGACTCTGTATGATGAAGTTATGCTTGAACAAAGAAACTGTTGAAGATGTCCCCAATAGTGACGTGGCAGCTAGAGAATGTCCAGCAAAAAAAAGAACCCCCCTCTTCCCAAGATGAACCTTTCGACAATCACTTTACAAGAAAGTTGTTTTAAGTGAACCACTTTTGTAAAATAAGTGATTTTACTTCTACAATGATATTATTTTTAAATAGTGCAACAATAAAAAAAACTTAAGTGACTCACTTGTATTTTTTTTTTTATTATTATTTAAGTGAGATGCACTTTACAATAAAGTAACTTGAAAATAGAAATTGCATGCACTTTTTCTTTTAAAAGTAACTTCCTAAGACTTGAACTCAAGACCTATTAAGGAATAAAACAACTTTGAACCAAGTGAGCTAGATTAAAAGGTATGTAAAATATGGGAATGAGAAATGGTTTTTTTATTTTATTTTTTTTACTCTTCTTGCTCGGTTTGCGTGCTTGCCCTTTTGCCTGCAAAACACACCACAAATCGAAACAAAAACAACTTTTCCATACTTGTGGAGTTAGATCTCGTTAGTTTTCTTGGAAAGTCTACGTTTTCTCTTTGTTTCTGATTTGTCAAGATCGCGCAAGGTGCATGGCAAAGAGCATACGCAGACGAGAAAAACCCTTTCCCTTTCTGTTTCTAATTTGCCGAGATCGCTCAAGGTGCACGGAAAAAAGCATACGCAGACGGGAAAGCAACAATCCGAACCCAAAAAAAATCTAACAATAAAAAAATGATAAAATATGAGATTTTTTTCTTTTAAAAACAAAAAATAAAAAAATGTGTCACTGTAACATTATACCTTCAGATCTAATGAAATACGCGTTTCTGGAGCAATCGGGAACCATTTTCTATCAAACGAAAACTATTTCTCAATGGAAACGACGCTTTGGACGCAATGGAATGCCTCCCATAGCCCAGAAATGCACAAAAATACCAGAACCAGAAACCCTTTCGAGTTTCGGCAACAACAGTTCAAGATCTAGATCATAACCGGAAGGGGCTCTTCATAAAAGCTCTGATACCATGTTCGGGTACATAGGGTACTACCAAAGGACCGAACACCAAGAGAAACCACTTCACACAAACTGATCACAGATCAACACACCGATTTTTTGACATGGTTTAAACCCTCTTGAGGGAAACACTCCACGGCCCCATCCAAATAGCTTCTACGGAACAATTTATTATGCAAAGAAAGAAAGTTACAAATGAGTTTCTCATAATCGATCAACTAAACAATGACCCTCCATGCTCTTTAAATAGAGATCATGGACCAATCGGGTGTTAAGCCACAGATCAAGGTTAGGTATGATTTAAGAGAAGTTGAACCGTCGGATCACTCTATGTTGGGAACATATTGTGACCGTCGGATTAAGTATTTACAAATGCATACTAATGCATACTAAAGAAACACACTATCCCTAATGGATATATTACACAAGTTGATCTTAACTAACTCCTAAGTGTCTAAATATCTTAACAATTACTAGACACTCGAAAATAACTTCTCTAGAATTGAAAGCAGTATTTATATCAATCAATTTTATTGGGACCTAGTGGTAGTTAGAATTCATATCAATCTTGCTAAAGTACTTGGGACTTGGCTCCCTTGATTTGGTCGAGAAGGTTGTCATATATTGGGAATCGAGTACTAGTTCCTGGATAAGATTTTTTTTAGATCTCTATAATCAATACAGAGTCGCCAAGTACCATCTTTCTTCTGCTTGAGCATGATTAGGCTTCAGTGAGGTGAGGAGTTGGGTCGAATGTGCCCCTTTTGGAGCAATTCTTGAATATGGCACTTGATTTTCTCATTATTCGGGAGAGAGTGTTGATATATAGGCGCATTAGGTAAAGGTGCATCGGGAATAACATCCATTGAATGCTTGACCCGATAGTGCAAAGGCACCCCGGTAGGTGAGGTTAAGATGTCTCAGTATTCTTCCATGACTTTTCCCACTTGCTTATGTTGTGTAGAAAGGCCTCGTGCGGAGGCCATAGATGTGATCGTGACCTTCTGTTCATTGTGAGAATGAATCATGAAGAGGAAACATTTTCTAATTTGGGAGATGACATTCTTTCACTGCTTAGTGGAGATTAAAGAGATTGCAATAGGTGGAGCTACCTCTAGTATCCCGTGCAGTTGTCTTCCCAAAGAAACAATGACATTATGAGGTATAGACTCATATATAGCGTGGTTTTTACACATATATGGATGGCATAAAAGAACCTCACAAGCTTCAAAAGGGGCAACGTCACACAATACCTCATCCTTGAAAGGCTTGATGCCATAGGGAAAGGGACATTGTTGGATGACGTAGAGATCTCATCCATGGATGATTCACCCAATGTTGTATGGTTCTGGGTGTGGTGTCGTAGGAAAATCCAACCTCTTGATGACCTCTTCTAAGATGAGGTTCTTTTGGCTTCCACTATAAACAATGAAATGCAGCGAAGCACCCTTTACCCACATCTATGAGTGAAAAAGGAACTCACCTTCCTATGGCTCCGTAGAGATCTCATCCATGGATGAGTCACTCGATTTTGTATGGTTCTAGGTGTGGTGTCGTAGGAAAATCCAACCTCTTGACGACCTCTTCTAAGATGAGGTTCTTTTGGCTTCCACTATAAACAATGAAATGCAACGAAGCACCCTTTACCCACATCTGTGAGTGAAAAAGGAACTCACCTTCCTATGGCTCCTTTGATTTATTGGGATGCACCTTGGCTGCAGTGACTATGGCACTAGGTTCTACATCAATGATCGTATTCCCCTTGTATGGATTTGAATCGAAGTCAGAGCCTGTATTTGAATATAAGGCTTTTATCTCAACCACTAATGACTACTTCGAGTGGCATTCATCAATGTTGTGCTAGGGGATTTTATGGAACTCGCACCACTTCCTAGTGTCTTTCTTCATCTTCCCACTACCCTTCTATGCTTGCAGCTTATATTGGTTGTCCTGAGGTTCTCCATTCTTGCTTTTCCATTTTCTCTGTGGACTAGGGATTCTTTTGTCCTTTTTCTGCTATGGTGCATTCGCAAATCCAAACTCCCATTTATTCATTTTCTTAATTTTTTGCTCGATTTTGATAGCATAATGATAAGAAGATCCCAATGATGAGATGTGGATAAAATCCATTTCTAGTTTGATGTACCTATGTATTACCCCATGATATTTTAGAACCATATACCACTCAGATTCTATGATACCCAACTTGGTGCACAAGGTATGTAATGTATTTGTGAACTCCAACACTATTTAGTCCCTCTCCTAATGTAGTGTGGTCTATCTCATGTATTGGTCATCATAGTTTCCCACAAAGTAATATTGTTCCTTAATGGAATTCATAAAATAGTCCCAAGTGATATCAACCCCAAACATTTCAGAATCCTCTATGGATTTTTTCTCATAGTAAGTCTCCACCAATTTTTGACATGGGGGACATCCTTAAGGAGTTCAAAGGTGATCTTTTCCTTATCGGAAAAAATTTGGATAAAGAAAACCATTATAGTAGATTTAAGCATTTTTCCAAAGCATATGCATCTATCTGAACTTCAAATATGGGAATATCAAAATTAACGTGTACCTTGAAGGGACAGGAGCCTCCAAATTAATCGCTTGATGAAGACGCATCAGTTGTTACTGGCATTCATCGAATAATTTGGGAAAATTATCTATCATCTCACCCCTTTGTCATGCGAGGCATTCCTTGAGCAACATATTAATAGGATCTCTTTCTCCATCGACTCTCTTTTATTCCACCATGGACAACCATCAATGTCGGAGAGGGGGGTATTTCATAGGCTTAAGTAGCTCGAGTCCCAACTCCTTATACCCTAACCTCATTGGGGACATGCTTATAGAAATAAATAAAGAGCAGACCACTCTGATACCACTGATCCAGATTTATGAGGGAATGAAATGAAGCAAAGAAATATGACAGAACCAAAGAGATACAATAATACTCAATTTATATTAATGAAGGAAATATCCAGGAACTGTAAAGAAGTGTAGACTTAAATGAACTCATTATAATGGTGGCATCTTATCTTTGAGAAGAGATGTGATGACTACACACATTCACACTGAAATGAACTCATTATAATGGTGGCATCTTATCTTTGAGAAGAGATGTGATGACTACACACATTCACAATAACTATTTTACAATGAGGCCAAAATTTCCTTTTAACATAAAGCATCAATAAGAAAACCCTAAACCCAAAAGATGAAACACCAAAAGGCGTGTGTGCCCAAATGTGGTTAGTTGATATGAAAACCTACTGGGGGCATAAATTTTGCATATGATCTTCGTCTGGGGCATTTGGTATCCCATTGGAAAGGTCTAGCTCAGAATTACACACTTTGGATATCCCAGTAAATTAAGTGAGGACTATGCATTGCTCTTTCCTTCTCCAAAATGTAATGTAAATACAAAGAAAGTGGTACTCTCTATGGAGTTACCTATGACACAGTGGCTTGTGTGGCTACTGCAAGTTCTCCTTCTTCCTCTATTATGGTCTAATATCCACTTTGGGGCCCTTTAACAATTATGGAACAATTAAGAACATAAATCCTTTGTTGACACAGTCCTGTCGAAGGGGTTCACTTCGCACTGCTGTCAACAAACATCGACCCAGAATCCCTTAAAGATCATCCCAGAAAGGTTTTACCCTTTCCAGCAACACCCGCAGAGCGAGTGAAGTCTCACCCGAGATGCCTAGGGTGCTGCAGGAACCAATTTTCCTTAGTTTTGAAAAGACATGCATTATCTCACACTCATTCGCAACATAAGAACATCATATTATAAACCTATTAACCATTATCCTCACTCGCATCAATCACATTACCATCTCATAGTTAAAGCATTAAACAGATTATCAAAGCATGTTCAAGGAATTTGCATTACATAACATAACTGCGAAAACATCAAATGCGATCTCAATTAAACATCAAACACTGCGATACTCAAACAATACAAAGAGACAAGGACAAAGACATATATCAATCGTTCCCATTATTTATCATACATCTCAGAACCATTACAAACTCAGAACAATCATTGCGATCGAACAGAACAAAACTGGATAGATGCTCCAATAGATTGATAAAAAAGATTAGAATAAAGATAGATGCCCTTAGGATTACAATCGTACTTCTATTTATAGCCTCACTTGGCCATTACAAAATGGTCCAAATGACCCATTACTAACTAACTTAACTAAATACTCTGCATATATCGGCTCTTTTATACTTCACGACCGGTCCTTTGGTCATGTCGATGACCCTTTTGTCGCTTGGGGGTTTCGCACTTGTGCACTCTGGACCTCTTCCAACATGCCCCCAACACAAAATTTTGGCTCACCCTCGAGCCGCCTCAGTTGGAAACTGCTGGTGCATTTACCTACATATTGAAGTCGTCATAAGCCGCCCTGGTTTGGTCGACCGCTTCCTTGGCCACAGCTTTAATCGCCATGACTACTGCTACTTCATACTCCTCTTCATCTTGTGAAACAATATTTATAGCACCCATGGTGGATGAGGTGTGCGAAATCCAATTGCTCCAGTTTCGACACTTCGGCTTCACAAATTTGATCATCCTTTGTTGAAGCCAAAGTGCCCCTGGCATTAGTTCTGCGGTGATCGAAAAGACCACCTCTCCTCCAAAAATTGTAGCCCGTGTCGAGATGTGAGTATCCTGCTTCGTCCTTCGGTGAGTATCCATTGGTCAGCTAGCACTTCTCTTCTTCCTAATCATCTGCACTAATGCAACCTCTGGTTGCTCGTGAACAATTTTCATCCTCTCCCTTGGCGCATCTTGTGTCATCATAAATCTCTAAGTTCATTCTATGCTCTAACTCTTCTTCTGCAAATTCTTCACTAATTCGCACAAGGCACATCGAGTCGAATTGTCCCCTTGCTCGTGTACTGTTATAGCTTCAACTTCCCACTTCCCGTCCATCTTTTTTATCTTAGACAATGATTTCCAAATCGTATGTCGAATCCCTTGTTGATTTACCAAATCCTATGCACTCATTGGTCATTGATTGTGTCGTCATCCACTCACGCCATCGTCCGTCACAGTTTAACTGCTACACTTATTACCTGATTTGACCCGTTCGTGCTGTTCCGAATGTCGACATGCCCCAAACCTTGTCTTTATTCCTTACTTCGTCGTTGTTCCATCAATAGTCATAGTGTTGTCGATAGACTCCCAAACTTCACAATGTACTTAGGGTTTTTTTTTTATGTCGACTTAATTTCTTTTTCAGTCGCTATGCGCCTGGCTATCCCGATAAGGCTTTAGCCGGCTCCCAATCACTAAATTTGTCAACAGTGTCCCATCTAGATTCTATAGCTGCACTGTACCTCCGTCAGTAATGAAATTGATAATGTATGGACCCAACCAATGCATATGTACCTTATCTGGGTGCTTCGCAAACTTACTGTCGTACAACAAAACCATGTCTCCACGCTGGAAGAGTTTCTCCTTTACGTGGAGATCATGCCATGCCTTCTGTCGATCATTTTTTGCCTGTTGATGAAATCCTACGATGAAGCGATCCTCTTCAAGCTATAATAGTTGCGCCAACCGTTCTTCAATGGCTCCTTCATCACTCATTCCTATCGTTGCTGCGATGCGCAGACTCGGGACAATATACTCTATGGGAATCACTGCTTCTTGTCTGTATACTAACTTGAAAGGAGTCTAGCCTGTCAACCTTTTACATGTCATTCTGCAGGCCCACAATACTGCTTGAATCTTCAAATCCCAGTCATCACAGTTTTTGTTACACACCTTGGTGAGCGCATGCTCCAATACCTTATTCAGCACCTCCACTGTGCCATTCGCCTGCGTGTGATATGACATACTCCTTCAATGTTGGATTTGAAACTCTTCCATCATGGCCCTGATAGTTTGATTGACGAAGTGAGTTCCTTGATCACTCATCAGTATCTTTTTTTGTACCCAAACCTGGTGACCACGTTGTCAAAGATAAACCTTGTTGTTGTCGTAGTTGCGCAATCCTTTACTAGCACTGCTTCATCCCATCTCATCAAGTAATCAGTTGTAGTAATTATGTATCGTGAACCTGTTCTTCTTCCTGGTGGGTTGATGGGTCCCACGAAGTCAACTGCCCATTTTTCGAAGTCTTGTAACGTTAATTGAGGTACTAGTGGCTTTTCATCCCTTCGTGATGGTTTCACTGTCCTTTGACATACCTCGCAGCTCTTAGCATAATATGCAGCATCACCATGCACTGTTTGCCACCATAGTCCAGCCCTAAGTATTTTCCTGACAGTCGCAGATCCTCCATAATGACCTCTTGCGATCCTATCGTGAGATTCCACCAATACTCTTCCTTGTTCATGCGGAAGGACGCATCAACGAAGGACTTCATCTGGTCCCATCTTGTAGATTTTTCCTATGATTAGTTGAAAATCAATATCCCTAACGACTAACTGCTTCTTCTGACTGGTAGTAAAATCCTCTAGTGCGCTTCCTGTTGCTAATAACTGAATAATATGTTCATAATGGCCATTGACCATTCCAATCCTGAATAGTTGCGCATCGAGAAAACCTTCATCAATGCTCCTTGGTGTTAGTTTTTCAGAATTTTCAATCTGATCTAAGATCTTAACTGAGAGAATAACATGTACAACATATCTACAGCATATCAATCATGGACACAATAATGCAAGCACACAAGAGACACAGAGTTTCACCGAGGAAAACCAAGAAGGTGAAAAACCCCGCAACTTCCTCAGAGATAGAAAGAGCAATGATACAACCAAAGTACAAGAGATAGTATTCTCCTAGAAGCTGATCCTCCTCCTCACATGTGCGCCACTTTTTGAGTGATGGAAGAGTGAGTAATGAGATGTCAAATCGAGATCTCTCGATCTCTATACGTGTCCTGTCCTGCCCAATAAACCAGTTGGGCCGACTTGTCTAGCTTAGCCTAATAACCCATGGTTACATTAATCCGGGCTGACCCTGCACTTGGTGGTCTAATAACCCATTTACCCACATGACTCATACAGGGCTGACCCCATCAAGGTGGTCTAATAACCCATCAAGTATAAGTTACGACACTTACAATATAAATGATGACACTTCCGTATAGAGGAATAATAACATCTCTATAGGAATACAAACACTTCCATATAGAGGAATAATAACATCTCTATAGGAATACAATATACATGGGTAAAATACATTCCAAAGTTACATATACATCAACACTTGGTTCTTCACCTAATTCAATCCTTGACATGTGATCAGGTCCTGCATTCAATCGCCCTAGTTTCACAATGATTTCAAAATCGAACTCCTGGAATAGCAGCAACCATTGACAGATATTTCCCCCCAACACAAGTTTATTGACTAAGTATTTTAATGTGGAGTGTTCAATAAACATTTTGAAATGCCTTCCAAGTAGGTAGTGTCAGAATTTCTGTAGCGCATAGACCATTTCTAGGCCTTATCTCTCTGTCGTTGTATAATTCTTCTCCGCAGTGGACAACATCCTGCTCACAAATGCGATTGGATGGTCAATTGATCCTTCTCCTGGCTGGGCCAATATCACTCCTAGCGCTACTGATGATGCATTCACATGGACATGGAATTATTTTTTCTAATCAAGGAAGACTAATGTCGGTGCTACGACCATCTTCTCCTTTAGTATGTCGAGGCTCTTCTGGAACTCATTGTTCGACTCAAATTTTGCATCCTTATTTAACAACTTCTCCATCGATGTTGTAATCGTTGCATATCCCCTGATGAACTTCCCATAATATCCAAAATGTCCCAACGTCGCCCTTAGTTGCTTCATTTCCATTGGTGTTGTTATTTCGACGATGATTTCAATCTTCGTTGGATCGACCAACATCCCCTCCTTGCATACAATGTGTCCCAGCAGGATTCCAAATGGTGCGTAAAAAATACACTTCTTTAAGTTCAGCAAAATCTGATGTTGTCAACACCTTTCCAGCATTGGCCTTAGATTCGCAACGTGGTCCTTAACCAACCCATATACAGTCCAGTCATCCATATATACTACAAGAAATTTATGAATGAAGTCTTTAAATGCAGCGACAACCAACCTTGAAAATATCACAGGGGCATTCTTAAGACCAAACGGCATCATTGTGTATTGAAAGCAACCCCATTCTATCACGAAAGTTGTTTTATGTCGATCTTGTTTCGCAGTCCTTATTTGGTGGTATCCTGGAAATCCATCTGTAATTGAATATATCTCTTGGCCTCCAACACCTTCTAATACTTCGTCAGTGAATGGCATGGGGAATGGATCGTGAAGACATGCATCGTGAAGTTTCCTTATATAGACACAAATCCTTATTTCTCCAGTCTTCTTGTCTTGGATAACCATCAGGATGATCCATTATGATTCTTTGACAGGTTCTATGATTCCTGCATCCACCATTCACTCTATCTCATCCTTTAATTGCTCCTTATACCTGGGACTCAGTCTATATGGTCATTGCTTTACTCGCTTCGCATCAGGTTTCAAAGGAATATTCATTTCACCCAGATCCCTGGAAATGCCCTTCATTTCTGAAAATTTCATTGTGAACAAGTTTTGGAACTCATGTAATAGATCAATAACTTTTCCACTTGTCGAATCATCCCAGTAATCTTCAATACTAGCGAACTTGAGATTTTCCTCCGACCCAATATTAACCTTCTTGATTTTCAGTGGCTGTTGGAATTTTTTGAATGGAATCTCTAGTGCTTCGAAATCCCAACTTCCCTCCGACTCTGGGACATAAATATCTCTAGGATCATCCTCTTCGGCAGGTCCTCCTGACAAATTATAGCATTCCATCATCATTTCCGGTGTCCCAATCCACTGTAATCCCATTGGTTTTTCCGTCATAACTGTTTCGAGTACCCTTTCATGGATCTCCTGCAGTGCACTATGGAAGAAGGGGTTCTCATTAGCGAAGAGGAAATTCTAACTGAAGTTGATGGTCAATTCTTCCCATTTAGTTTTTCCTCGTCACAGTTCTGCTGCGATATACGAGCTCCGCGGTACTTCATCTAGTGTATGGATGAATGCATGTACCCATTCTTTTTTCGGTCTCATTCCCCATGCACTTTGACACTCTTCCAGATGATCCCTTGGACCACCCCTTCCATTGTATTTATTTCCATAGTATCTTTAAGTCTCCCCAAACCTAACTTCCATCAGTTTTTGACATAGTTTCCAGCTCGTTATCGACGACTTGTGCATTTCCCACCATCTTGTTGGTGTGGCCTTCAGTGCTTCTTCTAACGCCAACAGCCGTTGTGGTTTTGATACCTTCTCTTCAAATTCAACGATGAAGGTAGACAAATTAGGTAATCCTTCATATATCGGCAAATCACATACCTCCATCGCTACCCATATCAACGACTAAGTGATTCACGCGCCCTTTCTGAATGATACTTCATGTAATCGATTCTGTCAATTTTCCAGCGCCTCGTCGGAGTCTGACGACACTGAAATAACACTTTGCACCCAAATTCCTCGTCGGCGGTGGGATTGATGTAATCCTCTGAAATGTTGTAGACATTGTCCCATCCTTTTGTAAATTCATCCCTCGTTGATTCGACATACCTCTACCCTTCCGATGGATCAAGTGGGGTGACTACCCTCATGTCGCGATTTTCAAAAGACATTATCCTCTTCTTAAAATTGATTACATCCCGATTCTCCATTGCCCAGTCTATTCCCAACAACACTGGATATGGGCTTGTGTTGTCAACTATCTCTATAACATCAAAGTCTGCGTAAGTCTTCAATCCCTCTATTTTGACAGGAAGATGACATAATCGACCAATTGGTGTGACCTTACTCTGATTTTCCAATTGAAGTTGTACATGGAACCATGCCAACTGTGGTTTCCCCATCATCTCCCATGTTTTCTTAGTCAGGATGTTTACATCCGATCCTAGGTCTAAAATGATAGAATCGACGTCGAATGCACCAATCTACGCATTCATCCTCATTTCTCTCCCTGTCTTCTTTCTATGAAATCGGTTCACTGTCTAATCTTGTCTCCCATCCTCCTGTCGATCCAATAAAATAGCTATATCTGCTAGTGCATCCTGATCCTTTTCCAACGTCAAACAACTTTCCAGAAAGTTCCTCAAGGTGATGACCTTCCCTGGCGGTCTCTGCGAATTTTTCATATCAAATATCAGTGGCATATCATAAATAGGTTCCTTCTGAATTATAAGTGGCAACTTAGTATTTCTCATCGCATCTCGCACTTCCAAAAATACTTCCTTCTCTACTTTTGCATCAAATCGAACCTGTTTCCGGGTTGTAGGCCGAACACTAAGCAGTGGCCTATCTTCTCCTGTCGCAACTCCTCCCCTGGTCACTACTGTGACATTCACAAGTCGACCTCTTATCTCTGATGAGATCTTCTGCACATTTGGGTTAGGGTTTTGATTATGATTTCCATTTGGATTCGTTTGTGGCTGTGGAAGATTCTAAGTCTACCACTTCACAATCAACTGGGCACAATATTCAATACTGTGGTCCGTTTCACTGCAATAGGTACACTGCGGAGTCGGATTTAGACAATCCCTTTGATAATTTCCAATCTCGCCACAATTATAGCACGTAACGGACCCTCGACCTCGGCCAAAATTTCCTCCGCGACCTCCGCAGAATCCTCCTCTGAATCCTCCTCACGGCTGATTGTACTGCTGCTGATTATATTGTGGTGTTTGATACTACGGTTGGTTGTATTGTGGTGGTGGTTGGTTATACTAGTGTTGCGGTTGATTGTAATGCAGCTGCGGTAGATTATATTGTTGCTGCGGCTAATTGTAATGTGGATGTCGCTGATTATATTTTTGTTGCTATTGTACAGGAGGTTGCTCCTCCCCCTTCATAAAAAATGGATCTGCAATTCTCTCTTGGAGCAAATCATATTCTCTACAATCCTTCTCCTCATGACTGACCGATCGATAGAAATTGCAAAAAAGGTTAGCTGACTTCGACACTATTTTTTGTAAGTATACACATTCATCTGAGCGATATACCCTTGTATGAAAAATCCGACACCAGGGAATTCCTCCCTGACTGAGTGGGTTTGGTGCACCAGACTATAAGTATTCACATTATTTTGGGAACTGATCCTTATGGTGTCCTCCAAACTTGCATCACATGCACCATATTTCTTTGCGAACTTCTTTCTCCTGCTTTATATCCTAAAATTGGATCGTCAAGTTCACTAGCTGTGCTTGGATCGGGTTCATACCTACCCCTGTTTCGCCGACTGGTAAAGCTTCAAGTTTCATTGAAATTTCTAGTGCCTCCGCCTATGATACAATCTTCTGCTGCATTAGTGGCATCCGAATGTGCAGTACCAATCCCGCAATGAACCATCCTTTACGTTGCATGTCACTCATTCCAAAAATTACTTTGGCCATTAGATTTATGTACCTCTGATCGAATTCCCATACTAATTCATTAGGAAATTGCTTTATTTCCTTCAACTCTGTGATATACCGCAACTCTGATTTTGGTTTCCTAAATTCGACGATCAATCCTGCTCCGATTTGTACCAAGATTTTCTCTGGATTCCCTGCAGGTACTTGTACAAACTTCATAAACCAATCCAGCGCACGGCCTCTAAAGGTTGTCACTAATTGTCCCTTCTTAATATCATCATCTTGGACTTGTTTCACCGTCCACACCGCTTCACATAAGAACCAATATTTTTTAGGATCCTTGATCTCGTTACCATGAAAAAGATGCATCTTTACATCCTCTCCTACCATCCTTGGTTTCCTACTGGTGTTCGTAGACCCACTACTCTTACCACTATTATGACACGCAAGACAACCCTACGAAGAGCTTATATTTATTCCTCCGAATTTTGGTGCAGTGCGTGGGGTTGTGGGTACATTGTAGCTTTGGTTCTCTCCTTCCTCAGGTTTAGGGGTATCCTGGTCGTTCTCTTTGTCACAGTAAGGTCGCTTAGTCCCTTGTGGTCTTGTTTCGCAGTTCTCTGTTCCAGTCACACTAGGATACTCTCTCTCTATCTCAGTCCTCCTCTTCTTCTCCGGTAGGAACCTCACCCCACTTCGGAGGGTACCACAATATTCCACAGCTCTGCTCAAGATTTCATCGTAACTCATATCCATCTAGCCCACATCATTCTACCAGACTTGCATCCACGCGGTACCCACAGCCTCTGCACACCCGAGATTTTACTCGTCAGAATTCATCTTTAATATTCCCTTTTCACAAATGAGCATCTTAGTCCACAATTTAGCGATAATAGGTACCTTCCTCTAGGTCCCTTGAAAAATTTCATTTCTTCGTCGATGTATGACTTAATCATGTCGACATCAAATTCAATGATGTATCCTTCCAAAATACTGTCTACCCAAACCTCAACATCCCTTGACGCTTTGTTGTTCACTCGTTTCAACTGTTGTATCAGTTCTAGTGTCCAGTGTTCGGGCTCACCTCCTTGGAAATTCTTCTTCTTAAAAGTCAATTGTTCCAACCATTCATGTAGCAGTATAGGAAATTCGCATAATAATACTTCGTGGATATCAGAGTAGATATACTTCTGTAACCAATCGGTCATCGACCATCCAGGGTTCCTATTTTCTTCCTCAGCAAATTCTCGCATCTTCTTGTGGAACCACTCCTCGATCTGTGGTTTTGTCGAATGCCATGGCATGTCCTCTCTCCTTTCTCACTAAGGTCCCGACAACAGAACCATTTGTTGACACGGTCCTGTCGACATGGGTTCACTTCGTACTGTTGTCAACAAACATCGACCCAGAATCCCTTAAACATCGGCCCAGAAAGGTTTCACCCTTTCCAGCAACACCTGCAGAGCGAGTGAAATCTCACCCTAGATGCCTAAGGGCAATGCAGGAACCAAGTTTCCGCAGTTGTGAGAAGACATGCGTTATCTAACACTCATTCGCAACATAAGCCAGATATTTTCATTCGCATCAGAACATCATATTATCAACCTATTAACCATTATCCTCACTCTCATCAATCACATTACCATCTCATAGTTAACGAATTAAACAGATTATCAAAGCATGTTCAAGGAATCTGCAATACATAACATAACTGTGAAAACATCAACTGCGATCTCAATGAAACATCAAACACTGCGATACTCAATCAAGAAAAAGAGACAGAGACAAAGACATATATCAATCGTTCTCATTATTTATCATACATCGCAGAACCATTACAAACTCAGAACAATCGTTTCGATTGAACAGAACAAAACCGGATAGATGCTCCAATAGATCGATAAAAAAGATTAGAATAAAGATAGATGCCCTTAGGCTTACAATCGTACTTCTATTTATAGGCTCACTTGGCCATTACAAAATGGTCCAAATGACCCATTACTAACTAACTCAACTAAATACTTCGCATATATCGGCTCTTTTATACTTCACGACCGATCATGTGTTCATGTCGATGACCCTTTCCCCACTTGGGGGTTCCGCACTTATGCTCTCTGGAACTGTGCCAACACCCTTCTTATCCCAATGGCTTGATATTTACCAATGTCCCAATATCCATCTGACATTATTTTTAGGGTTTTTGCATGCATCAAATCTCTATTAGGGTTAGGGTTTTGGACCCTATAGAATTTTCTTGAAATTTCACATGTGACTAGCTCCACCTATTTCGGTAATGAGAGCTAATGTGGAATCCACTCAGTACCATGGAGATCAACATGATAGGTCAACTTGCAAGAGGCATAAATTCCTCATACGAACTTTGGCTAAGGTGATCTTTGTGCTACTGAAAAGCTCTCAAAGTGTAGAACAACATAGAGAGGATAGAAATGTGTTTGCAAAATTTTGAACCAAAAAAACATTATTTAAGCCCTCAAACGGGCCTTGGTAGTTTGCAGACGTATGAAAATAGATGAATGGGTTATAATAACATATAAGAGGCTTTGTTGTTTATGAAACCCCCCTTCCCCCATTAATTTTCTACCACGTTATTCCAAATGACAAACAACAAGATGGGTTCTTGATGTCTACACTAAGAGCACTAGAACGGATACTAATCCCGAGGGGCTATTGAGCAAATAAGGGAAATGTCTTCCTTCTATTATGTGGGCAGTAGATGAGAATTTCGTGACATTTGATGGATGGATGGTTACTTGGAGTACTCAGCTGTGAATAGATTGACATAGTCTTACAGTAATTGGGTGAGCAACCTATGAGTCTATAGCTACTTTCATTTTCCCTAGTAACCTCACAACCTAACTTGGGGGTGGCATCTACACTAGATCGCTATGGTTGGGTCGAAAATTTCACACACACAATGAGTTTTGTAGACCACCTTTGCTCTTAAATCTCTATTTATATTTTTGCAATTTAAGTTTATAGTTTGTTTAGGAATGAAATGGGTATGGAATTCATGATTTTAATGATTTTATGCATGTTTATTTTCGACACGTGATTTATTTTCTTACATGTATGTATTTGAATGGTGTTTGAATTTAAATTGGGATTTTCAAATATATGTTGTGTCCCAACTTTATGGGTTGTGTAATCCAAGAATGGGACATTACAATCAGAATATATATCAAAGGTCCAACCATTCATAACAACATATACAAAGACATTGATACAAAATAATCTAAAACGAGGATAAACACATCATGACAATACACCATTAGCACCATAAAAGATATTTCAAGTAAGAGATTCATTCCATTCATTTCTAGAACCAGTACATATATGAGTACAAGTTTATCTATGTACTATTTGATTTTCTTATGAATAACAATACTATGTTTTTTTTCTTCTTAAAAAGGAAAAAAAATATACACACAATGTATCCCTGTATAAGAGGACAGTACTAAGCGATCCGGAGTTTAAAGATGTGAACTTTTCACTACATATGGACGAATCTGACGAATCTGTTGCTGGATGTGTACTGATGCATTTTTCCCTCTAGAATTTAGCCAGGTGTTCAATCTATTAACTGCCTTTTCCCTTTAATTATACTGTACACAAGGAGAAGAAAATACTGTGAATTGGATGAATTTCAGCTGTATTTTTGTGAAGGATGTAAGTTTTTCCAACTTGGAATGGCATGGAATTAAAGACTGTGAATTGGATGAATTTCAGCTGTATTTTTGTAAAGGATGCAAGTTTTTCCAGCTTGGAATGGCATTAAATTAAAGATAGAGGCATTTTTTAAAAATTTAATTTAATTTATTTTTTATATCTGATTATTAAAATAACTCCATTAGAAATACATGCCTAATATAACATGTCTTACATCAATTAAAACATAGAATATTGCCTTTTAAAAATTCTTAATTTTTTTTTTGAAATATTATATTTATATGATTAACATTGCCTCACTACACTGTACATTGCAGACATTAATCATTAAAATTCACAATGACAAGAGCTGTTAGGAACAGCTTAACTTAAACATCAGACAGACTTTCCTCTGGAGAGAGCCTGTGAGGTTGGAGCTGTTGGATGAAAGATCCAACCATTCTCCATTAACAGGCTAGCTCTCGGAGAGGAACTAAAGAGTATAGCTCTCGGAGAGGAACTAAAGAGTATAGCTCTCAGAGAGGAACTAAAGAGTATGTTGGATGCTTAAGTTTTGTCGTAACTGTTATATACCATTAACATTAACATTTTAAAAAAATGTTATATACTTGAGATTAAAATGTGTTTCAAGGAAGGAATGTTTTTATATGCTTGACCATCCCGTATAAAGATTGTCTCGAACTAAATATTGCAAGATTTTGTAATAAAGGCCGTGAAATGTCCAGGCTGGTATCCATATCGTCGACATCTTTCACGATATTCTCATGATGTTGCGGCTTGTTGCCCTCTTTGCTTTTATAGTCCTCTGCTTTGCGCCTGATGTTGCCCTCCTTGCTTTTATAGTCCTCTGCTTTGCCCCACAATACAGGATACAAACCCACCACGATCAACATTGTTCCCACCACATTGCGAAAATCCAACACTAAAATCCACAATGACTGGAACTGTTGTTATTCACTGACCATGAACATTCACATTAAAATGTCTTATAATTAAAGATGGAGGATAAAGTTATCAGCAAGAACGAAATATTGCAAGATTTTGTAATAATGGCCGTGAAATGTCCAGTCTGGTGTCCATATCGTCGACCTCTTCCTCGATATTCTCATGGAGCACGCTGCTTCACCTCGACCGTTCATAATGCTGTCCTCCTTGTTTTTATAGTCCTCTGCTCTGCCCCCACAGTACAGTATACAGACCCACCACGATCAACATTGTCCCACCACACTGCACATGTTCAACATTAAAATCCACAGAGCATCTGAGTGGGCTTAATGATTATGAACATGTGTTATCTTCCAGGAAGTCACAGGTTCAAAACCGGGTTGCTGATTGGTCCTTGTGACAAGAATCAAGACCGGGTTGCTGATTGGCCCTTGTGACAAGAATCAAGAGTGTCTTGACCCCTGCTAAATCACAAGTTTTTGGTATATCTAACTTGCAGGCTATTAGACTATTAGATATACCCTTGGAAAGTTGCGGTTCTAATAGTTAAAAAAAATTCCACAAACACATTGACAGAAACTGTTATTCACTAAACGTTGTCATGTGTGTCCATTATTGACAATTAAAAAAAAAAAATGTTATATACTGGAGATAAAAATGTGTTTCAATGAATGTTTTTATTTTATATGGTCACCATTCTGTATTAATATTGTCATGTATAAAGTGACAAGAATATTTTTAATATTTTATATGCTGACCAATGACCCAACGCTTGATCTTTCATGGGGCATAGACCAAAGCAATTACATTGGACTGCAGTGCTCCAAGAAAACACATGATTGCAGTTAATGATAATTGAGTTGGATAGTTCTTCACAACTGGATCCTGCATTAAACATAGAAATCCCAATTGTCAATTTGCATTTTCAACTAATTATTTGTTGCCAGGAATCAGGTAGACTTGAGATCATGGTGATGAACACCTGAAATATAATCCACGCTGCCCATGAAATAACGCTCCCAAATAGCAGCATGGAGCCCAAAATCGTGTTGTTTGCTTTGGAATTTAATGCATTTCTATTGACACTAAACAACATTTTAATTTCAGGTCCCTTGTATAATGTCATCACCATTGCCCCACCTACAGAAATAATGATGCCCGCAACCTTTGTTTGCCCTCTCCAGTGCTTAATATGAACATTCTTTAATCTAAACGAATCACAATTAAATCAGCATGACCATAAGATATGAGAAATATTGTATTAACACAGTCATAAGTAAAGTGGTCTGTGAATATGGTTACATGTAGCCAACCACTTAATTTTGTGGAGATTGCTAGTTGTTAAACAAAGGCCAAACATTAAACTAAATAATATAAACATTAAACTAACATAAACATCAAACTAATTAATATAAACATAAAAACATACTCATAAACAAATGCTATTTAATAAACATACTCATTTTCTTATCCACGGCTTAATTTAAACTTATTTCAATTTTAATTAAGATGCATTTGAGCATAATAAGATACCAGGACCATTAAATGAATCCTCACTGTACACTTGTTACACTCAAGTTAATTTGGTTGATCCACTTAAGAAAATCCAAAATCTAAGATAATATCTAAACACCTATCCGTGTAATTAAACTCAACTCTATTAACCTCAATAAAATCCCTAATTGAAAATTTGAAGATGAAAATTACCAGTAAAAGAATTTGTTGAGATCAAACTACTACCTTAGAATTGTGGCCATCACAAACGTGGTGGGTGGGATTAAATTCAATATTGATTGAGAAAAAGTAGAACTAGTATACTGCAATCCCTGTAAGCAAAGAAGGTTCTGACTGAATGTAATTCTGCATAGGAGAATAAGCAATCTAGATTTCAGTCCCGTGCTTGATTTGTATGTCTGAAAGCATTGCAGAAAGAACAAAAACAGAAATAAACTGATTGTAATTCTCACTTACTCACACACTGCAAGCAAGAAAATCTGAAAGAACAAAAACAGCAATAAACTGATTGTAATACTCACTTACCCACAGACTGCAAGCAAGAAAATCTGAAAAAAGATGAGCAATAAACTGATTGTAATACTCACTTACCCACAGACTGCAAGCAAGAAAATCTGAAAAAAGATGAACAGTGTCATAGGCTGCCTTTGATGTCTGCAACGATGATAGATAGATCCGGAACACTTGATAAATCTAAACTTAAAATAAATCTATATCAATAACAATAATAACTATAACATTAAAATTAGATGTAACAATAATAACTATAACATTAAAATTAGATGCCAGTAACACTCACTCTCTATGACTTTAAGGAGAAAGTAATTTAATCAAGGATGTTATTCTCCAATATCCAAGGTTGTAATTATTTTTATGAGATAAATTGCATAACTCAAGTACTCAATTACAAATTATCTGACTTTAATTTGGTGGATATACAATTTAAAGTTTAAAAATATGTTTATCATCAACAAATTCCAAGTATTTGTTTTTTTGAAATCTTAATTTTGTGTTGTTCAAATCACTTTTTTGAATATCTTTATATTTTTATATCTTAATTTTATGCTTTATATCTTTTTTTTTTTCTGAAAGTCTGATAAATCAAAATTATTCTAAATGAACATTAACTATCATTATCAACAACATAAAATATATAACTTAGAGAAATAAATAGTTTTTAGAAATTATCTCAGATTTTGAGTTTTCTTGAGAGAATCAACAAGATTAATCAACCTTAAATGCATCTTGATTAAGATTTAAATAAGGTTCAATTAAAAGGAGTAACAATATTGACAGAGGTTCAAACTTGAATTTTTTGTTTTATGTTTATATTAATTAGTTTAATGTTTATGTTATACCATAAATGAATAACTATAACTATCTGGTAATTAATTTAATGTTTAGCCTTTGTTTAAGAGTCAGCAATCTTCACAAAACTAAATGGCTGGCTAAGCCTATTGACTGTGCTAGTTATATTTTCTTCAAAAATATGAAATATCTGATACCATAATTTTTAACCCAAGTTAATATAAAGTAAATTACATTATCTTTATAAAATCAAATTTACAGGTACATACTGTTCAAAAACAAAAGCCAAAGGAGGCAATGACCAACATAGCGATAGTTTGTCTGTATGTGACAGACGAAGTTGTTCATTCCATGTTGAAGAATGAGGATATGCATGCCTGCATATGCCCCCTGATCTGCAACCTGTGAAAGATGCGACAAGATCTCTTGTTCATTCTATGTTGAAGAATGACTTTGTTGAGGATATGCATGCCTGAATATGCCCCCTGATCTGCAACCTGTGAAAGATGCGACAAGATCTCTTGTATGGACCTAGATTGAGAGATCATCTGTTTTCCAAGCCCTGGTCTTTATTATAACCACCATTACATTAGTTGGCTCTTTGAACAACTTTGACAACAATTGGTTTTACGTACTTTAGTTTGCATTTAGTATTATTGTTAACTGCAAGTCACCCTAGAGAACGCTTTCATGTTTTGAAGGCATTACTAATTGAATGTTTCTTCTAAATGACTTGCATCTATCTTCTAAATGTTTCTTGTAAATGACTTGCATCTATCTTCTATGTACATTTTTATGTTTAAAAAAAAAAAATCAAATTTATTTTTTAATACAATATAATAAATCTATTTTTATAATAATATTTACATTAGCTTACCCTCATAATCATGTCCAATGCTGAAATACACTTAAGAAACCATTTTCTAAAAAGAAAATGAAAATAAAAAACAAACACAATAATACTTATTATTTCATATTTAATAAGTACATTTAATAATAATTAGATATTATATTAGATCATTGGATTTTGAATATATCCTTATATTTTAGAAAAAGCTATTGGTTGAAATTTGACGTTAAGGTTTTAATTTTAACATTGTTTTTCATTTGAAATTTAAATCTTAATTTTTTGCGTCATAACAATAATTATAATAATTTTTTGAAATAACATTTATAATAACTATATTAAGATTGAATTCTCATATCTTACTTCATCTTATATAAAAATAAAAAGTTTACAAAAATATAATAAAGATTATGATTAAACCAAGCACAGACATAATGACAAAGATTGTTTATCCTCAAAACCTTTAAATAGGCTTCTTCACAAGTAATACAATGGGTCATAACCATGGGCCACCAAATACTATGAGCATAAAAAAACCATGACCAAGTCAAGTTTACTTAACAAGGGGAGACAAAATAACGGATAAAATTAAAATTCACACATTGTATTTTGGACAAAACTAAATAGACTAAATAAATTAAATAGTATAATGAAAATATGTTTTAATTTGAAATAATAAATATAAAGATCATTATATATATGTTCTCTATATTTTAAATATTGAAAAGAATCATTTATTAAAATTAAAAGTTTCAATTCAAACCAGAAATTAACTAAATTGTGGTTAAACAATCTATCTATATTTCAATTAAATTTAAGTTGAAGTTGAGTTATAAATCTTTATTATTAGTGTTTCATATTTATGACGACGACAACAACAAAAAAGTTAAATTTTATAAAAAAGCTAAATGAATTTAAATCCATTTTAAGAAAATCTCTCTAGGTTATTTTGAATGTTTGACCTATAAAGAACATATACATGATGATATCTAAAAACATTCTTTCACTGCACACCTAAGTCCTAACTATATCAGAAACTATTTAGTTCATTTATTTTTTTTCTAAATTAATTCTTTCGAACACATATGAAAGTATATTAGAAAGTCGATAATCTCAAACACATTTTATAATTGAGCTTGGTTATGAGAGAAATCCGATGACCAGTGTAATTTATTTATAGAATTTGTTTTTTTCTAATATTTTTAATTTTAAAAAACGGTTTCTAAAATAAATTTAAACATTGAGCATGATTATGAGACTAAGTGTGATACAAATTTGAATTTAAAATAAAACTTGATCACTATCGATATTTAAGATCGATTTAAACTCATATAATAAAAAATTTAATTAAAACACACTATTCGTAATAACTTTATCTAAGTTATTTGTCATTACTATTAATTTAATAAATTTATTTTATATTAAAATTTGTATCACACTTACTTTCATAATCATACTCAAATTTTTCAACCGAAATCATACTCAAATTTATTTTAGAAACCATTTTTTTAAATTAAAAGTACTAGAAAAAAACAAATTCTATAAATAAAATACACGGGTCATCGGATTTCTCTCATAACCGAGCTCAATTATAAAATAGTTTCTGATATAGTTAGGAGTGCACTGAAAGTATGTTTTTAGATATCATCATGTGTATGTTCTTTATATGTCAAGCATTCAAAATAACCTAGAGAGATTGTGTGTTAAACCATTTATTGTATTCGAACAAAATTTAAGTTTGTGTTTTAAACCATTTATTGTATTCCAACAAAACAAAATTTAAGTTTGTGTTTTCCAACAAAATTTAAGTTGGTGTTAGGTTATTAACTTTTGTTATTATCATTGAATGTGTGATATTGTAATAAAGTTGAATATGTATATGACAAAAAAAAATTAAATAATTTAAATTTTACATACAATTTAAAAAAAAACTAAAACTAACTTAAATTTATCTTAAACAAATTGATCTTTTAAGTAATAATTTTTTTGTTTTGCTTTAATATGTCTCAGACTGTTAGCTCATCCACAATCTTCATGGCTTTGAACTCGCACCTATTCTTATGGGTTTTTTTATCTTTTTGGGTCTGTATGACCTTGACAATGATGTTTTTCAAGGTTGACAACTAATAAGACCACTTTAGTATGTAATTTCCTCTATATCTTTACTTCTTTTAGCTTAATAGAATTTGCAACAATTACAAAAAAAAGTATATTGTCATTAATTAACATTCATGTGCCTAAAGACATAAAATACATTTTAACTTGCGACTCATTGTGTAATGGTTAAACTTGAATCACAAGGAACATACCTCTACATGATCATTGAAGATCTTAGTATATATCCAAAACTTAACCTTCAGCATGTGAGGACCATAGTAGAAGGTTATGGCAATTAATTATACGTAACCATTTTAATGAGGACCATAGTAGAAGGTTATGGCAATTAATTATACATAACCATTTTAATGGCTAAGGTGAAAGTACTATCACTTCGTTGAATAAGTCACAAATACTAGATTTATCCATTTGTTAGGCTTTAACTTGTCCCTCAAAAAGAACTGCTAGCACTATTACAAACATAAACATAATCGAATAAACACAAGTTTAGAACATTATGTTTCTCTCCAGTTAACCCACATGTCATGATGATATAAAACCTACTATCTCCCTCTATTAGCTCTCCAACACATAGCAAATAGTATTACATCTCTATAAAAAAGGGCACTTCCCATTTAACAAGTTCTATGCATCATTCCTAAATTAATATCTCAACACTAACATATGACTTCCAAAATACGAACCCATTAAACATGAAGTACATGGTTACTAACCTCTATAATTTATAATGTCTATTTTTCTCATGTATCTTCGGTTACCTATACCAAGCTTTATTCAAGCAACACAATCAATATCTTTTAACTCATATTTTAATAATAATGTTCCGTCTAAATAAAACTATAATATTTCATGAGTTTTGAGCTTGGAATCATCAATACTTATGGTGATCATGATACTATTGCCACTTTTTAGAAATTGATCCCTAATAACTAATTGATTTAGTATTAACATCAAATATACTTAATACATATTGATATTGACATGATTAGTAGGAGTCAATACAACTATAAAAATATCTTCGAAATACATTAATATATTTCCTATTATCCATGCATTTAACTTCACAATAACTCATCAACATGTATAATGATGAAAGACAACAATACTTCACAATAATGCATTGACTAAAATATATACAACATGTATAATGTTGAAAGACAACAATTATCACCTTTCGACGTGAATAATACTAATGTCATTTCTACCATTATATTATATCATAATAACATTACACCAATACTTATCCGGATAAGACAACCCCAATGACTTAAGGTTTGACTGCAACTTTCTTCCCAACCATCTGGCTCTATGTCTAGTGTATCTTTATGCCATCGAGAGGCCACCCCTGAGCTGGGCCAAAATCCACTAGGACGATAGAGGATCATGTAACTCAAAAGACTTACTACTACATCAAACACATAATTTTTCTCTTAATACAATTGTCTAATATACTTTCAATACCGAAGTATTGGGCTATGCCCTTCCTCTACCCATATATACTATGCCCTTCCTCTACCCATATATACTATTTCCAAGCGCAACTAGCATATGTTCTCACTGAAACATTAAAGCCTACCTTCTTAATTTCTCTTAAGTATAATAATTTATATAATTTCTCTTAAGTATAATAATTTATATAGACAGACTTCACTCTCAAAATATTATAACAAGTATTTAGTCCGATCACCTCGCATACCTTTCTTGGTTCATCTTCAACATAATACATATATAAATAGATTTAACTTCATAATCCCAACCAAACCAAGGGTTGCGCCCTAGCTGGTTGTTCACACAAATATATTAAGAGGAAACTATACCTCAACCAAACCAAGGCCGCGCCCTAGCTGGTTGTTCACACAAATATATTAAGAGGAAACTATACCTCAACCAAACCAAGGCCACGCCCAAGCTGGATAAACTCACGGACAATTTTCTAACAATAATGTATATTCAATACTTAGTTCCAAGCCAAGTATTAGGCTACGCCTTGGCCGGATGGACTCACGCACATTTTGTAAACAATAAAATGTATTCAAAACAGAGATCTAAGCCAAGCACTGGTCTACGCCCTAGCTATATGGACTCATGCATATTTTGCAAACAATAAAATATATTCAAAACAGAGATCCAAGCCAAGCACTGGGCTACGCCCTAGCTGGTTGGACTAACGCACATTTTGCAAACAATAAAATATATTCAAAACAAAGATCCAAGCCAAGGACTGGGCTACGCCCTAGCTGGCTAGACTCATGCATATTTTGCAAACAATAAAATATATTCAAAACGGAGATCTAAGCCAAGCAATGGCCTACGTCCTAGCTGTCTTGACTCATGCATAGTTTGCTACCTCAAAAGATCCACCAAATGAATTGGGATCAATTCTTTACGAACCGTCCCTTCCCATGCCAAAATCACAGCAACAGACCTTGAAATCGGCATTATCAATAAGAATTAGGTCAAATACAACATTCAAAGATCAAAATAGAAAAACTATGTCAACAAACAGATACAAAGGTCGCTCCTCTCTGTCACACATTGTTACATAGCTTTAAACATAAAATCTTATCTAATAACATAGAGGCAGAGACCGCCCTCGAACTCTCTATCATGCATTGCAGATAGGTTTAACTATCATTCTATCTAAGAGAGGCAGGGATCACTTCTGAAACATCATATAAATATCAAACATCATATGTAAATTTCAATATTATATGCGAACTTCAAACATCGTATACAAATTTCACAATGAGGGAACTGCCCCCTTTTTTAGTTGCGACCTTGTATATTTATATTCAAGGTTGTATATGTTAAGTCCTAAATATTGGCACAATATTCCTTATATAGTGGTAAATTAGCTCATTTATTATGGTGCATTACATATTATTGATGTTGTTTTGGGTCTATTAGTTTTTATTGTACCCCTTTGTCTCGTATATATAGGAAGGAGATCTTTTCATTTTAGTCATCATTGTATCTTGTATTGTTTGATGTACTTAGTACATTGTGTAAGGAGGTTCCTCCTTCAAAGAGGATTGTTATTCATCTCATTTATTAATTATTAAGGCGTGGATTATTTTCTTCTGGTCTATTTCTGCTATTTTTATGCTATATCTGGGACTTGGTTGCATAACATTTGGTATCAGAGCTCTTTCCTTGGGACTCGTTTCTTCAAAACGAGTCATCTTCGAATTTTCGCTATAATTTTTTTTCTATAAGGATTCATAAAGCTAGATTACAAACCCATATCCAAAACATACCGATATATTTTTGGTCCATTTTTCAGATCCTGATACCCTACAGGTTGGGAGATATTTTCCTCGGAATTTAGGGTTTTTTACCAGTCCAAGAGGAAATTATTCTAGTAATGGAAGTCATCAGGGATGGTCACCAAAGGGTACCCAACTTCCTAAAATTGACATGAGAAATTTTGATGGAAATAATCCCATAACTTGGATATTCTAGATGGAGCAATTCTTTGATCTACATCAGCTTCCAACTTTGAAAAAGGTAACTATTGTGCATCCTTATATTTAGATCCTGATCAATTTGTATGGTACCAATGACTTTGTGACCATAAAAATGACTCTATTATCTCATGGTCTATATTCACAGAAGAATTGATTGCACATTATGGGGATATAAATAACAACACCTTCTTTATCCATTTGGTAAATCTAAAGCAAAAATGCTAATTATAGAGAACATCAAGCAGTTTCAGAAGCTAAGTCTCAGAGTGAAGAATATTTCAGAAGATAATTTGTTGGATCTCTTTATTGGAACTTTGAAGGATAACATCCAACCGCGTTTGGGAACCTAAGTCCTTGGAGAATGCATTTAGGGTGATAAGAAAATTTGAAAACAAAATTATGGCAACAAGGAAGTCTACCACTTACAACTATAAAGAAGGAAGTGTGGTCTTAAGTCATCTACAACCTACAAGGTTGACACCACAACAACTAGAGGAAAAAAGATTAAAAGGAATTTTTTACAGTTGTGATAGCAAATAAAGTAAGGGACACAAGTGCACTAAGAAGAAACTATTTTACATAGATTGTGAAGCAAAGGAAGAAAATGAACAAGAAGCACCAAAAGAACAGGAACTATCTCAAGATGAAGAAATAAAACATACTATTTCCGAAGAGATTACCCCCACCATATCCTGTCATGCATTGGGTGGAATTAGCACTCCTCAAACTCTCAAGATCAAAGGATATATCAAAAAGAAAAATGTAACAGCGTTGATTGATTATGGTAGAACTCATAATTTCATTCATTGTAAACTAGACAAGGTTCTCAATTGCTTTGTTTATCCATCACCAGAGTTTCAAGTAATGATTCCAAATGGAGGAACTATCAATTGCTCAGGAAAATGCCATAATATCAATCTCACTATGGGGTAATATGTATTGAATAGTCCAATTATTTCTATTCTGATGGGGGGTGCTGATGTTGTCTTAGGATTTCAATGGTTATAATCATTAGGAATAGTGGCTTTTAATTTTTAGCGATTTTTCATGAAATTTTTATGGGAAGGAAAAGAATATGAGTTGAAGGTTATCAAAGGGAAACCAAGTAAGGTGATAAGCTCTAATGGTATGACAAAATTGATAATAAAAAAAGGGACATCAAGGTGTAATTGCACAATTATGCTCATTAGATGTTCAAACATCTAAGTCTCCTATTTTCCCAGTTATCAAAAAGGTGATTGATAATCATTCCAATGTATTTGAATATATTCCAAAATGTCTTCCACCTGTTTGAGATTTTGATCATGTTATCCACTTAATTCTGAGAAGTGTTCCTCCTAACATCAGACCTTACAAATACCCCTATGGATAGAAGAGTGAAATTGAGCATATGGTTGAAGAAATGTTATAGGGCGACATAATTAGGCCTAACCAAAGTTATTACTCTTCATCAGTGGTAATGGTACACAAGTCGAATGGATCATGGCATATGTGTCCAGATTATAAAGAGATAAACAAGATCACCATTAAAGATAAATTTCCCATTCCTATCATTATTAATTGTTATATGAATTACATGGAGTATTTTTATTCACAATGTTGGATCTTCATTCTAGATATCATCATATTAGAATGAAGGAGGAAGACATTCCAAAAATAGCATTCAAAACTCATGAAGGTCATTATGAATTTTTGGTCATGCCATTTGGTCTCACGAATGCGCCTTCCACATTTCAAGGTTTGATGAATTCCATTTTCAAGCCTTTTCTTAGAAAAAAATTTCTACTATCATTTGATGATATACTAATCTATAGCAAGTATTGGGAAAAACATGTTCAACATGTTGACAGGGTACTACAACCACTAAAGGAGAAACAACTATATGCAAAACCTTCCAAATGTTTCTTTGGGGTAAATGAGGTAGAATATTTGGGTCATATTGTATCTCAGGAAGGTGTCAAGGTAGACTCCAACAAAATTAAATCCATGATAGACTGACTGATTCCCAAAACCTTGAAGAATCTTTGAGGATTCTTAGGTCTGAAAGGTTACTACTGCAAGTTTGTTCAGAACTATGGAAGAATAGCAACACCTCTAACATCATTATTGAAGAAATATGCATTTTCTTGGACTCCAGAGGAAACTCAAGCTTTTGAACAACTTAAGGAGGCAATGTGCAAAGATCTTGTTTTGGCCACACCAGACTTCACAAAAACATTTATTGTGGAATGTGATGCTTCAAGAAATGGAATTGGTGTTGTTCTAATACAAGAAGGATACCCGATTGCTTTCACAAGTCATCTAATCAAGGGAAAGCACTTACAAAATCCCATTTATGAGAAGGGAATGTTGGAAATTCTACATGCTCTTAAGAAATGACATCCTTACCTAATAGGTAGACACTTCAAGGTCAAAACAGATCATGATAGTCTTAAATAATTCTTGGAATAGAGATTATCTTCAAAAGAGAAACAAAAATGGGTAAGCAAGATGTTGGGATATGACTTTGAAATCATCTATCGAAAAGGGAAACATAATGTGGTGTCTTGGATAAATTTTCATTATTTTCCATGCAACTCTAAAGTTCTTCCTTCAAGCTCTTCATATTCTCTAACATGTCTAAAGAAGTCTCTATGTTTCTCCTTCTATCGGATTATTTCCATCTAGTTCTTACCTATGATCTCTATGATTTCTGCTTCATACATTTGAGGATTCTGCATGTCCTCCATAGTAATCTACTTCCTCAACAATGATTTTCCTACAAATGTTTGATGGACACTAGTCTCTATGCAACCAACACACACTATTAGATTACCAAGATATAAAAAACATTCTCATTAATTATTTTTTGAGCCATATAGCTCCTACAGCTGTAACCTTTTCTCTAATACCAATGGTAACACGCCCTTTTATCATTGAAGATAACCAACCAAATACTAGTGCCATTATCATTAAGTATATGAAGTAGCTCTGATAATGAAACTCAACAATCATTTTACTAAAATTTGTAAATTCAAACATAGTTTTAAAGCCACAATTTACTTTATACTACTCCTAATAGATTTAAGTTCTATACTTAGAAATCGAAACACAATTAAAAAGAAAATAGTTCCAGACTAAGATGACTATGATGGTTAAACAAACATATATACGAGGACAAACTATCAAAAAGAATTTGCTTAAGTATACAAAAAGTATTGCGAGACAAAACTTTATATCAACAAGAAGCTGCCACATAAAATAAACAACAATTGCTTCCTCCGCATAGTGTCTTCCAATCCAAAAAGACTGTTCAAAAGAAGTTTTATATAAACCTCGTTAGGCAATTGAGAGAGAGTATCCATCCAATGTACACAACACATAATAAAGATCTATTATAAGTAAATTTTATAATTCATCCACATTTTTAACCCAAAGATAATCATATTCATGATTAAATTCAATGATAATAAACTCCTCCAGAAATTGTCACTGAGTACAACCCTCATCTTTGTTGTTGAACTATGGTGATTCATTGGTTTGTTGAAGATGGAGAATAGCCAGGAGTAGTTGGAAAATAGCACCCATCGAGACTGAAAGAATTCATCCAATGCAAACAACACATAATAAATATCCTTCACAGGTAAAATTTCCAATTTGAACTCTCCTTTCAATGCATCAAAAACCAAAAAAGTATGAAGCTACTAGTTACAACTTCTCTTAGAAACAACCAGGCAGTCATGCAATTCAAGCAATCAAGGCATAGTTTTGATGGTACAGGTTTTGGGTCTTTATTTCAAAATTAATTTACATGCATAGGTAATATAACTTAAAATGCAGAGATATAATTCTTCCCTAATTCTCCACTGCAAAAAAACGCAGGAAATAACAGAGAGTCGCAGAGGTAGTGAGACAATACTCACACTGAACATAGAATACCCTACCCAGAATGCTACAGGTGGAAACGACTTCTACAGGATTTCTTACACCCAAAACGCCCTGCATACAATCTATGGGACACCCGGATTCCAACTATTCATTTAAGCATATTTCTCAAGAAGCGAAATCTTTTAACGAGCAGTGATTCATGAACAAGTTATGGATTATGTAAACCACACCAAGTATACCTTTGTATGGCATTTTACTCACTACAACGAGATGTCTTTCTCCATGTCATTGGCGCATTTGGATGAATGTAAATTATGGGCACACGTCTAGCATGAACGCACAGAGCCAAATACACTCTTTGGCAATGGATTTGGAAACTCGTACTTTCTCAGCATCCGGAAATCAAAACACAGAGAAAGGATTGATCCAAGATTGCAATGCCAACGCGTGCATTCTATAGCATTCATCATCAATTAAACTTCAAATCAATCTATGATCATACACATTCAACCAAAAATCCAAAATGACTTACTTGTACCTCCTTGAACCAGTGTTCATAAACGACCACTAACTGAGGTTGTTAGTTTGGGTTTTACCGAGGAAGTAATAGGAGGATGGATGGCCATATCCAAGTAGCCAGTGGAAAACTTAATGTACAGGTGTTCCATCAATCCAAATAAGCGTTATTTATTCATGAAATACCCATCTTGTTCGTAACCATATTACTTACTTTCAAGACTATCAATCTATAACCCTAATGCCAATATTTACCATCAAAGTACTTGTCATACATTCTACCGGTTACAGATGGAATGCCCTGCAGATAACCTATAAGATTCCCAAATCAAGTATGCAGTAGGTAGGTAACTACTATTATCATTGTTCCAGGGCACCCAGTATGTCTACAAGATTTTATTCAAACAAGCCAGTATTGAACTCTAAATCACAAGTTTGCAGGTCCTTTCTATGTACAGTCGTGATATGTAATGAATACAGTTAGCAAATCCAAACTAAGTCATGCATGTTCATGTTCCGCTTACCATGCCTAAATTATTACAAATTGTCATTAATATCTATTGTTGTTACAGTTTTCCATCCAACCTTCAACATGATCTACACATTCCACTACATGCAAGATAGTTTATATCCAATAATAAGTTGAAATTATCTCTCGTTTAAAATAATTGTTAGAGAAATAATGGATCAATAAACTTGTCTTCTTTTCCTTAATAAAATGTTCCAATGCAACTAAATGTGGGGAAACTAACTTCCTACCAACCTTAGGTTGTTGTATGATGTAGAACACTACCCCATGCTAGCTATGATGTCATCAGTGAGAAGAAGGAAATTTCAGGAGTTTCAAGTTGCTAAATCCTTTAAGGCATCGACCAAGATGTCACCACTGGAATTTATTTCTCCTTTCAGCTAGCCCAATTCCTGGCACGCTTCACCTTGCTCCATAAAACACAAGGAGCCATCCCTTATCTGTTGTACAGTCCTTAAACTTACTTTTCCTCTATGTGTTCTTCAAAACACAAGGAACCACCCCTTATGTGTTGTACATTCCTTAAGCATGCCTTTCCTCTATGTGTTCTTCAAAAGACAAGAAGCCACCCCTTATCTGTTGTACAGTCCTTAAGCATGCCTTTCCTCTATGTGATCTTCAAAACACAAGGAGCCACCCCTTATCTGTTGTACAATCCTTAAGCATGCCTTTCATGTACGTGTTCTTCAGTATGGCCAAGATGATCCCAAGAAATCATCTGCTTCTAGGCTTATTTTAAAGCAATAAGGCATTCCTTGGAAAAATTTAATGACAGTGTGCACAGCGTAGTAGACCATCGATTCTCAAAGGTTCAATGTGGTGGCCTAACTACCTTCAAATAGTATCTATTACCTCCCATTCATCATTGTTTCATGCCTTCATGGTTTCTTAAGGAATCCTCACAAGGCATAGGTAATCCCCTCATTAGACGCCCTTACTCTTCTTCATTGGTGAACTCATATCCCATTGATGTCCTCCCCTAGTCAATCTTGAAACTTTTATTTTGTTGTTGGTCACAAAATCATGTTATAAGTGTAGGTTTATCCCATGGCCTAGTAAAACATAGATATGAAAACTTATTTACAACATATACAAAATTCTAAAATAAGAGTTTCCATATGGTCGAAATTGGGATATTACAAGCTTGGCAATGATTCCATTTAGCTTGTGAGAGGAGTTGGCTCTATTTCCTTCTAAACACCTACAAGTGATGTTCTTGAGTTGAATAATGTATTTATTCTTCCTAGGTTGAACAATAATCTTATTTTAGTATCATGTATGACATATCTTCATTGTAAGGTTGAGTTTGATGCATAGAAGTATGTAGAAGACAAACCCATAATGTGGCAAAAGGGGTTCATAATGGACGTTGTTACATGTTGCACATCAGATTAGGTCACGCCAGGCTTATATATGCCTAATAAGATTAGGTCATGCCAGGCTTATTTATGCCCTCATCTTTTACACCAACCTGCAAGAGGCCATTATGGATCATTAAGAGATTACAAGAGGCTCAAGAGCATGTAGTAGCACCCATACCTTTAGTGCAGGTGAGTATATCTCCATAGGTTGTTGTTGGTCTTATTTCAGGATCTAGGAGTTAACTTGTGAAATTTTCCATCCTTGTGAATTTAATAGATGTGATCTAATTATCTTTCAATCCCGTATGGAGATGTGATTATCTTTACAAGATGTTTGCAAGTTGTTCTAGACAACATCATTACAATACACAATTAACAACATCATCACAATACACCACTAAAACATCATTACAATACACCATTAACAACATCATCACAATACACCATTAACACCACCCATCCCTATCAAAATCTTCCCAAATGCTAAACAATATTAGTTTTTTGCACTTATGGTCTGTAAGTCCAAAGATAGACTTAGTTTTATGTATGAGATATGTAAAATACACTAGAAATCATGGGCACGTCTAATTATACTATCTTTTAAAATCATCTAATTAGTAAATGTATCTTATTGTCATGTCCCAAATTTGGCATTGGGTCACAATGGCCTAAGCAAATTGGCCCTATTCATTAGAGTTTGTCAAATTGATGCTAAAGGTCAAATAATTGCCAAGGAGGAAAATTACTAGTTTCCTAGGTTTGGGGTGGAAGCTTTGGAATTTGGAATAATGAGGATAATAAATGATGTTGGAACATTAAGATGGCATAAATATTTAATAAAGGAGAATAAATAAATATATACAAGTGAAAATCAAAGTGGCATTTGATCATGAAGACACATGGAGGAAGTGGGACCCACACAAGCTAGAATTTATGTGCCACATGGCATCCTCTTCTTGCAATTTTGAACTCATGGGAAGCCTAATGTTCTTGGGATGAGTTATAAGGTCAATAATACTTGGCATGAGTCAATGAGGTCGAAATATAGAGGAAGAGTAACTCCCATGGAAGAGGAAGAGGCAATTTGGAGCTAGTGAGACACTTGGGCTAGATTCCCTAGCTCTATGACAACAATGATGAAGATGTTATGACACCTATGACACAAATCACACCTGAAGGCTGACATATGACATATATGACATGCCAGGGCTAAAAATAGACTCCAAGAGGGCTCTCAAGGGTGTTAGGGAAGCTAAGATGCTTCCACATGTGATTTGGTGGAAGTGGGAGACTAGGAATTGTTGTACAAGTGGCGTCCTTTGGAATCTCTTCCCAACTTGAGTTGGAATGAGTCTCTTGGAAGGAATTCGACCCCTGGAGGACATTAAAACTTTATAAATTTCAATAACAAATAATTAAAGGATCTTTTTATCATTTGTATAATTTGCAATTACATTTGTGAAGAGGGAGAGCTAGTGGATGACTAGTTTCTTGCCTTAGCCAATTTCGAGGGTGAAAGATTCCCATCCAAGTTGGTAATTGGAAAGGCCATTCAAACCTTTCATTTGAAGCTTTAATGGAGTATTTATTTTCATGTGTAAGCTACAGGGAATCTCAAGGTTTCTTCTATTGCAGCTCACTCCTTCAACCGTTTCTAGTTTTGATGGCATATTCTTGATCCTTGAGGGAGGGCGTTTTTGGTGAGATATTGTACTCTTTGGGGGAGCTTCTAATGCCCCATTTCTTTTGTAATATGAATTAAATACTCTGTTATTCATCTCCATAAAGTTTCAGGTCTAAATTCCAAGTAGAAATGTATAAATCTCATTTTTAATGAAAGAACAGTGTCATTTCCCCACTATCTTGTTGTGAACCAATGTAATGTTGATGATTTTGAATGAATGGATGATTCTATGATTAATTTGTGATTAATGGACTGCCATGGATGTATTTTACAAGTTTCATGTACTGTACTTGAGCATTTGAAGTATTTTTACTCAGTTTAATTGAATTGGGAGAAGAAATAGTGCCATTTCCCCAAGGGTCGAATTGGTGATGTTTGTAGCTGCATGGGAGAGGGTTGGAACATATATAATAATAAATTAATGGTGCACATGAGACCTTAATAAAATCCTTAATACATTCCCTACCTCTGTTCATAAATTTGGGTGGGTTTGGAGGCATTTGGGAAGCCATTTTCAGTACTTACCCCAGGGGGATTTGAACCCCAAATTACTTGCAAAATTGCATACTTGATCTAGAATCTTAAGAGAGTTTACGGAGGTATTTTGGTGGCCACATATAATACCTGAACATAATATTCAATTCCTAATATCATTCATACACCTTCCTTGAATATTTGAAGGCATTTGGAGTCAATTTGAGACCTAGAGACCAATACTAGTCAAAGGGAAATTACTAGTAAAGTTCCATACATTGGCCAGAATTGAAAGAGGATTTGCAGAAGTATTTTAAAGGTCCAAAAGCATCCCTAAAACACATATTTATGTTCTAAAATCATCCATATACCTTCTCATAATATTTGGGAGCAATTGGAGCAATTTGGGGACCTACAGCTTAAAACTAGTCAAAGGTCTAACTAGGGGAAAAACTGAAAAATTGCCATTTTAATAAAATTCCTAACAAGTGACATTACAGTGGTATCAAAGCATGATATTGGCACCTTATGTGGTCTGATATTCATGAGGACAAGAATTCAGGGACCACCATTAGATATTGAAACCAAAATTGTTTTGTTGAAGAGGAAAAAGTGAGGAAAATAAGCCAATGGGTGAGCATATTTCCTCAAGCACAGGACCCCATAATAGAGAAAATTATTTTCATAGAACACCAAGGCCTACTGTAACAAAATTTCTTGAATCCATATATGTGGAAGAAAGTCATCTCGAATGGGAAAATTTGAGTGAAGGTTTCAGAAACACTATACCATTTTATCAATACCTCATTATTAAAAACAAGGGCAAGATGAAGGAAGGTAATAAGAATCCATGTCAAAATAGAGAGTCCAAAGATATTGATCCTAAGGAAAACAAGGGGAAAAATGCATCAGCTTGCTTGAAGGAGAAAAAGGAAGAGACATCAAAAGAGCATGAAGAAGATTCTATTGAAAATATGGAAGATCATTTCGAGACACCTTCTAGCTTAGACATGAACCAAAGAGCATCTATTGATGGATGCTTAAACTATGAAGGAGTACCTACTGATGGGTACTCACAACTCTATGTTGGTGACATAGAGATCACTTTTGAAAGTGTTGTTGCAAGCCCATGTTCCATTAATCATGATAATGAAGACCTTGTAGCAGTTGAATAAGAACCAAGATCAACTTCCCCATCACCACTTGAGCTTCATGAAGTTGGTCCAAGCAAAAATGAAGAAGATGAGGAGGTTCATTTGCAAGAGCCTCATTTTCTTGAAGGGTCCTTAAAGATGAATGAAAAGAAGATCCAAGAGTCCCTCAGCATTCTCCATGACACTCAAGCATTGGTATCAAATTCTTGTTGGAGAGCTACTTCATTGGAGGAAACATCCTTCCTTGAAGACATGGAGAAAATTCAAAGAGCAATGTGCCACATCAAAGGTAATTTCATGTCTTTGCTTTTTGATAGAAACCATTTGTTTGAGCTTAATGAATTGTTACATGATGCATACTTGAATAATGAGGATAATCATAAGCTCATAATTCAAAATGAGCAACTTCTTAAAAAGTTGCAAGATACTTGTTTTTCCTCCTATGTTTTAGATTGTCAAATGGTAGATTGTTTGGAGGATTCTCATGACATGGAGGATCATGAGAAATGTGGAAATTTGAATGTGCTTGATGTGTTTGAAGATGAACTTGAAGAGATCCAAACACTTGATGTGGTGGAAGAGGAACTTGAATTGTCTCTTGATGAAGGTTATGCATGTTTTAAAGAAGAGCATGATTCCTCTACATTGGAACCAATCTATGACAAAGGTTTCACACTGAGCAAAAGAAATTAGAGGATGAAAAGGCATGGGCCAATATATATAATAGACATGGCCAAAACACTGCTCGAGGACTTCCTGCAGCCCATAAAATAAAATGGCCAGAGAGATGCTCATGGAATTGGCTAAAGACCAATATTGAACATGAGGCAACACAGGGGAGGAATAGAGTAACACAACAACAACTGAATTTCGTTAAAGGATCTAAAAATGGAGAGGTGATACATATATATAAACATATTGGAGGTATTTATTAATTTTTTTTTAACTTTTGTATCCTTGAGTCTAATTAGTTAATATTTATATGAATTTAGGTAACATATTACAAAGGAATGTGGAATAATGGTCATCATTTTCGCATCAAAAAGGTTGATGACAAGCGACAAACTTATGATTGTGGAATTTCCGCATCATTTGAGGTGGAATGTCGTTCACATGCAAATGATAGACAACCAATCACAAGCACGCTTCGCTATTATGGAGTGTTGGAGGATATTATAGAGCTTGATTTCACGTCTTTCAAAAAAGTTCTCTTTCGTGTTGAATGGTACAAGCTTATCAAAGTGGGCGAGGAAAAAACTATCTTTCTACACTTGAATGGATTCGAAATGATCAATACATCTAGGTTTGAAGCCACTTCTGAACCTTATGTATTTCCAAATCAATGTGACCAAATATTTCTTATTCCAAATTTAGAATAACCCGGTTGGTCATTTGTTATTGATTATGATCCAAGAGGACGAATAGTAACATTTGTTCAAGATGTAGAGGAACATGATTTACTTGAAGATGCAGAAGCCCCCCTCGAGGACATGGTTGACCTAGATGAAGATTATGAAAACATGATTGTTGATGATGCATATGACCAAGATGAAGATCATGATGAGTTCACTAAAGTGCTCGAAGGACATGAGAAACCACATGAGAATCAAGTCCATGAAGATGATGAATTCATTGATTTTCATTTACCTGTAATTGAAGGTGATGAAGACCATGAAAACTCTAGTATTAATTTTTTTGTGGATTTAGGGCCCATTAATGATGGTGTATTTATGACATTAGACGAGGAAATTTCATGTGAGGAGGACGATGTTTGATCATCATGTCCACTTTAAGATGGTTTTGAGGATTCATTACAATATAATTAAATATTTATAGGTTAAGTATTGTGTTTTTTATTGTACACACAATATAATGGAAATTAACTAGTAATTTGAATGTTTTGAGAGGTTTGTTAGTGGATGTTTGTAATGTCAATGTATATAATGTAACATCCCTCTTTACTCCTATTATGATGTGCATTAATGGTTTTAAGTATAATGGTGATTGCTTAAGAATTACTATATTTTTTAAGCTGTCAGTAATTGGATTATAAGAGATGATATTGATAGAGATAATATCATCTGGATGCCTAATAAATCTATGGTATGAACATTCGAATACAAGCTAGTATAAAGCCTAATGTATGCTTAATGGAATGTTTCATTACACATATATTCAGGGTCCAATCCTTATGGTTTCATGTAATGAGCTTATTGTTATAACTGTCTCTATATATGATGCAGATAATAGATATTCCTTTCATGACATTTAATTCAGATGGTTAAACCCAAGTTTATAATAAATGCATTACTAAGCTAAAGTACATAATGTAAGAAAGAGGAGCTCTTTGTGTTTAAACAAGAATGAGACATAAAAGAATATTATAGAAGGATGTGTTCTTATGTATAACAAGCATACACTCTTGGTTATAGTAGTTACCTAGAAAGCCTGTTTTATACCTTTAAGTGTTGATGCTTGTTAAAAGAATTTTTTTTTCCAATTTTTTCTGTTTCATTTTATGTTTTTACTTCTTTAACAAGTTACTTGAAAGACATTTTTGTGTTTCATGGAGGTAGGGGATCTACCACACCCCAATTCCTTAATTGAAATGTTGAGAAGCTTAAATACACAATCAACACCTAGGCACTTTATGCAATCAAAACCTAGGAAAGAGAAACACAATATCATAAAGATAAAAAAAAAACCTTTGGAAGTTGAGCATTGTTTACATTTTTATTATGTATTGAAACATAATAAAAATTGTGTATGTTATTGTTTATGTGCTAGTGAATTTGATTTATGTTATTAATATCACTTGCATATGTTCTCTAATCAATATTTTCTCATTTTATGTCATTATGTGTTTCATTAAGAATATGTCTATGGGTGCTTCCGATTCTACTATGGGGGATCCACTGGTCTTAAATGCTTTAATTGAAATGCTAAGAAACGGGCAAGGGCAAAACATTGCTACGATGGTGCATGAGGTAAGCTTCAAATTGTCTTGTATAGGTTCAATTATATTATTTCCCCTATTACGTTATATTAATTTATGTTTGTGGATTGTAGGCCATCTCTAAAGTCATTCCAACCCCTATCACACCCTTTAATACATCTAGTATTATGCCAGCGGTAAGATTTGATCTAGATTCTTGTGCATTTAATTGACTTATTTCACCATTTACCATTTTAATATTTATATTTGTGCCTTGTAGGATGTTTCAAGAATTACTCCAACAAGTGTTTAATCCATTGGTATAGAGGGTCATGTCATGCCCTCTACATCTAGACCAGAAACACATGTCACAAGGGTGGCATCAAGCGCAAAAACTCATAGCATGCCCTCTACATCAAACATGGTTGTTCCTAGTATCCCTATTGAAATGGACATCCATGCCCATGTTAGGAGTACATCCCAATTAATGAATAATCCATCAAGTTTGGGTTCAGTCAGAATTCTCCCACCAACACCTGAACAAGCTTCCTTGAGGAGTCTCATAGAATCACAATCAAGAACACTAAGGCTCCTACCAGATACTCTTGAAAATGCTGAAATTAGGAAAGAAATACTTAAACAAATTCAGTTATGGGAGTGGGAATTGTTGGAGAGTGTAGGACTTACTTCAGATGAACAGGTTAAATTATTTATATTATTATTCTTGTCCAATTCATAATTTTGTTGAGCATTATAGATTTCAATTTTCATAATTTAGAGTTTTTAGTACATAACGTCTTTCAAATTTTTGAAAGTTTATTGTAGTTCAAAACAGAGATATGGATAGGTCTTACCTTTGTTGAAACCACTTGGGAGCTTCTTATGCTTTTGATGGAATGTTTATGGAGAATGCTAGAGAATATTTCATAATAAATCTTTAGAAATCAATGTTAAGACACAAACCTTACTTTATGCACCTTTGTAAATAGTAATAGTACAAAAGTAGTGCTTGAAATTATCTATTCTTCACAATTGATAGCAATTCTTAGATTTTGAAAATCATAGCAATGACATGTTAAAGCATATCAGTCTTCTTATGAACGCACCAAAAGAGTCCTTCAAAAAAGACAAAATGGATATGCACTTCTGCTACAAACACACAATTATTAGTCTTCAAGGTAATGACATCCAAATGTCATAAAAATCAGACTTCAAGGCACAGTTTCTCATCAACAAATATAGGCTTGTTGTAACCTTTTCCATGCATACAAATTACCACAATTTTGGAGAGACACCAGGTTTTGGCACATAGAGTTTTAGGGATTCCAGCAACAAATGTTAGAAAATATTAAAAATTGTAATGAACTACACTAAAAAATCAAGGCTGTTTTGCAGTAACTGTTTAAGAGTATCAAAGGGGGCCCAACACTACACCTCTTGACAAGGTATAATTGCCTCCACAAACCTATTAAGTAAAGGGGTCTTTTGCTGCAACAAAAAATCAGTCATTAATCCTAAAATTGTTCATGAATGCAATGGATTAACCCAGATTTTAGAACTGTCATGTTACAACCCTTCTCATGAATAGATTTGCTATGCAATGATGTGCTAAAACTAGTCAAATCTGTAATCATTTTCATGTAATTTTTTATGCCTTGATGGTGTTTATGATAATTATTTTAAAGTTGAAAATAGTTTCATATTTTGGTTGGGATTCTAACAATTTCACAATCTTATTGAAAATACAGGAAATAAATGACAAAGTGACTGATGTACCTATAGGTGAATCTACCTCAACCCCTAGGACTACAACAATATCCTCAGTCACTACAAAAGGATCGCAAGAAGTAACAATTTTGCTCACCTCGGAAGGAAATGTCTTGAAGGATGAAATGGGGTTAAAATTCTTTCACTTTATTTTTTGCCATGCAGAACAATTATTTGGAAATACCATCCAAATGGATTGGAGGAAGCAAGCCAATGCTAAGAAAGAACTCTTTAAAGGTGTCATTATAGCATTTGGAAATCCTGGTTTTAATAAGGAAATTATTCTAGATATTGCATGGAAATACATTCACTCTAAACAAGACAATATAAGGTCAAAGCTCACAAAAGACTTGAGATATCCACGTCCAGCTTGGATCACAGACCAAGTGACATGGGATGAACTTATGAAAGATGCCAAGTTTAAGAGGAAGACCCAGAATAATCCAAACTATAGGCCATCTTCACGAGGAGGAGCTAAAAGACGTCTTCGAGATACAACAAAAGCAACCCAAGCTAGGTTGTCAAGTATCAGATCCCATAAATTAGGATCTGGTGGGTACAATAGCATTCGTGGTGGCTTGGTAAGTGAATAATTTCATCTACTATATTTTTTTATTTTAGAAAAAAATCATGACAAAGATGTGAGTTAATTGTATCTTATGAGTCATTATACCTTATAAATTTGGTTATCTTCGTTTATGTAGGTTCACCAATTTCAAAAGGAAGCTTCAGAGGAGGACCTAAAATATGTTTTACTACATGGTTCCCAAGGCCTTCGACAAGATATGCTAGATCGAGGGGAGAAATTAATCACCGGTCATGAATCTAAGGTAAGTTCTTTATAATATTTTATGACTTCTGCAATAATTTAATTGGAGGTTTTATGTTATTTTAATAATTTAAATTCTTTTGTGTATAGGAATCCCAACAATCAAACTCATCAGGTGAAGCGTTTGGTAGTGATCATGAGGAGGAGTTAGAGGCACATGATGAATCGTTTCTTGCACACAATGGCCCGATTGTCATTCTTGAACCTCAACAGGAAACCATCCTTGAATTCCAACAAATAGGAGGCAAGAAGAATGAGGAGGTTGTTCAATGTGATGAGAAATCCACACCCACAGTTAGAATTGTGCCTCGTAGAAAGAGGACACAAAGGAAGATGATGGACATAAACAAATGAACAAAAGAGATATTTTCTTGCTTATTGTAACTTTGTTCAGTTTTTATTGCTATTATAAACCTATTTTATATATCATCATACTTGTTCAATTATGAATAGTCATGTTTCTTTAGCAAATATCACTGTGCTTCCTTGGATCGAGGATGAGATGATTACTTACATTTTCAATGACATGATTGTATTTTCAGCAAATATAAGTGTGCTCCTTGGATCGAACCAAAACACATATTTTCTTCGTGTGTCTCTATTCAATTAGTTGCTATTATAAACCTAATTTATATATCATCATACATGTTCAATGAATAGTTATGTTTCGTTATATTATGTATTGATATTGTTCTAAATATTTTTCCATTCTGCCCAATTCTAGAATAGCTTATGCTTCATTCTATTTGGATTTGCAAAGTTATTCTAGCTTTAAATATGGCTAGTTCACTTAGAATCTACATATGTGTTTCAGGCATTCAAGGGAATCCCCAAGTTCACTTTTCAAGTCAATGTTACATTTTCAATGACATGAGTGTATTTTCAGCAAATATAAGTGTGCTCCTTGGATCGAACCAAAACACGTATTTTCTTCTTGTGTCTCTATTCAGTGCATTGCTATTATAAACCTAATTTATATATCATCATACATGTTCAATGAATAGTTATGTTTCTTTATATTATGTATTGTTATTGTTCTAAATATTTTTCCGTTATGCCCAGTTCTAGAATAGCTTCTGTTTCATTCTATTTGGATTTGCAAAGTATTTCTAGCTTCAAATATGGCTAGTTCACTTAGAATCTACATCTGTCTTTCACGCATTCAAGGGAATCCCCAAGTTCACTTTTCATTTCTTCAAATTATATTTTGTTTTGTTTTAGCCAGTATAGGGTAATGCCCATTTCAAGTCAATGTTCCTTTCTGTGCTCGAAATTATTCCAGCAAGCCTCAATGATTTACTACATTTGAAATATTACTACTCCCAAACCTGTATATTTTTAGGCTAATGTGGTTCCTCTTGGCGAGGTGCTTGTAGTATCCTGTGCAAATTGTGCGAGGTTTGTTTCACAATGAGCTTTTCCAAAGAATAATCACAAATATTCCCGGTGTATCTTACTTTGATAGTTTTAAAGCAGACAAGATCATATTTTCAGGTCATAGCTTGGTTGGAGCATTGGCACATTTGTTTCTTGCATGCTACATGCTGAAAATCCATCAAGAAGCAAAACGCCATATTTCTATTGGGTTTGGCTCGCCCTTTTTTTGTGACAGTGATGCAAAGCGGTTCTGTGAGAACAACATGGAACTGGATAGACGTATGTTTACACTTATGAATGGTGATGACCCCGTACCCTGGCTGCTGATGGGTATAAGAATGACTGTATCAGACTCTATAGAAAGCACAATGGCTGAGAAGTTATCTTCTCGCTTGGACAGACTGGAGAATTCATTGCTAAACCCAGCAAATTCGAAGGAAATGATAGAAATAAAAACTACTAGGCTATGGTTGGTGAAGATCATTCTCAAGGAAATGCAAAGTATAGGTTGCTCTGGAAGTCCTCACTATGCAAATGCAAAGTATAGGTCGCTCTGGAAGTCCTCACTATGCAGACGTTCTGAACTGTATGCTAAAGCTCCACAAAGGAAAACTACACCTTATACCACCATGGCTCCTCTTGCTGCCATGGCTCCTGCTGCTTCCAAGTAAGTACTGCTAAATTTACTTGGTGGGAAATATATTCATGTGTTTCTGAGCCTGGGATTGATTGTGTGATATTGATGTATTATTTGAGGGCACAATTTCTGCTTTCACATGGTGATTCCATTGATTTGAAATTGACAGAAGAAGCTGCTACTACATGTGTTTAGACTTTATGCTTTTCTTAGGCAATAGTACTAAATCCCATGTCAACGCCCAAAAATTTGGAAAAGAAGAACAAGACACATTGCCTTGGACAACCTGAAAAGAGCTCTCCGTGCTTGCACCATTATCCTGCGTACGTTTTTTAGATTTCGGCATCTCTGATCTTGATTTTGGGCAAAGTCAAGTTTTAAAACACTTCCTGTCATACGATATTTGTATTGTTCCTCCAGCTTTATGAAGGAGTTGAGGAATAATAGCAAAATGATGTGTTAATGGCTTCCAGTAAAGATTGATTGAAGAAGGTATGTCTGCATGAACACATAGATCAGATTATTGATGAATATTTTGTTTATGAGTTGGAGACTAATATTTACTTTGCACTCGCTCAATTATAAGCTTTTGATTTGATGAGTTTATATTTTTTGGTCTCTACATATGAGCAGAGGCCCACGAAATCCACATCACAAAAGTATAATGGTTGTATTACACAAGTTTATATGCTAGTTCTATCCATGTAGCAAAAGATCCGGTATTTAGGGTTTATATCCAGGGAAAAAAGGGTCTTAGGCTTTCTCAATGCAAGTAGTCATGGGTTGGCCACCCATTAGATCGTTCAGGAAGAATACGATGAAGAGCAATAATAATAAGAAGAGTGGTTCCAAAGGAATGGGTGCTCTTCGGCTCCCCTTTGCTCTCAAGAAGGAGCTCGCAATACTACATGGAGGGGTGTTTTGAGACAATAAATGATCAAATTGTCTCAAGTTGAGACAAAAAAAAACTTGTATTTTGTCTCAAATATTGTCTTAAAGCGAGTGTCTTAATTGAGACAATAAAAAAATTGTCTCTCTAGAGATAACATAGAGTGCAAAAATTTTTGTCTATCCAGAGACAATATCGGTCTCAAGTTGAGACAAAAGAAACTTGTGTATTGTCTCAACTATTGTCTTTAAGTGAATGTCTTAAGCTGAGACAAAAAAAAAAATCTCCCTCTAGAGACAAAATATAAATAATATTTTCTTAAAATAAAATACAATATCAAGATACGGTGGAATCGAACCACCAACCTCCTGCTTGTAAAGCGGGTGCTCTTCCATTGAGCTAGCACCTTTTAAATAATTATGGAAGAGGGGCAGTATTTATGGAAGCCCCAAGAAAGGTATCAACTAGAAAAAAAACTTTCATTGGATTCTGTGATCAACTCCATTCTAAACTGAGAATATGTTACAAAGCAATATTTTGATAGAGAAATCCCAAGAAACTGAAAAATTCCAAGGCAATCAAATCCACAATGAAAATCAAGATAGTGCACATAATAGCCCTGTTATCACCTAAACTGTAGTTACCCCTATGGAAGGATCCAGTCATGGATGGCAATAGGGAAGGGCAACTTGAAAGGTGCAACCACGATCACCTCGACCTCCAATGTATATGGTTGTCACGCCAGTCGAGGCAACCTTCACTTTATGTTATCTAGCCCAGACAACAAAGGGGGAGACCCGATCTACTCCCGACAGGAGAGATCAAAACCAAGACACCAAATCAGGGTATTTCTAAGTGAAGTTAGGTGTATGGTTTATCCTAGACCTTATAGGTTGAAGTCACAAGCCAAGTGAGGGGTTCAATAGGTATAGCTTTGGTTCATAGTTGATGTGAGAGTGACTTACAATGTTTAAAGTGAGATCTAGGGCTAGTGTACTAGGTCAATGTCAAAAGATCCACTGCCTTGGGAATCGTGTCCAATGCAGGGTTGTTTAGGGGTCAGACTGGGGCTAACTAGTACATGAGACAATCTTGACCATAGTCCATGATGTCCTCAAAGGTATAGTTCACCATGCAAAAGTCAAACCACAAGTCAATCCAACAATCTAGGAGAGTGGGTTGACTTGGAGATAAACCAGTGCCTTGGGAATTGGGAAGTGGAGTCAAAGTAGGGTTGACTTTATGGTTTAGGACTCCTACAACATGAGATAAGTGGACAGTATAGGCCTTGATGGATAAATGTGTCTAGATCTAGGTTTGACCCAAGTGGACCACAATCCCTAAAAACAAGGAATGCAGTCCCCAAGGCAAGATTTGACAAAGTGACAGTCTAGACCTAGGTTTTGAATTATTCTGAATCCGGATCTGCAAAAATCTCAAGTACCCAGTTCCTCGAAGTGAGTGAACTCACTTCTCCAAGGTGGTGCGACTTTCCCTAAGGAGGCTTGAATCGGGGTTTAGGTGGGTCAAATCATGTCGGATGGCATCCAAACTTTAGATCCGGGTAGATCAGTCAAGTAGGGATATGGACCTATAATTTTGTGGCAATCCACCGGTTAGATCTTTGTAGATCTAAGTTTTAGTGTTCCAAGTGGTCCAAAATGGGGATTAAATCCCTTAAAATGTGGAATGGGGCCCACAAGGTGATTTTCAAGAAAGGGACAACCTGGGTATATGTTATTTGATGTGTAGATGTCAAATCAAGTGAAATCTCAAACACCCATCGCTTAGATCTAGGTCAACCTGCTCAAATGGTGAAGTGCGCCTTCCTTGGGAGAAGCTAGGTTGGCTTGGGAGAGGGGTCAAACGGAAGCCAATCCACACCAAACTATAGATCCGGGATGCCGTGGATGCTATAGAGGTGGGTTTTCAATATCAAGCCCAACAACCCACTAGATCTTAGTAGATCTGACAAAATGTAAAATGAGGGTTTTGTAGTATTTAGGGTTTTAACAATTTATGAATTATGTCAATGGATTGGATAAAGGAAAGAGAAACAAACCTGTGGATCTTACCTGGATAACCTTGTAGATGCCTTGATGATGATGATCTATGCAAACCCGATCAATTTGGAAGCTTTGAGGTAGTCTCTATGCAAATCGATTTTGTCCAAGAAGCCAATGCGCCCTCTCTCCTGCACAATCAAACGTCAACAATATCAGATTTGATGCATCAAGAGATAAGACTAATGCCACAAAAGAAGTAACAGAAAGATAGCATAGATCACAATGATACTAATGATAACCCCCTGATACAAGCGAATGCCAAGAAAGTCGATTTGAAGAAGCCTTGCAAAATCGCCCTTGTTGAAGTCGCCCTCCTGTAGACAAACAATGATTTCCAAAAAATAGATAGATCTTACCACAATTTCCAAATGCTAGGTTGCAATAGACTTTCCAATCACCATCTAAGAACACCAGATGCAAAGGAGACCACAAGAATTTCCACAAGAATATTTTTCTATACCAATAATCCAAGAGCCAAAGACCCTTTACAATGAGAGGCTCTCTCCTTTAAATAGGAAGGAGAGGCACCAAAACCCTAACCACTTTTTGAATGAGTGGCTAAGATTAAAAGATACAAATGTCTAATCAATGGTTGAGATGAGCTCAACAACATAGTACATGGATCACACATAAAATATAACATAAGTGGACAAAGTCGCCCTAGGAGAGGGGAATCCCACCAAATCATGATGACAAAATATCATAAGAGGCTCATGGTGGGTCCAAGGGGTAATTTTATCCCTCCTTGGTCAATCCCCATGGCACAATAACCAATAAACAATCATGAAAGTACCAAATCGTGCCTCCAAGGTAAAGTAGTGTATCTCCAAGGTGAAGTCGTGGTCCTCAAAGACCTCAAAAAATCCACAGAAAGTGCCATAAGTGATGGATGCGGTCCCCGATGAAGCTGAAACTGCAGGAGGAGGTGTGGAAGGTCCCGATCTATCATCACTGATCATCCCATGCCATAACTTTGCCTCAGTAGCCCAAATCGATTTCCTCAATAGCCATTTCTACCAATCCTGAACTGCCTCGGGAAACGTGAAACTGCCCAAACTGCCTCCTGGAGTGATGGCGCTGTCAAGGTGAGGGTACCAATGTGTCCGGGAGGGGGGTAATATGGTAAAAACAAGTGGCTGGACCACCCCCTCCATCATCAGCGCCCTAGGTCAACCAGATAAAAGTCATCTCTGCTCTGACAGGGCCTCCAACAGACCAAAACTGCACTAGGACAGCCTACTGAGGCTAAATCATCACTGTAAGTGCCCGGAACTGAAAACAAACTGTCCCATTGGACTCAGAAGGTCCAAATCCATCCAAGATGTGTACTCATACACCATATGAATCTCTGCATGATCAAGATAAATATCCAATGTACCGGAACAAGGCCAATAATAATGATCTGTAAATGACCAAACACTGCTGTATCCCAAGAATCATCATCATAACCCTGTAGCTGCTGCATAGAATCATCCTGTATGTGTACATGGACCATATATCATCTATCCATATCATCATAAGGTCCAACATCTCATGTCCCATGGTCCTCCATGGTCAAACTAGGTCTAACCAAGACCAAATACAACTCAGAGTATCATCCATAGCTGCTGCAAGGTGTCAAGGTCAATACATGCTTTACAATTTATTCAAATAGCTTCTATAACACAGAGTAATCATGACTGGCGATCTAAATCCAAATATATAGTGTCGTTAGTTATTATTATTACTCAGACTAGACTTTCAGGATCATACTCACTTCATAGTTGTGATCAATTTGCTAGTGAAGGGTGAAGGCTGAAATAAATGGCTAGGCTAAGGGATGACTTGACTAACTTGACTTTGTGACACTTTGGCAAGGGAAAGGGAATACACACCATAGTATATACTGAATGAGCAATAACACAGGGAATGGCGGTGTCTCACAAATGGATGAGTTGTTTAAAGAGGGTTTATTCACCTTCACAGATGCGCACAATCCATAATACAAGCAAGGCCAGCAATTGTTTAGATATAACATTTAAGTTCCATTGCTTTTTGGGCCTGAGTTTTCCATAGCCTTGATCTATGTGTGTTTACAAACACATTGCATAGATTTACATTTATTTTTAGGCTTTCTGCTGCAGGTGTGTTTTTAAGGCACTTGTTTACCTGAGCACTTCTAGGTGTGTCATGGACAGCTTGTTTACCTAGGTATTAATTTTTCCAAAAGATATAACATTTTATTTTTCATGGCCATTTTCATTTGGCATTTCTTTCATATACAAGATATAGCATTTGATTTTTTTTCCAAATTTTGTATTGATGGCAGCACTAAAAGTTTCAGGTTTAGCCAACACAACTTTAGTGACTAGGGGGAATTCTCAAGGAACTCCAACTCACCATAGGTAAGTTTTGTCACCAACTCAGAGCCGAGACACAATAAACAGGGAAGCTCATCCAGTACAGAGGCTACAGTGGGGAAAGATCCTCCATGTCACTAGTCAAGTAGCAGATCAAGGTAATAATCTAAAAGGTAGGCCACGGATGGATGAAGACAATGAAAAGATGAAGCCAACACTAGCAAGCCATAGAATGGTGTAATGATCACCTCTATTCTCCCTAAGGAGGGTATGTACCAATGAGTATGAATAGTGAACTTCTAAGTCTGAGTAGGGACAGTAATATATATAATAGGTCAACCAGGTCCAAATATCTATATGATCGCCAGATCATGACACTAAGTGCTAAGACATGCTATAAGAATAAGTATAAAAGCAATCTAACCATAACACAATAGTATACCTGCTGAGTCATATACCTGAAAGCTCATCAACCTGTACCATCACCTGTCCTCTGAGACTGCTGCTGTAACTCTGGGCACTACTGTCTGCTCTGTACCAATGGCATAATGGCTATATCGGGCATCTCTCTGAGTGTCCCGAAACTCAGTCATGGCATGGGGAATATAACTGCTGTCCACAATCTGATAGTGATCCAATATAAATGCTCATCTCGGCATCTCAAATGCAAGGGAACTGGCTGAATAGTGTACTGGAATGAGAAAAATAATGTATGGTAGCTCGGCTACTATATATGTGATAATATCTGGCTCCGGCTGGGACAAGTGCTCGGCTGAAGTGAGCGCTTGAGAACCTCAGAATCTCTGGTCCTCGAACTCTGCTACTCGAATCCATGATCCAGCACTCTACCATTTTATTTCCAGCTTTTATTCTTGCAACCTATTTTCTGCATTCACAAACATCTAAACAAAATACCTCATGCCGCATGTGTGGGAAAAATAATAAAATCAACTGAAATAAAATCTACTCTATGTCAGAAATATAAATGCATAAAATATAAATGCAGAAAGTAAATTAACATAATTTGCAAAATTTGAGTTTTATTGTGCAGGAAAAGAAAAAGTGACAGGTACTCAGTTAAACTAGGAGCTTACAAAGGAGCTTAGAGACTAAAAAGGTGCCAGACTCAATGGCTGAAAAGACTAGCTACTGCCTAAGTAGGCTTATTTGGTTTCCTACCTACCCTACTCTACCAGGCAATGCAAGCAGAGAAATCCCAACTATGTGGGATCAGGGATGTGATCCCTTAAGTCCCTCTGATGGACAGGATATAAGATACGTCGTCCACTACCAGTGGTCAGAAAGCACATGCCATCAATGCATCGCTCTACTGTGAAAGGTCCAACCCATATGTCATCAGCTTGTCCCGATCTTATATGCAATAAATGGTTGGGAATGATGACTTGACTTCCTGTATGAAAATTATTTCTATTGACTGACTCAGGAATAACTCTAATGTTACGAATAGGTATGGGATGGATTTCAGCAGGGTTTTGCGGTTGAGGTGTGACAATCCTCGAGTTTCTTCTAGAAGGAACTGCCTCCATTCTGGGTGGACCACCATCTAAAGAAATAGCAACTGTGCCAACAAGGATTTCCCTAACTTCCCTTCTTGTTTCTTGGATTTCCTCATTTGGCTCTTCCCCATGGGGAGACATAATTCTTTTAACAACCTCACCTACAGTCAAGAAGTCTCTATGTTCTTCCAAAGGAAGTGGCTCTTTAGATATGACAGTGTTATGACTAGAACCTTCCCCTGAAGGAACAGGTACAACCATGTTTTCCAGTCTGGGAGAAACTGACTCGGAATGAAATGTATAGGAAGTAGGAATGTGAGAAAGATCATGAGCATGATGACTAGATGACTCAGACGGTAGGAGGAAACTAGGGATATGCGGATATGTAGATAAAGCATGGCTTTGAGGCTCTGAAGGAGTTTGAAAAATAGCAAAGTTATTTAGATTATAGTCTCCTTCAGGAGCATCATTAATCAGGGCATCCTCTTCCCAACTTAGAGAGTTATCATGGACTTGAATAAGATTACCGTCTTCTAGAGATAGATGAGATAAAGAATCTTCTGTATCGGAATAATAAGTAGCTTCAGGCTCTTCGTTTGTTTCAACCCTAGTAGATGTTGCAAGATTGTTTTCCCATGGGTAAATAGGTGCAAGCCCTTGTCTTTCTCTCTCTCTATTGTGATCGGTCAAGGCAAACCACTCCCTAACAGTGAAAGGAATTCTTTCTCCCCTCCTAATATCATCAAACTCATCTTCATGTATTGGGTTTTCAATGTTCTCCTCATTGTGTGTTTGTTCATTGAGGTTTTCTATTGGGAGAATTTGTTCAATGCTTTGATCATCTAGCAGACTCTCATCTCTTCCTAGACTTCTTATGTCATCCTCAATCCCTTCAAGTGTGTGATTTTCTATAGCAGGTTCTTGAATGGTTTCATTGTTTTGTTCGTGATCTTGGGGTTGATTTTCATCTATTTCCTCAACAACATCATTTCTAATTATTTCAATCATTTGCTTGTCTTCCCAAAAAGAATCAGAATCTTCCATGACCATACACATACTTTGATCAACTTCATACAATTCATCCTCATCTTCAACAAGGTTAGTTTTGGCATTATTTAATAATTCATCCCCGTATGTGTTTTTTAACCCTTCATCAAAAGATTCAACATGTTCATTATAACAAGGCTCTCTGTTAACCCGAATCAAAGCTCCATCAGGGTTGGGAACACAAATAAATGATAAATCCATCATAAGGTATCCACCTAGGCCAGCTGCCCATTTTCTAGATAAAAGCATTCCATATGCTGGGGGTAAGTCAATGACAACTACATCCATCATAGTAGAAATGTCTGAACATGCGAAAAGATCAGCTCTAAGGTTTTTTATCAAACCATAAGATGGCACTCGTCGGGAATCTATACCACAGACATTTCCATAAGGTCTAGTCACTTCAAGTCCCATTTCCTTCATAACTTGTAAAGGCATAACATTCATCGCTGCTCCAGAATCCAACATACAATTATGAAGGAGCATGTTTTGAATGTGCAAGGTAAGGTAAAAGGGGGAGTGACCACCGCTTTTTCTTTCATAAATGGCTGAATGGATGTTTATTGGTGGATCCTTCTCTGTTTCACTAGGTTGTGTTCCACTAAGCTTTTGGATGTGACATGACTCTAGGACCGGTTCAGGAGTTTTCTCTTGGCCAATACCATTGAAAAAATCCTCTACTTGGCATCTAACAGAGGGCACTTTCATTAACTCGGTGACAGGGATATTACACATTATCTTGCTTAGTTCTTTCTTCATATCAATCTTAAGATCATAATCATCTATGGCAAGATCTTCTTCTTCCTTTTTATCCTCATCAATCTTTTTATGTTTATCAAGGAAAGAAGGCTGGGAGGTGGTTCCTCGTTTGTATATTTGATACTTTGGTTGCTCTTTAGTTTTTGGGAGTTCTAAGGCACAACATGTGGAGCTAGGTTCTTCAATAACATCATCTTCTTGCTCCCATGGCTCTTCTTCTAAAAGGATTCTTCCAAAGTCTTCATCATAAGATAAGTCATTTATAAAGTTGATGTTTTCTGGTTGGTTATCATGGTCAATGGTGTCAGAGGGTATCTCTTCTTCTTCATCACACCAATTGACTTCCTTCTTTTCAGAGTTTTCTGGATATTCAGGTCGTCGCCTATCCCTATCCCCATCAGGCCTTCTATTATTATTCCAGTAAGGTTTAGGGCCATAAGGATTTCTATGTCTCTCAGGGTCATTCAAACTTGCCACATTCTTAGTCAGGACAGTTAATTGTTTCATCATTTCTTGCATGACTTCTAGAGTGTCCTTGGATTCCTTTGGCATACTCACAGGTTCCTTTGGTTTTCGGAGTCTAGGGTCAGATCTGGAAGTGGATGGGGTAAATTGATCGAAAAAGTTTTGTTTCCCCATGGATGCTACATTTTGTTCAGCCATTTTAGCATTTGATTGAGCGGTCTTTAAGTCATTTGGGTTTTTGTCCTTTAGCTGATAACCAACCCATCCCTCAAAAGCATTCAAGTAGTGAATGACAACTGCTTGATCTTTTGGTCTAATTTCTTCAGGGATAACAGCTACAGTCTTGTCAAATCTTATGTTAAACTCATGGACTGTTTCATTTTCTCTGTTCTTGATGTCAAAAAGTTGGTGTAAGAGAAACTTCCCATCTAACTTTCGGGACCACTCACTGTTTAGCTTGTTGACAAAGTTATCATACCCATCAATGGATGAGGCAGGCAACCTGTCAAACCACTTCCTAACATCTCCTTCCAAGGATGCCAGGAGACCCCTCATGAAAACATCTTCCTCAGATGCTCCATATGCTTCCATGTGTTCCCAAACTTTATCAATATGGTCTTCAATTGATATAGCGGATACTCCATCAAATCTGGGAACCTTTTCAAAATACTTTTCAGGCATGTCATGGGGTGCACCCTGGATTTGGGAAAAGTCTAAAGGAGATGGTTTTGCTTTTCTTCCAAAAATCCTAGGAGCTTGTGGTGGAGGAACATTCTGGTTTCCCGGGTTTGTTCCGGCCATTGGATTTGGTAAGTTTGTGTTTAAGTTTGAACTAGGTGATGAGGGAGGAAACGACTTGATCAAAGGGGATCCTAAAGTTCTGTTTGGAGAATCGTTAACCAATTTCCAAAGGAAGTTTGATGGTTGTGCTTTAGGATCTCTTTTACGATAGGTGATCGGGGTTCCTTCAACTTGATCTAAGTTTACTTTACTTCTTGTGTTGTAAGGATGTAAATGAGCTCGCTCCTCAGCGGAGTCACGATTGGGAGTCGCCAGGTAGATTTAACTCTTCTACCAAGATATGTGTCGTTTGTATATGCGGGAAGGACTAGGGCAAGCTATTGCCTCCCCGGCAACGGCGCCAAAATGTTATCACCTAAACTGTAGTTACCCCTATGGAAGGATCCAGTCATGGATGGCAATAGGGAAGGGCAACTTGAAAGGTGCAACCACGATCACCTCGACCTCCAATGTATATGGTTGTCACGCCAGTCGAGGCAACCTTCACTTTATGTTATCTAGCCCAGACAACAAAGGGGGAGACCCGATCTACTCCCGACAGGAGAGATCAAAACCAAGACACCAAATCAGGGTATTTCTAAGTGAAGTTAGGTGTATGGTTTATCCTAGACCTTATAGGTTGAAGTCACAAGCCAAGTGAGGGGTTCAATAGGTATAGCTTTGGTTCATAGTTGATGTGAGAGTGACTTACAATGTTTAAAGTGAGATCTAGGGCTAGTGTACTAGGTCAATGTCAAAAGATCCACTGCCTTGGGAACCGTGTCCAATGCAGGGTTGTTTAGGGGTCAGACTGGGGCTAACTAGTACATGAGACAATCTTGACCATAGTCCATGATGTCCTCAAAGGTATAGTTCACCATGCAAAAGTCAAACCACAAGTCAATCCAACAATCTAGGAGAGTGGGTTGACTTGGAGATAAACCAGTGCCTTGGGAATTGGGAAGTGGAGTCAAAGTAGGGTTGACTTTATGGTTTAGGACTCCTACAACATGAGATAAGTGGACAGTATAGGCCTTGATGGATAAATGTGTCTAGATCTAGGTTTGACCCAAGTGGACCACAATCCCTAAAAACAAGGAATGCAGTCCCCAAGGCAAGATTTGACAAAGTGACAGTCTAGACCTAGGTTTTGAATTATTCTGAATCCGGATCTGCAAAAATCTCAAGTACCCAGTTCCTCGAAGTGAGTGAACTCACTTCTCCAAGGTGGTGCGACTTTCCCTAAGGAGGCTTGAATCGGGGTTTAGGTGGGTCAAATCATGTCGGATGGCATCCAAACTTTAGATCCGGGTAGATCAGTCAAGTAGGGATATGGACCTATAATTTTGTGGCAATCCACCGGTTAGATCTTTGTAGATCTAAGTTTTAGTGTTCCAAGTGGTCCAAAATGGGGATTAAATCCCTTAAAATGTGGAATGGGGCCCACAAGGTGATTTTCAAGAAAGGGACAACCTGGGTATATGTTATTTGATGTGTAGATGTCAAATCAAGTGAAATCTCAAACACCCATCGCTTAGATCTAGGTCAACCTGCTCAAATGGTGAAGTGCGCCTTCCTTGGGAGAAGCTAGGTTGGCTTGGGAGAGGGGTCAAACGGAAGCCAATCCACACCAAACTATAGATCCGGGATGCCGTGGATGCTATAGAGGTGGGTTTTCAATATCAAGCCCAACAACCCACTAGATCTTAGTAGATCTGACAAAATGTAAAATGAGGGTTTTGTAGTATTTAGGGTTTTAACAATTTATGAATTATGTCAATGGATTGGATAAAGGAAAGAGAAACAAACCTGTGGATCTTACCTGGATAACCTTGTAGATGCCTTGATGATGATGATCTATGCAAACCCGATCAATTTGGAAGCTTTGAGGTAGTCTCTATGCAAATCGATTTTGTCCAAGAAGCCAATGCGCCCTCTCTCCTGCACAATCAAACGTCAACAATATCAGATTTGATGCATCAAGAGATAAGACTAATGCCACAAAAGAAGTAACAGAAAGATAGCATAGATCACAATGATACTAATGATAACCCCCTGATACAAGCGAATGCCAAGAAAGTCGATTTGAAGAAGCCTTGCAAAATCGCCCTTGTTGAAGTCGCCCTCCTGTAGACAAACAATGATTTCCAAAAAATAGATAGATCTTACCACAATTTCCAAATGCTAGGTTGCAATAGACTTTCCAATCACCATCTAAGAACACCAGATGCAAAGGAGACCACAAGAATTTCCACAAGAATATTTTTCTATACCAATAATCCAAGAGCCAAAGACCCTTTACAATGAGAGGCTCTCTCCTTTAAATAGGAAGGAGAGGCACCAAAACCCTAACCACTTTTTGAATGAGTGGCTAAGATTAAAAGATACAAATGTCTAATCAATGGTTGAGATGAGCTCAACAACATAGTACATGGATCACACATAAAATATAACATAAGTGGACAAAGTCGCCCTAGGAGAGGGGAATCCCACCAAATCATGATGACAAAATATCATAAGAGGCTCATGGTGGGTCCAAGGGGTAATTTTATCCCTCCTTGGTCAATCCCCATGGCACAATAACCAATAAACAATCATGAAAGTACCAAATCGTGCCTCCAAGGTAAAGTAGTGTATCTCCAAGGTGAAGTCGTGGTCCTCAAAGACCTCAAAAAATCCACAGAAAGTGCCATAAGTGATGGATGCGGTCCCCGATGAAGCTGAAACTGCAGGAGGAGGTGTGGAAGGTCCCGATCTATCATCACTGATCATCCCATGCCATAACTTTGCCTCAGTAGCCCAAATCGATTTCCTCAATAGCCATTTCTACCAATCCTGAACTGCCTCGGGAAACGTGAAACTGCCCAAACTGCCTCCTGGAGTGATGGCGCTGTCAAGGTGAGGGTACCAATGTGTCCGGGAGGGGGGTAATATGGTAAAAACAAGTGGCTGGACCACCCCCTCCATCATCAGCGCCCTAGGTCAACCAGATAAAAGTCATCTCTGCTCTGACAGGGCCTCCAACAGACCAAAACTGCACTAGGACAGCCTACTGAGGCTAAATCATCACTGTAAGTGCCCGGAACTGAAAACAAACTGTCCCATTGGACTCAGAAGGTCCAAATCCATCCAAGATGTGTACTCATACACCATATGAATCTCTGCATGATCAAGATAAATATCCAATGTACCGGAACAAGGCCAATAATAATGATCTGTAAATGACCAAACACTGCTGTATCCCAAGAATCATCATCATAACCCTGTAGCTGCTGCATAGAATCATCCTGTATGTGTACATGGACCATATATCATCTATCCATATCATCATAAGGTCCAACATCTCATGTCCCATGGTCCTCCATGGTCAAACTAGGTCTAACCAAGACCAAATACAACTCAGAGTATCATCCATAGCTGCTGCAAGGTGTCAAGGTCAATACATGCTTTACAATTTATTCAAATAGCTTCTATAACACAGAGTAATCATGACTGGTGATCTAAATCCAAATATATAGTGTCGTTAGTTATTATTATTACTCAGACTAGACTTTCAGGATCATACTCACTTCATAGTTGTGATCAATTTGCTAGTGAAGGGTGAAGGCTGAAATAAATGGCTAGGCTAAGGGATGACTTGACTAACTTGACTTTGTGACACTTTGGCAAGGGAAAGGGAATACACACCATAGTATATACTGAATGAGCAATAACACAGGGAATGGCGGTGTCTCACAAATGGATGAGTTGTTTAAAGAGGGTTTATTCACCTTCACAGATGCGCACAATCCATAATACAAGCAAGGCCAGCAATTGTTTAGATATAACATTTAAGTTCCATTGCTTTTTGGGCCTGAGTTTTCCATAGCCTTGATCTATGTGTGTTTACAAACACATTGCATAGATTTACATTTATTTTTAGGCTTTCTGCTGCAGGTGTGTTTTTAAGGCACTTGTTTACCTGAGCACTTCTAGGTGTGTCATGGACAGCTTGTTTACCTAGGTATTAATTTTTCCAAAAGATATAACATTTTATTTTTCATGGCCATTTTCATTTGGCATTTCTTTCATATACAAGATATAGCATTTGATTTTTTTTCCAAATTTTGTATTGATGGCAGCACTAAAAGTTTCAGGTTTAGCCAACACAACTTTAGTGACTAGGGGGAATTCTCAAGGAACTCCAACTCACCATAGGTAAGTTTTGTCACCAACTCAGAGCCGAGACACAATAAACAGGGAAGCTCATCCAGTACAGAGGCTACAGTGGGGAAAGATCCTCCATGTCACTAGTCAAGTAGCAGATCAAGGTAATAATCTAAAAGGTAGGCCACGGATGGATGAAGACAATGAAAAGATGAAGCCAACACTAGCAAGCCATAGAATGGTGTAATGATCACCTCTATTCTCCCTAAGGAGGGTATGTACCAATGAGTATGAATAGTGAACTTCTAAGTCTGAGTAGGGACAGTAATATATATAATAGGTCAACCAGGTCCAAATATCTATATGATCGCCAGATCATGACACTAAGTGCTAAGACATGCTATAAGAATAAGTATAAAAGCAATCTAACCATAACACAATAGTATACCTGCTGAGTCATATACCTGAAAGCTCATCAACCTGTACCATCACCTGTCCTCTGAGACTGCTGCTGTAACTCTGGGCACTACTGTCTGCTCTGTACCAATGGCATAATGGCTATATCGGGCATCTCTCTGAGTGTCCCGAAACTCAGTCATGGCATGGGGAATATAACTGCTGTCCACAATCTGATAGTGATCCAATATAAATGCTCATCTCGGCATCTCAAATGCAAGGGAACTGGCTGAATAGTGTACTGGAATGAGAAAAATAATGTATGGTAGCCCGGCTACTATATATGTGATAACATCTGGCTCCGGCTGGGACAAGTGCTCGGCTGAAGTGAGCGCTTGAGAACCTCAGAATCTCTGGTCCTCGAACTCTGCTACTCGAATCCATGATCCAGCACTCTACCATTTTATTTCCAGCTTTTATTCTTGCAACCTATTTTCTGCATTCACAAACATCTAAACAAAATACCTCATGCCGCATGTGTGGGAAAAATAATAAAATCAACTGAAATAAAATCTACTCTATGTCAGAAATATAAATGCATAAAATATAAATGCAGAAAGTAAATTAACATAATTTGCAAAATTTGAGTTTTATTGTGCAGGAAAAGAAAAAGTGACAGGTACTCAGTTAAACTAGGAGCTTACAAAGGAGCTTAGAGACTAAAAAGGTGCCAGACTCAATGGCTGAAAAGACTAGCTACTGCCTAAGTAGGCTTATTTGGTTTCCTACCTACCCTACTCTACCAGGCAATGCAAGCAGAGAAATCCCAACTATGTGGGATCAGGGATGTGATCCCTTAAGTCCCTCTGATGGACAGGATATAAGATACGTCGTCCACTACCAGTGGTCAGAAAGCACATGCCATCAATGCATCGCTCTACTGTGAAAGGTCCAACCCATATGTCATCAGCTTGTCCCGATCTTATATGCAATAAATGGTTGGGAATGATGACTTGACTTCCTGTATGAAAATTATTTCTATTGACTGACTCAGGAATAACTCCAATGTTACGAATAGGTATGGGATGGATTTCAGCAGGGTTTTGCGGTTGAGGTGTGACAATCCTCGAGTTTCTTCTAGAAGGAACTGCCTCCATTCTGGGTGGACCACCATCTAAAGAAATAGCAACTGTGCCAACAAGGATTTCCCTAACTTCCCTTCTTGTTTCTTGGATTTCCTCATTTGGCTCTTCCCCATGGGGAGACATAATTCTTTTAACAACCTCACCTACAGTCAAGAAGTCTCTATGTTCTTCCAAAGGAAGTGGCTCTTTAGATATGACAGTGTTATGACTAGAACCTTCCCCTGAAGGAACAGGTACAACCATGTTTTCCAGTCTGGGAGAAACTGACTCGGAATGAAATGTATAGGAAGTAGGAATGTGAGAAAGATCATGAGCATGATGACTAGATGACTCAGACGGTAGGAGGAAACTAGGGATATGCGGATATGTAGATAAAGCATGGCTTTGAGGCTCTGAAGGAGTTTGAAAAATAGCAAAGTTATTTAGATTATAGTCTCCTTCAGGAGCATCATTAATCAGGGCATCCTCTTCCCAACTTAGAGAGTTATCATGGACTTGAATAAGATTACCGTCTTCTAGAGATAGATGAGATAAAGAATCTTCTGTATCGGAATAATAAGTAGCTTCAGGCTCTTCGTTTGTTTCAACCCTAGTAGATGTTGCAAGATTGTTTTCCCATGGGTAAATAGGTGCAAGCCCTTGTCTTTCTCTCTCTCTATTGTGATCGGTCAAGGCAAACCACTCCCTAACAGTGAAAGGAATTCTTTCTCCCCTCCTAATATCATCAAACTCATCTTCATGTATTGGGTTTTCAATGTTCTCCTCATTGTGTGTTTGTTCATTGAGGTTTTCTATTGGGAGAATTTGTTCAATGCTTTGATCATCTAGCAGACTCTCATCTCTTCCTAGACTTCTTATGTCATCCTCAATCCCTTCAAGTGTGTGATTTTCTATAGCAGGTTCTTGAATGGTTTCATTGTTTTGTTCGTGATCTTGGGGTTGATTTTCATCTATTTCCTCAACAACATCATTTCTAATTATTTCAATCATTTGCTTGTCTTCCCAAAAAGAATCAGAATCTTCCATGACCATACACATACTTTGATCAACTTCATACAATTCATCCTCATCTTCAACAAGGTTAGTTTTGGCATTATTTAATAATTCATCCCCGTATGTGTTTTTTAACCCTTCATCAAAAGATTCAACATGTTCATTATAACAAGGCTCTCTGTTAACCCGAATCAAAGCTCCATCAGGGTTGGGAACACAAATAAATGATAAATCCATCATAAGGTATCCACCTAGGCCAGCTGCCCATTTTCTAGATAAAAGCATTCCATATGCTGGGGGTAAGTCAATGACAACTACATCCATCATAGTAGAAATGTCTGAACATGCGAAAAGATCAGCTCTAAGGTTTTTTATCAAACCATAAGATGGCACTCGTCGGGAATCTATACCACAGACATTTCCATAAGGTCTAGTCACTTCAAGTCCCATTTCCTTCATAACTTGTAAAGGCATAACATTCATCGCTGCTCCAGAATCCAACATACAATTATGAAGGAGCATGTTTTGAATGTGCAAGGTAAGGTAAAAGGGGGAGTGACCACCGCTTTTTCTTTCATAAATGGCTGAATGGATGTTTATTGGTGGATCCTTCTCTGTTTCACTAGGTTGTGTTCCACTAAGCTTTTGGATGTGACATGACTCTAGGACCGGTTCAGGAGTTTTCTCTTGGCCAATACCATTGAAAAAATCCTCTACTTGGCATCTAACAGAGGGCACTTTCATTAACTCGGTGACAGGGATATTACACATTATCTTGCTTAGTTCTTTCTTCATATCAATCTTAAGATCATAATCATCTATGGCAAGATCTTCTTCTTCCTTTTTATCCTCATCAATCTTTTTATGTTTATCAAGGAAAGAAGGCTGGGAGGTGGTTCCTCGTTTGTATATTTGATACTTTGGTTGCTCTTTAGTTTTTGGGAGTTCTAAGGCACAACATGTGGAGCTAGGTTCTTCAATAACATCATCTTCTTGCTCCCATGGCTCTTCTTCTAAAAGGATTCTTCCAAAGTCTTCATCATAAGATAAGTCATTTATAAAGTTGATGTTTTCTGGTTGGTTATCATGGTCAATGGTGTCAGAGGGTATCTCTTCTTCTTCATCACACCAATTGACTTCCTTCTTTTCAGAGTTTTCTGGATATTCAGGTCGTCGCCTATCCCTATCCCCATCAGGCCTTCTATTATTATTCCAGTAAGGTTTAGGGCCATAAGGATTTCTATGTCTCTCAGGGTCATTCAAACTTGCCACATTCTTAGTCAGGACAGTTAATTGTTTCATCATTTCTTGCATGACTTCTAGAGTGTCCTTGGATTCCTTTGGCATACTCACAGGTTCCTTTGGTTTTCGGAGTCTAGGGTCAGATCTGGAAGTGGATGGGGTAAATTGATCGAAAAAGTTTTGTTTCCCCATGGATGCTACATTTTGTTCAGCCATTTTAGCATTTGATTGAGCGGTCTTTAAGTCATTTGGGTTTTTGTCCTTTAGCTGATAACCAACCCATCCCTCAAAAGCATTCAAGTAGTGAATGACAACTGCTTGATCTTTTGGTCTAATTTCTTCAGGGATAACAGCTACAGTCTTGTCAAATCTTATGTTAAACTCATGGACTGTTTCATTTTCTCTTTTCTTGATGTCAAAAAGTTGGTGTAAGAGAAACTTCCCATCTAACTTTCGGGACCACTCACTGTTTAGCTTGTTGACAAAGTTATCATACCCATCAATGGATGAGGCAGGCAACCTGTCAAACCACTTCCTAACATCTCCTTCCAAGGATGCCAGGAGACCCCTCATGAAAACATCTTCCTCAGATGCTCCATATGCTTCCATGTGTTCCCAAACTTTATCAATATGGTCTTCAATTGATATAGCGGATACTCCATCAAATCTGGGAACCTTTTCAAAATACTTTTCAGGCATGTCATGGGGTGCACCCTGGATTTGGGAAAAGTCTAAAGGAGATGGTTTTGCTTTTCTTCCAAAAATCCTAGGAGCTTGTGGTGGAGGAACATTCTGGTTTCCCGGGTTTGTTCCGGCCATTGGATTTGGTAAGTTTGTGTTTAAGTTTGAACTAGGTGATGAGGGAGGAAACGACTTGATCAAAGGGGATCCTAAAGTTCTGTTTGGAGAATCGTTAACCAATTTCCAAAGGAAGTTTGATGGTTGTGCTTTAGGATCTCTTTTACGATAGGTGATCGGGGTTCCTTCAACTTGATCTAAGTTTACTTTACTTCTTGTGTTGTAAGGATGTAAATGAGCTCGCTCCTCAGCGGAGTCACGATTGGGAGTCGCCAGGTAGATTTAACTCTTCTACCAAGATATGTGTCGTTTGTATATGCGGGAAGGACTAGGGCAAGCTATTGCCTCCCCGGCAACGGCGCCAAAATGTTATCACCTAAACTGTAGTTACCCCTATGGAAGGATCCAGTCATGGATGGCAATAGGGAAGGGCAACTTGAAAGGTGCAACCACGATCACCTCGACCTCCAATGTATATGGTTGTCACGCCAGTCGAGGCAACCTTCACTTTATGTTATCTAGCCCAGACAACAAAGGGGGAGACCCGATCTACTCCCGACAGGAGAGATCAAAACCAAGACACCAAATCAGGGTATTTCTAAGTGAAGTTAGGTGTATGGTTTATCCTAGACCTTATAGGTTGAAGTCACAAGCCAAGTGAGGGGTTCAATAGGTATAGCTTTGGTTCATAGTTGATGTGAGAGTGACTTACAATGTTTAAAGTGAGATCTAGGGCTAGTGTACTAGGTCAATGTCAAAAGATCCACTGCCTTGGGAACCGTGTCCAATGCAGGGTTGTTTAGGGGTCAGACTGGGGCTAACTAGTACATGAGACAATCTTGACCATAGTCCATGATGTCCTCAAAGGTATAGTTCACCATGCAAAAGTCAAACCACAAGTCAATCCAACAATCTAGGAGAGTGGGTTGACTTGGAGATAAACCAGTGCCTTGGGAATTGGGAAGTGGAGTCAAAGTAGGGTTGACTTTATGGTTTAGGACTCCTACAACATGAGATAAGTGGACAGTATAGGCCTTGATGGATAAATGTGTCTAGATCTAGGTTTGACCCAAGTGGACCACAATCCCTAAAAACAAGGAATGCAGTCCCCAAGGCAAGATTTGACAAAGTGACAGTCTAGACCTAGGTTTTGAATTATTCTGAATCCGGATCTGCAAAAATCTCAAGTACCCAGTTCCTCGAAGTGAGTGAACTCACTTCTCCAAGGTGGTGCGACTTTCCCTAAGGAGGCTTGAATCGGGGTTTAGGTGGGTCAAATCATGTCGGATGGCATCCAAACTTTAGATCCGGGTAGATCAGTCAAGTAGGGATATGGACCTATAATTTTGTGGCAATCCACCGGTTAGATCTTTGTAGATCTAAGTTTTAGTGTTCCAAGTGGTCCAAAATGGGGATTAAATCCCTTAAAATGTGGAATGGGGCCCACAAGGTGATTTTCAAGAAAGGGACAACCTGGGTATATGTTATTTGATGTGTAGATGTCAAATCAAGTGAAATCTCAAACACCCATCGCTTAGATCTAGGTCAACCTGCTCAAATGGTGAAGTGCGCCTTCCTTGGGAGAAGCTAGGTTGGCTTGGGAGAGGGGTCAAACGGAAGCCAATCCACACCAAACTATAGATCCGGGATGCCGTGGATGCTATAGAGGTGGGTTTTCAATATCAAGCCCAACAACCCACTAGATCTTAGTAGATCTGACAAAATGTAAAATGAGGGTTTTGTAGTATTTAGGGTTTTAACAATTTATGAATTATGTCAATGGATTGGATAAAGGAAAGAGAAACAAACCTGTGGATCTTACCTGGATAACCTTGTAGATGCCTTGATGATGATGATCTATGCAAACCCGATCAATTTGGAAGCTTTGAGGTAGTCTCTATGCAAATCGATTTTGTCCAAGAAGCCAATGCGCCCTCTCTCCTGCACAATCAAACGTCAACAATATCAGATTTGATGCATCAAGAGATAAGACTAATGCCACAAAAGAAGTAACAGAAAGATAGCATAGATCACAATGATACTAATGATAACCCCCTGATACAAGCGAATGCCAAGAAAGTCGATTTGAAGAAGCCTTGCAAAATCGCCCTTGTTGAAGTCGCCCTCCTGTAGACAAACAATGATTTCCAAAAAATAGATAGATCTTACCACAATTTCCAAATGCTAGGTTGCAATAGACTTTCCAATCACCATCTAAGAACACCAGATGCAAAGGAGACCACAAGAATTTCCACAAGAATATTTTTCTATACCAATAATCCAAGAGCCAAAGACCCTTTACAATGAGAGGCTCTCTCCTTTAAATAGGAAGGAGAGGCACCAAAACCCTAACCACTTTTTGAATGAGTGGCTAAGATTAAAAGATACAAATGTCTAATCAATGGTTGAGATGAGCTCAACAACATAGTACATGGATCACACATAAAATATAACATAAGTGGACAAAGTCGCCCTAGGAGAGGGGAATCCCACCAAATCATGATGACAAAATATCATAAGAGGCTCATGGTGGGTCCAAGGGGTAATTTTATCCCTCCTTGGTCAATCCCCATGGCACAATAACCAATAAACAATCATGAAAGTACCAAATCGTGCCTCCAAGGTAAAGTAGTGTATCTCCAAGGTGAAGTCGTGGTCCTCAAAGACCTCAAAAAATCCACAGAAAGTGCCATAAGTGATGGATGCGGTCCCCGATGAAGCTGAAACTGCAGGAGGAGGTGTGGAAGGTCCCGATCTATCATCACTGATCATCCCATGCCATAACTTTGCCTCAGTAGCCCAAATCGATTTCCTCAATAGCCATTTCTACCAATCCTGAACTGCCTCGGGAAACGTGAAACTGCCCAAACTGCCTCCTGGAGTGATGGCGCTGTCAAGGTGAGGGTACCAATGTGTCCGGGAGGGGGGTAATATGGTAAAAACAAGTGGCTGGACCACCCCCTCCATCATCAGCGCCCTAGGTCAACCAGATAAAAGTCATCTCTGCTCTGACAGGGCCTCCAACAGACCAAAACTGCACTAGGACAGCCTACTGAGGCTAAATCATCACTGTAAGTGCCCGGAACTGAAAACAAACTGTCCCATTGGACTCAGAAGGTCCAAATCCATCCAAGATGTGTACTCATACACCATATGAATCTCTGCATGATCAAGATAAATATCCAATGTACCGGAACAAGGCCAATAATAATGATCTGTAAATGACCAAACACTGCTGTATCCCAAGAATCATCATCATAACCCTGTAGCTGCTGCATAGAATCATCCTGTATGTGTACATGGACCATATATCATCTATCCATATCATCATAAGGTCCAACATCTCATGTCCCATGGTCCTCCATGGTCAAACTAGGTCTAACCAAGACCAAATACAACTCAGAGTATCATCCATAGCTGCTGCAAGGTGTCAAGGTCAATACATGCTTTACAATTTATTCAAATAGCTTCTATAACACAGAGTAATCATGACTGGCGATCTAAATCCAAATATATAGTGTCGTTAGTTATTATTATTACTCAGACTAGACTTTCAGGATCATACTCACTTCATAGTTGTGATCAATTTGCTAGTGAAGGGTGAAGGCTGAAATAAATGGCTAGGCTAAGGGATGACTTGACTAACTTGACTTTGTGACACTTTGGCAAGGGAAAGGGAATACACACCATAGTATATACTGAATGAGCAATAACACAGGGAATGGCGGTGTCTCACAAATGGATGAGTTGTTTAAAGAGGGTTTATTCACCTTCACAGATGCGCACAATCCATAATACAAGCAAGGCCAGCAATTGTTTAGATATAACATTTAAGTTCCATTGCTTTTTGGGCCTGAGTTTTCCATAGCCTTGATCTATGTGTGTTTACAAACACATTGCATAGATTTACATTTATTTTTAGGCTTTCTGCTGCAGGTGTGTTTTTAAGGCACTTGTTTACCTGAGCACTTCTAGGTGTGTCATGGACAGCTTGTTTACCTAGGTATTAATTTTTCCAAAAGATATAACATTTTATTTTTCATGGCCATTTTCATTTGGCATTTCTTTCATATACAAGATATAGCATTTGATTTTTTTTCCAAATTTTGTATTGATGGCAGCACTAAAAGTTTCAGGTTTAGCCAACACAACTTTAGTGACTAGGGGGAATTCTCAAGGAACTCCAACTCACCATAGGTAAGTTTTGTCACCAACTCAGAGCCGAGACACAATAAACAGGGAAGCTCATCCAGTACAGAGGCTACAGTGGGGAAAGATCCTCCATGTCACTAGTCAAGTAGCAGATCAAGGTAATAATCTAAAAGGTAGGCCACGGATGGATGAAGACAATGAAAAGATGAAGCCAACACTAGCAAGCCATAGAATGGTGTAATGATCACCTCTATTCTCCCTAAGGAGGGTATGTACCAATGAGTATGAATAGTGAACTTCTAAGTCTGAGTAGGGACAGTAATATATATAATAGGTCAACCAGGTCCAAATATCTATATGATCGCCAGATCATGACACTAAGTGCTAAGACATGCTATAAGAATAAGTATAAAAGCAATCTAACCATAACACAATAGTATACCTGCTGAGTCATATACCTGAAAGCTCATCAACCTGTACCATCACCTGTCCTCTGAGACTGCTGCTGTAACTCTGGGCACTACTGTCTGCTCTGTACCAATGGCATAATGGCTATATCGGGCATCTCTCTGAGTGTCCCGAAACTCAGTCATGGCATGGGGAATATAACTGCTGTCCACAATCTGATAGTGATCCAATATAAATGCTCATCTCGGCATCTCAAATGCAAGGGAACTGGCTGAATAGTGTACTGGAATGAGAAAAATAATGTATGGTAGCCCGGCTACTATATATGTGATAACAAGCCCCTTAATAACCACAACCAAATTTCTATGTAATATTTGAGGAGATTTGGGCATCTGTGTTAAGGTGTTGTGGTGTGCATTAAACAAGACACTAAGTACATAAGAAATTGCAGACATGTGATCATAGAGTGATCTCCTACTTAATGGATGCCTCCTTGTCTTTTTCATTGTTGCAGGTGAAGGAACAAACCATCAAGGTTTCATTGTTGCAGGTGGAGGAACAAACCATCAAGGTTCTATCCTTGTGTCCATTTCCACCTTACACATAAAACAAAGACAATTATAAGTCAAAGTACTTGATAATTCTTTCAGAGCATACCCTGTCCCACACAAGCATGAATCTAATAATTTTGAACTAGCCATTTCCCCACAAGCATGAATCTAATCATTCTGAACTAATAATTCTGATCTAGCCATTTGCCCGGGAGGTGCAAGGGCATGCTAATAGAAGCAACCAATGTACAATAATATTCAGAAATATCCGAAGGTTGAATTCACAAAAGAAGGGAAGAAGTACAATGATAGCCAACTTTTTACAACACCTCAACTGTGTTAGTCTAATAAGCTTTATCTCGGAAACGATTCTAGCCTTTGCAATACAAATAGACCATGGTAAGTTGCAATATAGAACAATGTAAACATTGTTAAAGCTATTAAACATGAGCATGTTGAAACCACGCCTTGGGTCTAGTTTCAAGAAGCATAAATGATACACGCATCGAAAACCTAAATAAAGTTCTAAAGTAAGGTATACTAAATACATCATCAATTCAACAATACAATATGGATGGAAGAATGCCAGTAGAAGATTGTGCATCTTATTTTTATGTTTAATATTTTTTAACATGGTTTGAGACCTAACTTAGTATATAGACTGTATTCTCATATTCTGGTAGAAAGTCTTATAAAATAACTACACATAAATTAGCAGACTCTCTTGACATGGTGAGAAACACACAAATTAAAAAGGCCCTTGGAATGGATAGAAAAATGGAACATTGAACTAAAGCCTAATAAAGTAGAATTACAGAATTTAAAAAATGCATGCACCTTTGTCAATGGTGTAATAGAAAATGAAGCTTTGGAGAAAGTGCAAATGGTTGACAAGTTTTCTTTAAAACATAAAATAGCAAGTCTAATATTCCGGAAAAAATAAGACAGGTCTAGTAGGAGACATGGCTGAAGGAAGAAGCATGGTTTTTTGCGAGCTTTTCCTTGGAAAAAAAAAGAAACATGGATGTTATGTTTGCTTGAACAAACAATACTAGTATTTAGAGTTTCTTGTTAACATATAAATTTCTATATGATTGTACCACATATACTAATTTAAATATCAGTACTCAACCTAATTTCTAGCTCATCCAAAATCAGAAGACTACATTTATGCCCTGCATCTCGCTAGCTCAAGATCAAATAACAATAAAAAATTTCTTACAGAAGTGCACTACTAAAAGTGAAATAATGATAAATAGCCAAGTGAAAAAAGACCAAACAAGTGTACTTCAATGTCAACAAGTTACAATAGTGTACTTCAATGTCAACCAGTTACATCCCTTAGGGCACACTTTCATCCAGATAAAAAGAAGAAATAAATTTATTACAACATATTTTACAGTAGTAAATCTAACCTCTTATCTTAAAGATGTATGTTAAATTTCTTAACAATTTCAGCGCAATGTTATATCAAATCAGCATGAACAACAAGTGCTGAAATTTACACAATCAAGAAGACAACACAAGCTGAAAATCAAATATGAAAGTACACAATGATTGGACAACTGAAACACTTCATTAATATATAAGAGATAAAATACTTGTGCATACTAACAACTTATCACAGGCTGGTACAATCTCAAGCTCTCCAAACCCCAGCTACAAAAACCACAGAAAACCCAAGCCACCAACTCCTCCTTGCTAGGAATCACTCCTAGTCCCAGCCAAAGTTAGTTTCTCCACCAAAGATTCTCAACAAGCTAGCTAGATCATTGGAAAGTTCTCATTGTCACATGAAAAACATCTTCTTCTCTTCTCATCCTCAACAAGCATAAGAAGTAGCACTAGGGTTACCAAAATTCTAGTCTTCTTCTCTCACAAGATATAAAAGATACAATGCTTCTTTTACCCTCTCAATTCATCACAAACCCTTTCTTTTTTTCCTACATAGGGTGAAATCCTAACCCAATAATTTCTCTTGAACTTCTCCAAGAACCTTGGTGCTTCAAGATAAATAAATAATACAATGAAGATACAAAGAGAGAGGCAACTTCTGTTCGCTCCTCACATCTCTAACAAGTGTGTGAATGAATAAATTAAGGAATATACCCTTCCTCTATTTTAAGGAGAGGTAAGGGAGGTCAACAATATAAAGTGGACCTAATCCACTGTAAGTAACCTAACTCTACACAAGTAATCTCACATGTGAAGCACTCCCTCTACAAGTGTCACATCTCATGGAGTACTCATGCCTAAAAGCCTTGATTATTGGTTGTCTTCAACTTCGAGCTCCACCTTCTCAAGACATCAAAGATCCTCCAGTCCATGTTCTTCTTCAATTCCACCATGTTACCCCCCATTTTGTATGGGTGTCCACGTGTGATTTTGATCACAGTCTGGAAAAGCGGACGAGATTGTCCATGATGATGATTTGAAGGTTCATGCCTGAATTTTTATGATGCCCGAGGATATTTAGTTGTTGTTGGAGGTCAGAAGATGATGAAATAAAGTAAAATGAGCCATTAGGTAAGCTTGATAAACAATTTTGAGCATGTTTGAGCCCTATTGAAACAAATAAATGAAGTGCTAGAAAGAACCTAGGCATATTTCAGCCTAATAAACAACCTTGTGGGAATTCTTACACCTCCTTTTCAACAGTAAAAAAAACAGCGTTTCTCGGTGATAGTTGGGCATTCTTATGCATGGTTCTAACCTCTTAAGGTAAACAAACACCATCCTTTGCAATTATGGTCTTGTTTGTGAATAGAAACAACAGTTCTGGGTAGTTCTCAACCCTCAAACAGCCTCAACTTTGAAATATGAGTTGATTTTGGTCACCTCTGGGCACTTGAACGGTGGTGAAAATGATCAATTTGCAAATCTGGGTAGGATTGACCATGAAAGGGGCACTTTTGAGCATCTAACCAATAGTGAAAAACCCCAATGTGTGAGCTCTGGCTTTGAAAGGGGAAGATCGATGGCGAATCAACAATTCTGGGTAAGAAATCAGCATAAAGAATCCAAATTATCAGGTCTATCAGCAATTATATGGCATCATAACCCAATTCTGACAATTTCCTTAAAGTTTTTTAATAATTTTGACCCCAAACAACAGTGAAAATTGACCCTAAAACGAATCTGGGTTGTTTGGGAGTGAATTCGCTGCAACAAACACTGTGAATCATTCATCCCTGTGCACCTTGCCACCACCAAATAGGCCTATCTCTGAATTTGTCCCGAATTGGAGGGTTAAAAGACAATTCTTGGCATATTATAGCCCTAAAAAGGTAATGAACACAGAAAACATGCTTTGGTGAAATCTGGGCATAATGACAACCCTAAACCATGAAATCTAGGCATAGATTGGGAAAGTTGTGAACAGTTGCAGCTTTTCTTGACCTCATACACAAGATGTAGCCTTTCCTGAGCCTGCCTTAGCCCCAAAACAACCCTGAAGTAGTACCTTTTGTAGCCTAAAACCATCATACATTGAACTTTTCTCAAGTCTGGGCATGGAAGAAGCTTCCATCTCTGATTTTGAGCAGATTTGGAGGGGGTTTCTTAGAACAATAGTCAAAAGCAACAATTACTTGGGCCTATATCAACAATTGGAAGGATGTTCATAGAGTTCATAGCCTATTTTATGAAGGATGTTTTTTTGTATTTGAAGGTTGTTTTATAGTGACATTTTTGCACTTGGGTGGCATCTAGAGATTTCTATGCATGGGTTGTCGGTATTTTCTTGTGAAGAGAGCTTCCTTAGATGTTAAGTAGTGAACAACCCTTGTTATTTGGAAATTACTTCATGAACTATTATCCATTTGGAGCCTTCTATATGGGGCCATTCCCTTGGACGTTTTTGCATTTTAAAGATAGACTGGTTGCTTGTGAACACAATCCTGCTGGGGAATCTACCTTGAAGGGTACTTTGGAGGCCATGTGACATCATCTTATCATTTATTCACTTGCTTGATGGAGAATAATCACAGGTGAATCTATAGTCTATTTGGAAATCCCTTTTGGAGTCAATGCTACCACTATGTATACATGGGACTAGGGAGTTGCAAAAATGGAAGGAATGACATAAAAATGGTAACAAGGATAACTTGCTTGGAAAGAAAGCTCACTTTGGTATCTAAAATTTGATAGCTATCCATGTCGGTTACCTATCGTATTGGTTTCCCTATGGATCATATTACCGTAAATTAGAAAAAGGTTCCCAAAAGTTATTCATGTGAGAATCCAAGAGCTAAGAGGGTCTCCCCTTGGTATCTTGGGACATTTTCGCCTTAGAAAAAAATCAAGGTGACTTGGGACTGATTAAAATTCATTCTCAGGGAGTGGCACTAGCATGTCGATGATAAGAGAAATCTTTAGTGGTAATGCAATTTCGAAGGTTATGAACAAATATAGAATTGAGACAGCTAGGCATAAAAATAGGATCATGGGTCTACTCATTGTGGCAAATATTGTTTGCAATGTACCATAATTTGGAATTCTGGACCCATTAGTTACAGAGTAAATTTGGAAGGTAAGACCACGGTTGCTCAAACCATTTATTGTGGAATAGGATCTGCACAGAGGTTGGGATGTAAGGAGTAGCAATAGTTGGTGCTTCAAAACAACAAGTTGGTGAGTTACATGATTTGGATTGGAAGGGAAGGAGTTCTGTGGAAAGAGCTAGAATCATTGACATGATATGTGAGATGAAAACAAATATAATTGGCCATTCTTTCTAGGAAACTAGTCCTTCAGAGGAAGCATAGAACAACTTGGTTAAATTTAGTCCATCTTATTGCGCCGAAAGACAGATTCAAAGCAAAACAGTGAAGTGAAGGGATGAATTCCAGAGTGGTTGTGGCCCAATAATAAGGCTATCACTCACCACAAAACAAATGTTATGCATGTATAATGGATCAAAGTCAATGTGGTGGAAAAGATCAATGTGAAGTAGGAGGTTAGTGGCTCAAAAATTGACAAGGAGATTGTGTTAAGAGATTCAGTGGATATTCCACAGCATCTTCCCTGGTTTGGATTTGGTTGCCATTCCTACCCTTCAAGTTTTGGAAATATTACAATTTGAAGCAGATAAGTGATGGCGTTGGCTCTTTCATCCAACCATCCCAATTGACTTCTAAAATGAAAATATTTTTTTATGCCAAAACTGTTACCCTAGATCTCAACAGATCCATTACGGCGAAAAACCTATCAAAAATGGAGCTAGGGTTTATTGCCATGATTTGGATTATAAGAATATCCCATTCAATTGTAGAGCATGACATGAATACAATCATTTTGAGAGAAACCATCCAATGTGAGGAAGAAACAAAATTTTGAGAACTCAAAAGGTCCACTCAAAGGAGTTGCACCCAAGGTTAGAAAAAAAGTCTGGAAGACCCACCAGGAACAAATTCAACTCCAGCAAAAAATTTGGCCCTCAATATGAAGGGATCTGTGGTTTCAGGTACCCATATTTCTTCCTACTCGGTTGTTTCTATTGAGTATATCCTTGAAGACCCCCATCTATATGTAATTATGCCTTTGTAGGATCTTCTACCGGACTTGGGAGATGACCAAGTGACTAGTTTTTCCTCTGATATTTCACTTACTCCCAGTGCTCCTAACACTCAAGGTCAATATCCTAAGGAACCCACCAAACCTTGTAAAGACCCTCCTAAAAAATCCAAACATGTTGATCATCCCTTATCACTGAAAAAACCAGAGCTGCCAAACTTGATAATGGACAACCATAATTTCAATAGTACAAAACCTAATCCAAAGAAGTTACAAGAAGAAATTCAAACTAGCATAGCAAATAAATCTAAAGAACAACTCAAGGACTACTAGCAATGGTCATAAAAGACCCCCTCCCAACTAAACCTTGATTATATATGTTTGGGGTTTCGTCCAGGGCTCAAGAAACCTCGAAAAGCTTCATAAATATCCCATCTTAGAAAATTAAGGGTATAGTCCCTTAATCTGAAATAAGAATCCTCAAGTGGAAAATAGAAACTAGTTTGGAAGGCTAGCTTGAGTGATGGAGTGTTGTGAGCTACAAGTAAGAGGTCACAGGGTCAAGTCCCCGGGCTGGCTATCTATGCGAATGTTGAGGGCCTGACTTGATGTCCCTTCTAGGTTAGGTTGCCAAAATTGCAACCAAAAGATTTACCCAGGTACCATCCTCAAAATTAGTAGAAGCGCTTAGAGGTTTTGCTGTGGTGTGTATTCCATCGAAAAAAGTGGAAAATGGAAATGGAAAAAAACGATATTGTATTCATTCAAGAAACAAAATTATCTGCAGAGTATATGGACAAAGTGAAATCACAAATCTACAGCAGATGGAAGGTGTCCACGAAAATTCTATGGAGAAAGCAGGAGGCATTTTGATCAAAATTATCCCAAACAATCTAATTAATATCAGACAGCCCATTCAATGTAAAACTGGATTAGGATGAATATTTTTATAGAGATTTGGAACTTTCCCTTCAACATCATCAATATCCATGGGCCCAATTTGGCTATCCTCAAGGCTATATGTTGGAATCTGCTATTGACTGAAAGAAATACCTACCATGATGTCCCTCATATTTTATGAGGTGACCTTAATCACATCTTGGCATCCCATGAGAAGAAATTGGAGATTACTGGAAAACCAAACCCTAATTTTGGCAGAGTTTATAAACACAAATTCCCTGATTGACATGGAACTAAAGATTGGAATTTTTGAATGGTACAATAGAAGGAAAGTGAAGGCTCTTGTGATGAAGCATCTAGAGAAGTTTCTAACTTTATATTAAGTAAAGATTTAGTTGATAAAGACATTGAATCCTTTATTTTTAAGGAGCTCTATCAGATCACTGACCTATCTATTTGGAGTCTAGACCTCTCAAAAGAAGTAAGGCCTAAAAATGTAACATTCAACAGTTGTGGCTTGATACATGGACCAAGAAAATAGAATCTAGGACTAGTTGATTGAATACATTCACATTACATGATCACAAATGTTCTTCCTTTCTAAGAAGCTTCAAAATGTAAAGAAAATTACGAAATAATGGAACAACCAGGTTTTTGTAAACATATTCAAAAGAAAGCATGAACAAGAGATAGAGATGGTCAGTGTTCAAAACTAAGAATGATTGACACTAACCATAAATGCTTCCTTTATACTTTTAAATTCCTAGCATTAATGAAATTTCAATATTTTAAGGGATAACAGTAAGTATAAAGGAAGACCACAAAGGTAGGTCTACTAAAGGAAGAGGCATAGGTGGCAGTTTTGAAGGCATATGTTGTAGGTGTGGAGGTAGGGGGCATATATCTTATGTGGGCCCATAGTTGTGACCTAAGGGTAGAAGAAAAAGTCATATTGATGACGCTGTGATCAGAGTGGTAGCAGATGAATGTGTTGAATTGACGCAAAGCAAGGGGATAAATTGATGATGATGAATTGATCAGCACATTGTCTGCAATCTGGTCTTGAAATTTTTTAACAACAACCCTCCAAACAAGGCTAGTCCACAAAGGTGGACCAAAACGTTTCCCATAGCATGTACTAGTTATTAATGTTACCTGATGCATTCCAATAGTTTATTTCTTCTTGGTTACATTACAAATGGCATAGGAGGTCCTAAATTTCCTTACCTCAACATAGCTCAAGGTACTGAAAGGACATACTTGATAAGAATATCATGTCAAGATAGACAGACTTTCCACTATAAATTTCAAATAACTTTGTGGCATCATGACTGCATTTAACATACTTGTCAAGGAACTTTAGATTACCTAATTGAAACGTAGGATCTAGACTAGGAAGATGCTCAAAAGGATGCATTGCACATTTTACTAAAAACTCAGCAATGTATACCAAGAAGTTCATGTTCTTTTGGATCGTTTCTGTAGAAATATCTAGTACCCTTGGGTTTTCCAAACAAGCTCCATAATCGCATCTTTAAGGATGTCAAAAATTCACAAATGCATCATTCTCCTTTCCCACATTTGAGGTCCATCCCTATAAATCAAAAGACGAGATGCATTTTGCCAAGCCTTGGAGACAGAGGCCTTTGATTCCCATAGTCTTTGAATATACTAGATGTTGATAATCGGATTTTTGGTCAGATTACTGCCAAGCAATCTGGGTCCTTTGGATATGAGGTTTCCCAAGTCTTTTCCAGTAATGAGCAATGTCTTAAAGATATCAATCTTGGACTTCAACTGCTTGTCATCTTAGAGAGTAAGGACTCCTAGGGATATGGTTATGATCTCCTAACCATCTCTTCTGAGAATCCTGAACCTCTCAAGAGATCAACAACTTCTCTGGTTGTTTGAGTGGATATGCATCTCAAAAGGGGTGGTCTTATTTTGAAGATACTTGACAGATCTATCTCACTCATCCCACAATCTTTAAGAAAGAATTATGAAATTGCAAGGAATTACATCTGGTCGCTATCAACCATGACTCAAAAATGTATGGCATACTGTTGAGATGTAGAGGATTGGTAAATGACTCTATCTGAATGTTCAAACTCATCCTCTGCAACAAAAATTTAAAAATACCAACTTCACCATACATGATGATGGCTGACCATTAACAATGTTTACAATGCTACTGAATAAAATGTTTGAAATTTTTCGCATAATTGAGCACCAGTTGAAGTGTTGGAGTGGTTATCAGACATTACTAGAAATCATGTGGGATGCCAAACCTTTAGGGGTTATTTGATCATTTCACCACATCCTCCTTTCCCATTATCAAGAAATAGTGTCAAAATAAAGCCATCCCTATAATCTTGTTGAGTATGATTTTTCTCACTAATTATTGTGGACAGAGCGTTGAATGGAATTTTGTAACGTTAATATTCTAATTTGATAATAGAAAATTGAGAAGTAACACTTTCCAAACTAGTACTTTGAGAATAGTTTGAAAGTATATTGAAAGCATGATTCATAGCATTACGAACAAACTGTTGTAGAACTCTATGATATGATGTATTATCTTCTACATGACTCGCTATTTCAATCACCCAATCAAGTTGTCCTTCTTGAGACATAAGCAGTGCACTCTGAATCTCTTGCTCTGTTTGTAAAAGCATATGCTTAAACCTGTGTGCAAGGCACATATTACTTATCGACACATCATGTAGTGTTGAAAAGAAATTTCTAAAAATGGTTGTAGGTGTTGTATCCACAATGAGAAGAAGACTAAAAATTGCACCTCCATGGTTATTTATGACCAAAACAGTTATAGGAGGTCACTCTCTCCTGTACTAGTGTTATAGTAGTGTTAATCCATTAGTATCATGAATGAATGATATATATCGCCCACCATAAATATCGTTGATAGATTCCATTATCATAGCCAATTGCTATACTCAACACTCCAACAAATCCACTTTCTCCACAGTTAACAACTACTCTTAAACCTGAAAACAGTAGTGTTGTGCCCAAACCGTGATTTGTCAAACCTTATGGATGTTTCAACCAACTTAGTGCATAAATGTCCTCATTGCGAATAGCCATATTGTTACCTAGAAACCATGATAATTCAAGGGATAGTGATTGAGATTTCAGATATTGCTTGAGATACATATGGTTCAAGACTTACCCTCCTTTTTGACCTATCCTATTTAGCCAAACTGCCCAATCCAGGCCCAACCAACATTTTTTGCTATTGTACAACTCCCTAATGGGGCTACCAACTCATTAATAGTGTCTAGAAGAGGGGAACCTTTAACCCATAATGAGTTACATATCATCCCACCACAAGATAGAAAGCGTTGGACCCTTATCGTAATGAAATCAAAGTCACACAATTCAGACTTGGGTATGACTTGGAAAGCTGAAGAGTAAGGATATTCGCATAGTAATATTTCTTATTTCTCCTTTTCTATCACATTACATAGGAGATGCTCAACAATATCGTTGACAATTGGTATTATATGTTTTTCATTACAGTGCCATAAACCTTATTCATTATTAGTAATCATTAATAAATACCTATTTCCATTTTATTCTGATTTTTTATGAGCTTATCCCCTCATCACAACCATATAAATGACAAAAATAAGTTCCAAGAGCATGACATGCAAATTTCGTTATGCTTTTTCATTCTGTTAAAAACACATTTTCGGGGCTCTGTTTGAAAATTGCATATGTATTTGATACACCATCTACAAGTTTTGATTGTGATCTATCTTCTTCCTTCTGTTACAACAACATCATTTATTATTTGCTAACGTCAAGTCAGAGCTCGCTCAACATAATTGCATTGTTGCATTGACTCAACAACATCTTGTAATATTTATTGACAAGAAAAATTGATATGCAACCGTGCCCACAAAGTAAAATTTATAATGAGTAGTAATTTATACCAGGAATTTCAATACATCTTCCACTAACATAAATGATCTAGACAAGGAAAGGTGGAAGAACCTAATGAAGAACTTCAAGTCTTTCAGTGTTCAACGTAGCATATCTGATTATATAGATGAAAGTTAAATCTACCAAGAGCTAATTGAATGAACATTGGCTATGTTTTTATTAAAATTCCAAGTTCAAGCACCCAACCATGACTAAGTACTTTATAAGTCGTTACTAAAGCCTTCTCTGTGACCATAAACACTACTCATTGTGCACCAAAAGATCCAATCTTGATCTGCCTGTTGAACTGTTGTTGAGGTATGATCTTCTTATTGTAACTTGCCTAGGGGTCCGATCTGACCGATGAAGGGCTAGTTCTACCTGTTATGATGCTCGATCTGCCTAATGTGGATCTATTTCAATCTACTGAGAGCATGTGTATGAAGGTTGTGGACCCTATAAACATGATCTCACCTGCTAAGTTGTTTATTGGTGTGGCTGCACCCTATTGTTGACTGTCATATATCAGATCTACTGATATTTATGCTAAGATCATATTAAGTTTTGATCCACAGTGCTAAGATCGTTTAAGGGCCAGATCTATTAATCAGACTCACACTTTGTGCTTAGACCTAGTTTGTGGTCAAACCTATTTGTTTAGACTTAACTGTGTTTAGATCTATATCAGATTTGTTTTGTTGAGTCTTGTGTGGTACTGCCATAGTGTTTTGACTATCATTGAACATCACTACTTGACTGTAGCTCAACCTTTCATCTCTCTCTTTGGTTTGTACTTACCCTCTAAGTTAGGGTCAGTTGGTTCCTTGTGTTTGACTGGCCTTTGAGAGGCTCAGTCTTTTATGAAAGTTAATTCTTCTGAGTATAAGATAGGAAGGGTCCCATACTCCAGGTAAGTGCCCTTAACTTGTTCTTATTATGAATTAAATGTGTTATTAGTACTTTTGATTACATGTTACTAAAGATTGCTTTAACACAAGGACCGACTTAGTAGTGTTAAAGATGATGAGATGAAAATTATGAGTGTACTGTTTATTTACTAATGTACTAATGTTGAAGACTTTGTGTTCTTGTTGCATGATCCTATTCTTAGGTATTCTCTACTTTTTTCAATGGAAGGTGATAATGCATGACATATATTCAAACTTATTGTTTAAAAAATTGGTATGTGAAGTTAAGGGCGGAAAAAAAATGCTTATTTCCATCACTGAAAATAGAGTTTAGATGTGTTATGTTGTAATAGAATTGAGATTCAAAACTCTCATTTTGTTTCTTGGTTTAACTATATTTACATCTATTTAGTATTCACTAGAAAAGTATATGGTGAGAACATTCCCTTTGATAGACAAATCAAGGAGATTTATGCCTCTTAAAAAAGAAGAGGGAATTCCTTTTGATTGCCAAACATAAGCAAATTCTCAAACTTGATGAACTTCTCCCCTCAATCAAGGAAAGGTGTCAACAAGCATCACAACCAACACTTGTTCATGATGGCATACATAAAGACAATTAAAAAAAAACAATACATAAAAACATGTATGATTTTCTGGCAACCCAAGTCACCTGACTCATATTTAGGTTTGAATTTGATGGCAATGAAATTTAGATAAATAAAAGTAAAACTATATAAAAAAAGTCAATACAAAAAACATATGGGTAGATTTTGTCATTAAGTTCAACAAAGAGAATTGAGTTAGAGAACATAATAAAATCCTTTGTTAGAAAGAGTAAAAAAATAGTGACATCCAGAGAACATACGCTTCACAGAAAACAATTGTGATTTCAAGTTTTCCTTTGAAGCTTACCAATGCTTTCAAGCATTCACTGTGCATGGGGGTTCAAATATATGAGATGTGATTCGTTAGGCATAGATCCTGGAAATATTGGAAATAGAAATGATTTTGGAATCCTTTCATCTAAACGAGTTGTATATTGTGATATTGAACCACACTCAAAAAAGGATGCAGACAATGAAAGAGAACCCATATTTCAGAGTGGAATGCTCCCTACAAATTGCATCGGTTGTCTAGATCGTACGACGTACACTTGTTGCACAGTTTGCAAATGGTCTAGAATCTCTTGGCTGTCAGTTGTATGCTATGGGATTTTCATATGGACCCAAAGCGGATCCTAATAGTAGCATTGTTTCTACACTTATGGAAATGTACCTTTTTATCAAATAATTCAAAAATAGTAATATTCCATTAGTAATTCACATAGTATGAAATATCATAATGAATCATGTAACTATAGCATCATATAAGAAATATATAAGCACTTTACAACAACATATAAGAAGTTTACAACAATATATAAGTAATTTAAAATCACAATAAGAATACCTAGATATAAGAATGTTGAGGAAGTCCAAAATGAAGCAAGCCTCTATGTTCCCTTCGTGTTGCTTCCCTCTTCATTTCCCAAAGAGGAACCATGGTTTTACCTCCAAGCCAACTAGCGGCCTACCAGGCTTCCTAGCCCTATGAACTAGGAAGCCATCCAAATGGCCTCCTAGTCCTCTATGCCCAAGACCCCAAAGAATAGAATAGTGATGCATTAGTAAGCTATGTATCAAATCTACCAACTCTTCCCAACTCTTCCCAACTCTTCCTAACTTATCCTCCCAAAATATCCTTCAAGAAAAAAGAACCTCTCCATTTCCAATCTCAAGTATCCTATTTATATGAAAAGTCCTCATCCTCCTCCTCATCCAAGTTTTCTCCAAATATAACAATTTGATTTAAAAAAATAATAAATAATAAATATTCCATTTGCAAAGTTTCACTTTTCATGCTACTATATTAAATTTAGATTTCAATATACAACAATTTTATAACTAACCTTCCTACACTACCCTAAGATGCAATGTGAATGAGAGCGTGATTCTTCATACAAATGGTTGAATTGTTTTTAAGAGCATAGGATCTAACAAATGTATTATGTTCTCTAATCTTTGTATCTATGTGAAATTAAAACCATAATCATGCCACACATGAATTCAACATAATATGCTTTATGTGTCACAACTATTTTATATTTCATTTAATTCCCTACTTCACTATCTGCATTATTTTCCTTCACTCTCACTTATTATATATTATCATTATACTATTCACTTTAACCTCTTATATTTACTACTTTCATCACCATTTATACATATACTTAGTCTTATTACCATCTTTTTTTTCCCATTATTTCTATTGGTTAAATATATTATCTATGTTTCATATTGCATATCTTCATTATCTTTATTTTTTCTCTATAACTAAAAATATAAATAAAAAATAAACATGATATAACAATTTAACCTTCCATATCAATTTCTACTTACAATTTTTTGAAAGGATTATATCGTATTATTATTATCATGATATTTACTTCATTACACATACTTCATTTATAAAGCATCACTTTAATTGATAACCTCTAATAATATCAAAATTTGTATTTTTCATTACATTACAATTAATTCAAATATCTTTTATAAATCCTTTTAAATAGAACTAATAATTAAAGAACACAACTTTTAGAAAAAAAATAACTAACAAAATATTTATACATAACTACTCAATAATAAAAATACAATTCATAATTATTATTTTTGTATTTCTATCTAATAATTATTATTTTTGTATTTCTATCTTTATTAGAGATTAATTTTTTTCATCTTTTAATAATAAAGATTAAAAAAAAATGAAATAACACTTTATCATATATATATATATAAAATAAACATTAAAAAATTTTAAAATAACACTTTAACATCATATAATAAAATCATTTTATTATTGTTGTTTTTTATTAACTCCTCACGTAACAACAATGATTTCATTTTAAAATACTTAGAATAATTTTCATATTATTTTATTGCTCAAAGTAAATATAATTTAGAAGTTGAAAATATATTTCTCTACCTAAATTGATCTACGCTTTTTATTTGACTTGTTTATACATAATGAACGGCATTTATATTTATATAATAATAGATACAACACATGATCCATTCTGCCGAGTGCAGTTTTTTGCCATGCAGAGGAATGTCAAAATCAAAATCTAGTTTTGCGCCCAAGATGATACTTATTTTTATTTCTTTACAGTTACGTGTTAATCAATGTTCCCCCAAGTTTCCGGGTTGCGTTTCCGGGTTGCGGGAGCGTGGGAGCGGGGAAACGCACATTGGGGGCATGTGGAGACCACCCCCAAATTTTAGGGAAATTCGGGGGGACGGGGGGCGTTAAGGTCATAAAAATTATAAAAAATATAGAGGTTTTAAATACCAGCAACAACAATTCATCGCGTGTAAATACAATTTAAGCTGCTCCCTGTAAATACAGTCTAATTCTTCAATGATTCAATACACTTCAACATTGTGTGAATCCATGGCATAGATGTTGTAATGGGGAACTGTGACTTGAGGATCCTATTTCTTCATGATTCTAGAGGAAATCACATTATTTGAGGCTTTCAAGTCCAGCATACAATTATGTAGGAGTGAACTATTAATCCTATAATGGGATCCTATTCATCAATAACACCCTGTGCCTCCCTCCTCTAGGCTCTAGCCCTTGCCTCTACCTTGAATTTCGAAGTTGATCCTCGAGGGACATTACTCAACGCCCTACAATTTTGATGAAACTTCCTAAATCAAGCATTAAAATAAGGTAGATTTAGAAAAAATTTCCCATGCTTAATAAGTGATTTTTGCTTGACTAAAGGGAACATTTTGATTAAGGTCATGATAGAGAAGTTCAACAATCAACACCACCAACATCAAAATACATAGAGAGGTTGATGCACTTGATTAAATGCCAATCCCTTAACCTCATACATGATAGAATCCGGTGGAAACGTTGCAATCCTGAAATCCTGAAAACTGTTAAGTCTGTTGAATTATGAATGGGATCTAAAATTCTACTTTTTGCATATGAACTCCGATAAGGTTGGAACCACTCTCAAACATCCTGAAACAATTAATGGTAATATTAAAATTTAAGTAAAAGTGGTATTTTCCTTATCTTTCATTTTCTATGGTATTTTCCTTATCTTTCATTTTCTATCCTTTTACTTAAATGCAAGATAAGGAAAATACCATAGAAAATGAAAGATAAGGAAAATACCACTTTTACTTTAAGTATTTAATATTACCATTACTACTGAACAACTCTAGTAAGGAAGGAGTGCCTAAGCGCCCCCCACTTCATCGGTGCGCGATTCAAAATAGGGGACGAGCTCCCCTATGTGTTTCCTGAAGTTTCTTCAAATAGGGAACGAGGGGAAACATTTCGCTACAAGCCCCCAAGTCCTCGGGCCGCGGGGAGCGAGGGGGGCGCGCCCCCAACCCTAGGGAACGCGTCCCCGTGTAACACTGGTGTTAATCTAAGTGAACAATAGAACATCAAGGCCAACGCCACTGTATATAATGGTATTAAATCCTAATGTCGTTCAAAAACGCAATATGATGGAAATGGAAACGGAGAATAGTGAATGGATTCTCTGATTGAATGGCTGTCTGCTTCAGGCTTATTTGTTTTTTACTTTGTTAGTGAAAATTGATTTACGACTGTTTCCTCTTTCTTCATAGTTTATTGGTGAAAACGTTTTGGCAGCAAGAGGAGAAAAAATAATATATGAATTCTCCATGCAAATATATCAATTTTATTATTAAACTCGTCGGTGGTTGATAATAGAAATTGCAAAGTGATTCTACAACTAACCCTTAGTGTAGAGATTGAACTGTATGTTTCATTTGGGAATTGCATCCTAATTCACATACTTTTAATATGAATCTTCATGCATAGAATCCACAGTTAAGTAAATCTAACAATTTGCTTTATGACTAAACAGAAAGAACTCTGGTTATCTACACTATAATGGTTCTTCAACGCATCTAGGCATGGAAGTATCAATTGACAACTCATTGATCATCTCCCCAATAGCATTAAGGCTCAAAATCTATTCATCCTACTAATGATGGCACGACAGAGATATACAGAGATTCCAAAAGGATCCGCAATCTAGGATGTAGTGTAATAACTCTTCGATCTTGGGATATATTATATTTATATGTATATATAAGGGCAATATAGATATAAAATCATTTCACTTATAAACGAAATCATACAAAATATAAGTGTAGAAGAGTGAAAGCGCTGCAGGACATTAAAAAAAAAAACGGGATGCCCTTCACTAAATAACCTTCACCACTAGTTTCTCTCATCTGATCAATAATCCCCCGTATCTGCTCTAATTATGGTCAGTATAAAGTATAAACCTTCCTTGACTAGCAAAGAAGATAGAGACTTGGAAATCTAAACACTGGGTGAACACTGAAGCAATCAAGATTGGTCTGCAAGCAGTCTGACAAGTCTTATTCCTGACCATATCAATGATATAATCATATCTGCACTCCCTGTCTTAGAATATGAAAAACTACGATCCTTGTGAATTGGAAGATTCACTTCCAATTATAGGGATAAATAGGCATAACCTCCATCTAATAAACTTGACTAAAATCCTATGTCTAGTCATTCATAGTAGTCCATGTCATTCCAGACAGCTTACTATAGAGACAAAATAATTTTGGTATAGCGAACACAGAAAAGTCTGGTCTGGGAAATACCTTTGTATCTACAAACTAAAAAAAAGTAATGATTAAGAAATCATCAGCCCGTGAGTGGAAAAGAACCAGTGAGTCGTCACACGTGACCATACCTGTACATTGTAATCTATGTACCTGCTGCAAGCCCCAGGAACGTTAACTGTTAAAAAAACAGGATTAACCCTGACTCATTCCCCTCAACCTAGATTCCATGAAATGCAGACAGATTTAGGATGAAAAAAATATTCAAAGAACGATTTGGGCGCTAGTGTAATTGTATATGTGATTTATACCAAAGATGTAGGGCGAAATAGCTACTACAGTTTGACATTACCGGAAATTGGGGACGAGAGAAGGATCCGATTCAAATTCTATTGGAAATGGGAGGCGAGCCAAGGATCTAAGTCAAATTCTGTTAGAAATCGAGGGCGATGGGAGGATTTTAAGGGAATTTTATTGGAAATTTGGGGAGATCCAAGGATCCGAGTAAAATTTTGTTAGAAATCGAGGGCGATTCGAGGATTTTAGGGAAATTTTAGAGGACAAAATTGTTTTTTTGGTTTCTTTCATAACTATAAAAGAGGGCTATTTCGTTTATATATATCTAAAATTATCCATGGAGCCGTCATCGAGTTAGAAAACATACATCCGGGTTCTTCATTTAAATGCCCATAGAATATGTGCATATACTATATTATACTTATATATTTTAATGGTGATTGCAGACTTCTTCTTCCACGACACACCATACCATTTCCCTATTTCAAGCTGGATAGCTGACATCAGGAGGCCGTACCTGAAAACATTCCATGGTCGAGACATTTGGAGTAGCCAGGTTCTTTCTATTGGCGTTGCTATTGGCATCGGGACCCTGTAATTGCAACAAAAAATCGCTCAGTACAGAGATGCGATAGGGATTCACAAGAATTGAAGTGGAAAACGAAAGAAGCCAAAGTTTAGACACTCGCCAAGTCTCGCAGGACTACCCTATGCTATCCGCCATACCGAGACCACCAACTCGCATACAATGCCAGAGAAACAAATGTCAAGTTATGGCTATCAAAATGAAGAAACTGAAATAAATAAGGGAAGAGTATAAAGGTTTACGATATACCTGAAGTGTCTAGGTGTCCAGGGCTACCAAGTCCTTAAGAAAACTAATGGCATTTCCTCCCCTATGCAAAAAAAAGAGACATGGCAAAAACCAAGTCCTTGAGAAAACTAATGGCATTTCCTCCCCTATGCAAAAAGAAAAAGAGACATGGCAAAAAAAACAGGTTAACAACTCTGTACACAATAAAAAATTACAATCAATGGAATAATGACGGCAGAAGTATGCTCGGTGACCGTGACAAATTGCAAGTCCACTACTCCACCTTATCCCTACCAGCAGATATGGGACCGTTTGTTGATCTGTTTTCCTACGGGTTGTAGAAAGTTCTCATCCTTGGCATGGCAATTTCCTCTGCAAACTTGGTGAAAAACAAATTTATCAGGCTTCGGCTCGGTCTTGTTGGGTGGATTGGCGCACCATCTGAGCAAAGACGGCAACCCTTTTCTGCAGTTCTTCAGCATTGGCTCCCACTATTTTGTCGATCTGAAAGTGGGCATCACCTTCACATCCATTTTATCTTTTTTGACTTCATCCACATCGACTAACAGAAACAGGATGTCTTGATACTTCAACGCCAGATTCTCGAAGAACCCCACCATGTATTTCGAGGGCACGCACCAGTCTGCAGTAAAGTGCACTGCAACCTGCAATGGCCCCAAATCTTTATATATATAAAAGAGCTCTAAACATTTAACAAAAAGAACAATCCCGGGTCTTCAGCAAGGTATCCAGAACGAAAACAATAATACAGAGCAGCAATATACAAAAACCTGCAACAATAAAATTGATGAAATCATAAGTTGGATTCAACACACATAGTGACTAACCGGACAGGCTTGCTCTCGGGCTTGGCCCAAGATGATATCCCACGATTTGTCAGAGTCCACCACCAGAACTCTCGAACCCGTGAGCTCCTGCTGGGCATCCATCCATGATTGAGAAAGTGGTTGCTTGATAATTTGGTATGGAGATCGTGATGGTGCAGGATGCAGGTGAAAAAGCCCTCGTCCATCGAATCCATGACTTTGATAATGTGCAGGTGGAAAACCCTAGGCTACGCCTAGGCTACGCAGTGGGCTTAAGGGAACAGCCCCGGGCTGTGGAATCCATGGGCAGATGGTTAATGAGCGAAACTCCCAAATATTTTCTGGGCAGATGCCTCAATGAACAAACCCCCCAGTATTTGCAGGGCAGATGCATGAATGAGCCAAATCCTCAATTTTGGCTTAACATAGTGTCTTTTTTCCTTCCCGCCTTTAACTTGTCGTCCTTGAGACAAAAGTAAAAGATATATTTTAGAAAAAAATTAAAAAAAATAAAGCAAATAGGTTAGAGACATTTTGTGATTATTGTCTCAAACTTATGTCTTAAAACAACCCTTCATGTAGTAGTGTCGACCTCATCAGTCAAAGCGGCGATCAAGGCAGCGATGGAGAAAGATGGACAGAGGCTTGACGGAGATGAGTATGAGTACGAAGAAGAGTTTCCCGAAGAAGACACCCAAAAAAATAGAAGATACGAACAAGTCGACAGGCTCGAGTACGATCTGCCCTCAGATTTTAAGGTAATTTTCATTTTCTAATCAAATTTTAGGATTTATGCACTTTGGCTGCTAATTCAACGCCTACCGAAAATGGGTCTTCTGGCCTCCTCTATTCGAAACGTGGAGTGCCTCCTACATTAATTATTCAATCTTATTATCATTTGATACAATATAAATCTCTATCTGAGCGACTCTTTCTTGTCATTGGAAGTGAAATTAAACAGCGTGGTTGCACAGTAAAACGAGAGTAGAGAAGTGAATGAAATCGAGAGAGGAAGAGATGTCGGGGGCTCAAGGCGCGCAGCCAAAGGGAAGCTTCACCGATACATTGTATGAGTCGGTTCCTGGCGGTGCAAACATAACTCAGCAGACAATGGATTCAACAGAAGACGTTGGGGGAATCCAAGTGAAGTCCCATGCTGGCAAAACCAAAGATGCAGCTGGTGCGGGTGGCCTTGCCTTCGGTCGCGGACCAGGTCAGGATGAGCAGAAGAAGCAAGATATCGGTGTCACCGGCACTGGCCCTGCTTAATAAATCATCATCATATATATCTACATAGTAACGCTCTGTATGTGAAAGTGAGCATGGATGAAGCCCCCTATCTCAGAAAGGTGGACCTCAAAATGTACAGCAGTTACCATGATCTCTCCTCTGTACTCCAGAAGATGTTCAACTGCTTAATCACCTTGGGTACGAGTACTGTACTAATAGTTCCCTTTATTCTTTCTGTTATATTCCATTCCATTGCCTGCAAATTTTCGGTTGGATCCGCTGTTACTCACAGAAACGTTCCAATGATTTCAGGAAAGTGTGGATCCCATGGGATGAACGAGAACAAGCTGATGGATCTGCTCAATGGGTCAGAATATGTACCTACCTATGAAGATAAAGACGGAGACTGGATGCTTGTTGGTGATATCTCATGGGAGTAAGTCCGAATATGTACCTACCTATGAAGATAAAGACGGAGACTGGATGCTTGTTGGTGATGTCCCATGGGAGTAAGTGCCTTAGAGTCCTATTAAAATTTAGCTTCATATTTTACGTGACAATCTCCATGTAAATTCAGAAATTTGATGATATGAATTATTGGTTGCAGAATGTTTGTTGATTCCTGCAAAATAATGCGGATCATGAAGGTTTTAGAAGCTATAGGTTTAGGTATTTTACTAATACATCTCTAGTTTGCACCTTTGTTTCACGACTGCAAGCTTATTTACACTGAAATTTCTATGCTTACCGTTTTGAATGATAATCTGCAGCTCCAAGGGCCATGATGCACAACTAGCGAAAATTATAGCGTCTGCTGCTAAAGCCTTAGAAACTGGTGACTTGGATGAAACCAAGGCAATATAATCAGCACACAATGGATTTGCTGTTGAACTTGAAGATCTGGGAGCCATCCTGGCCATCTTTCTATTTCTGATACATTCTTAGTTAGGATAATTTCCTTGTTGATTTATCAATGTCAAACCACAAATCTGGCATTTTGTCTGAGCAAGTATTGAATAATGGAAGAACAGCATCAGCCCAGTGCAGGCTTATTGACGGTGGGTTATGGATTTTATATGTCCAACGTTCTGAAAGGCAAAGCTGTCCTTGAACTGTAAAAGTGTATTTCGCTATTTATCATGGAAACGAAACATTTTTTCAATTGTAATGTATAAAAGATTACAGATTCTTCTTTCTTCAAGAATGCGTTAATGGAAGTTTTCATTTATCAAAACCCATAGTGCATGAATTCTTGTATATCACAGTACATAACCTCAGAATAATAATTTGTTTATTTTTTTTAATAATTTTTTTCAAATCAATAGTTGGAATTAAAGAAATATGATGACAATATGTCTTTAATCTCAGCTATTGTCTTTAAAGAGACCAAATGAAAATGTCTTTAGAGAGACAATAATACTTGTGATTTATATTGTCTTTAAAGAGACTAAATCAGTTATTGTCTTTAAAGAGACCAAATGAAAATGTCTTTAGAGAGACAATAATACTTGTGATTTATATTGTCTTTAAAGAGACTAAATGAAATTGTCTCTAGAGAGACAATAATACTTATTATTTATATTATTTTTATAAAGACGATTTTTTAAGACAATAATTTAAGACACTCGTTTAAAGCGATATTTAAGACAATACACAAATTTATTTTTGTCTCAAATTATGTCTTAAATATTGTTTTAAAACGCCCCATATGTAGTAGTGAGTATTACATAGAAAACGAGATAAAACTTCAAAGCCAAAGGAAAAACAGCTATCAAAATTCTTCAGAGACAACCTGTCCACACAGTAATTCTTGCTTTTTATAGTTCCTGTAGATGTGCATGTAGCTATGAAAGGTGTATTCATTCTGTCGCAGAGTAGATGATGATCTAATGCAACCGATTTTGTAATAATGACCGTGAAATGTCCAGGGTGGTGTGGACATCTTCCACGATATTCTCACTGGACCACGTTGCTTCACCTGGACCGTTCATGATGTTGCCCTCCTTGTTTTTATAGTCCTCTGCTTTGCCCCACAATACAGGATACAGACCCACCACGATCAAAACTGCCCCCACCACACTGCACACATTCAACGTTAAAATCCACAATGACAGGAACTGGTATTCACTTAACATTAACATGTGTCTGTTCCTTATTGACAAAAAAATGTTATATACTGGAGATTAAAATGTGTTTCAGGGAATGTTTTTATATGCTGACCATCCCGTATTAAGACTGTCATGAAGAACGAAATATTGCAAGATTGCTGCTACAACACTACACTGGATCGAAAATCGCAACAAATACAGGTCCCTTTTTGTGTATACACCACGCTTGCACAAACATTGCAAATGCTGAACACACCACTCCCTGAAAGAACCGTATGCAGTTCCACCCATTATTTCTCTAAACTCAAACGTTTGGATCTGGGCTTTTTAAATTTATTAAAATCAACCTAAGCTATGCTGGCTTTAACCTTAAACCAACAAAGGTTCCCGGGTAGATATCTATACGGAATACACATAACTCAGAAGCTCAATATTCCAACCAATAACCCAGACGCTTGATGTGTCACGGGCATAGACCAAAGCAATTACACCGGACTGCAGTGCTCCAAGAAAACACATGATTGCAGTTAACGATAATTGAGTTGGATACTTCTTTACAACTGGATCCTGCATTAACCACATAATTCCCAACTGTCAATTTGCATTATCAACTAGTTTTTTTGTTGCCAGGAATCAGATAAAATTGATATTTGAGATAATGGTGATGATCACCTGAAATATAATCCACAATGCCCATGAGATAACGGCCCCCAAAAGCGGCATGGAGCCCAAAATCGTGTTGTTTGCTTTGGAATTGTATGCATTTAGGTTGACAGTAAGCATTTCAATTTCAGGCCCCTTGTATAATGTCATTACCATTGCCCCACCTACAGAAATAATGATGCCCACAACCTTTGCCTGTCCCCTCCCGCTCCTAATATCCACATTTTCCAATCTGAACCAACCACAACTAAATGAGTATGACCATTGGATTGCACATCTACTAGCAGCCACTTAACTTGTGGCTGGTGAACATGGAATATAGGCCACAAGTTAAGTTTCACTAAAAAGTTATCTGTTAACTGTACTCCCTGGAGCTTGTTATCCATGCATCTTTTAAGAATAATCTATGCATCATCTACCACTTATCCATGCTTCAAGCTACTGGTTATTTTTTATATTCTTTTTCTAATAATTGTTTATTTTGAATTTGTAAATGAAATCAATACACAGTACACTTGTCTCATCCTAGTGCAATCTAGAAAAAATATAGATGCTAATTCACCCCAAATTCTAAGATATAAACACCTATAAATGTAAATAGAAATATTCTGTTTATAGAACGCCATAAACAGAGATAGATTAAGAGAGAAGAGAAGACCTACTTTTTGCAATGATAGATTATCCAAGTTTGGATCCCTACTATGGGATCATCATCAGGGAACAGTGATGTCTGATGATGATCCCATAGTAGGGATCCAAAAGTCAATAATCTATCATTGCAAAACGCAGGTCCTCTCTTCTCTCTTAGAAATATTCTGTTAAATCCAACTTAGTGGAGGAATTTGTTAAGCTCGAACTACTACCTTAGAACGGTGGCCATCACAAACGTGGTAGGTGGGATTAAATTCAATATTGCTGCAGAAAAAGTAGAACTAGTAGACTGCAATCCCTCTAAGAAAAGGTTCTGACATAGTGTAATTCTGCATACGATAAAAAACAATCTACAGTTCAGTCCTGTGCTTGATTTATATGCATGAAAGCATTGCAAAAAGAACACCAACAGCAATAAAGTGATTGCAATCCCCACTTACCCACAGAACGCAAGCAAGAAAATCTGAAAAAAGATGTACAATGTCATAGGCGGCCTTTGTTGTCTGCAACGACAATAGATAGAGGGCATATTAAGTTTTATATATATATATATATATATAGCCAGGATGATTTATGTAAAGTATCTAAAGCCACGAGGTAACATAAAGTTTTGCATTATCTTTATAGAAACCAAAATACAAGTTCATACCATTCAAGAACAAAAGCCAAAGGAGCAATCACCAACGTAGCGATAATTTGTAAGTCACAAAGACGAAGTTATTCATTCCATGTTGAAGAGTGATTTTGTTGAGGATATACAAGCCTGCATATGCTCCCTGAACTGCAATCAGTGAAAGATGCGGCATGATCTCTGCCAATTTCTGCTTATAGACTGTCATTTTTAGTATGTTGCTAATATGGAAGATTTTGATACGCACATGAAAATCCATATAGTGAAAGGAACATGACTTTATACTTTAAAATAAAATATATTTCATTTATTTAATGTCATGAGATTTTTTCGACTAAATAATTATTTGAGTATATCTATTGACAAAACAATTCTGGTGTTGGTATACTTTCTAAGGAAGCATTAGATTGAGCTGAAGGAGTATTATATTGGGAAGAATTTCAGAAAGATTACAGATTTAATGAAGGATCTCTGGATATTTTTTACTTTTAATTTTATATAGTCAGCTGTAAAAATTTTGGGTTTTTGAGATGATGTCAATCATGCTTGAGATGATAGTATTTATGATCGGTATGTTATGATTATGCAAAAGTCTTAATGACTTGAAACTCCATGTAGTATTTGATTCGGTATCCAATATCAATAGTATATTTTTTTTTTCTACTGAAAACAAAATTATCTTAAAAGATGAGATTTTCTTACTAGAAAAAGATAAGATTTTCTCACTAAGAGGACAAAATTGTGGGTCAATGAAAATAAAGGTTTGGAATAAATGAGTTTGTCAATAAATATAAAAGTTTGAAAAAAATGAAAATTTTTTTAAAAATAAATTTTTAAATTTTTTATTATGTAAGATGTATATCCTTTTCAACATTTCAACATTTTGGATTTTTCAAGTACAATCCTTATCAACATTTTGGAATTTTCAAATACAAACGAATCTTTTGGTTTATTTAACGTTTTGGACTTTTCAAATACAAACGAATCTTTTGGTTGTGTTTGTCAAATATTAATAGCTTTCTTTTTTTTCCAACCGAAAAAAAAACGTACTATTGCTATTCCTTTGAATCAAATAGTACAAAAATTGTCCCTTTCCTGCAAAAGGTATTTTCAACAAAAATATGTGGTCATTGTCAACATACCACCACCTATCCACTGCATAAGTTCTGCGCATACCAAAACTATATACATCAAAAAAGGACATTGTTCTAACTCCTTACATAATGTGTTTCACAACAGAGACCTTTTCTGATACAGTCTAAAAGAAAAAAACATCTCCAGATTCCAGCATGCTGGATGCTGGAATCCATCCATTCCTCCCAAACCAGTAAACCTACAGGGCCCAATAATGCTTTTTTTGAGAGATCATCCGTCTGTCCATTGTGTTCCCTAAAGATATGAACAAAGGAAATGTGATCCAGCATGTCGATCTCCATCCTGGTACGCTCACACCAATGAGATAGATCAATAACATTTATATCAAATTCTTTTGCAGCCCATTTGATTGTAACACGCGAATCACCATAAACCTTAATATTAACAAGTCCAAAAATGTTGGCACATCTCAGAATGCACCATAGGGCTAATAGTTCCCTTTTCATATTGGTACCTTGTCCACAGTTGAGACGTAAAGTATAATAGCGGTCCTCATTCAAGTAAATTACACCACCCGCAGCACAAAGGCCATTCTAAGCAGCCCCATCAAAAAAAAGTATTGGCTGGTTGACAACAAAGGAAAACTGACCTGTCCTTCTCTCCACTGCTGCAGATATCTTTTCAGAGTATTGTTGTGTTAAGTTCAAAGCCAAAAACCCACAAGACACAACATCGGGAGCTGTATCTTGAAAGATAGATTTATTCCTGAAAAACCAAAGAGCCCATGAAATGAAGATAGGGACCTGAATAGTATCCAAAGATGTTCGAGACCATCTCAGTAAAGCCTCTCCAAATGCTACATTATCCAGAGACTTTGTCAAAGCCAATCTTGAACAACAGAATTCCCAAACTTTTTTCCCAAAAGAACACAAAACAAACAGATGATCAATAGATTTAGAATTTTCCTTGCATAAGATACACCTATTTGGACCATACCATCCACGCTTTGAGAGATTATCCCAAGTTTTCAAAGTACCCTGTAGAACATGCCATAAAAAACACTTATGCTTTAAAGCAATCTTCCATTTCCATATCTTTTTATACCACCATTGTTGTGGAAAGATATATTTACCCTGCATAATTCTATCATATGTTGTTTTTGCTATGATAATACCCACTTTTTTCTTTCCACTCCACATCATCTTTTTCTGTTAAGCAAACACCGGCTGAATCAAGAGATCTGATATAGTTATCCCAGGAGTAAGCATCCTCACCAACCAGTCCCAAGTCAGAAGCTCGCAACCAATAAGACTGACCAAAATAATTCCTGATACGATCCAAGGAATTTAGACCATAAATTCTTAAGTAATCCAGAATTCTATCTGAAAGACAAACAGGATCGTCAATGCCCAAAATAAAGTCTTTTCCAACTCTAATGTTTTTACCATTCCCAACTTGCCACTTCACATCGCTAATGATCCAGCTAGACACTTTGAGCAAACCCCTCCATAAAGGAAAGCATCCTGATTTGGCAGGCATATTCATACGAAACCAGTCAACCAAGTTTGTATTGATGTATTTCACAAAGGATATTTTTGACCAGAGATTATAGTTAAAGAGACATCTCCAAAGACTTTTGGCCCTAAGTTCCAAACTAAAGGACTGTAAATCCTTAATACCCCAGCCTCCGAAACGCTCTGGTCTAGAGACCGACTCCCAGCCAGTCATAACCAACGATGCCCTATCCAAGCCACCTGACCACAGAAAGTTGAAAATCAATTTTCTGATAACATTGAGAATGTAAACAGGGATCTCAAGAAGGGATAACCAATAAACAGGAATTCCCAGCAAAACTGCCTTGATCAAAGTAAGTCTGCCACCCACAGAGAGCCATCTATAAGACCAGTGTTTTATCCTTGCTTCAATCTTCCGTACAAGCCACCACCAATCCTTAATCTGATAGTTATTTGGTCTCAAGAAAAAACCCAAATATTTTATCCCATCCTCTAATGGATACCAGTTGAAAGGTAGGAAGGTAGCAATTTCCCTTCTAACAACAGCATCCACATTATGAAAATAGAAACTAGATTTTGAGAGGCTTATCTTCATCCCTGATACGCGACAGAAACAATTTAAAATGTTCCTGGAAACCCCCCACTCAGCAGCAGAGGCCAACCCAGCCAACATCACATCATCTACAAAAATCAGGTGTGAGATAACACAATTTATCCCTACATCAATGCCCTTGAGTAAACCCTCCTGCTTTGCAAAGTTTATCAATCTGCTAAGGGCATCAACAATCAAAAGGAACAGCAACGGGGATAAAGGGCATCCCTGCCTTATTCCCCTCGAACACTGGAAAAATGAAGAAGGCGAACCATTTATCAAAATAGCAATACTAGCAGATGAGACACAAGACATGATCTAGTTAATAACCAGAGGAGGAACCCCAATTTGTATTAAAATGAGCCTTAGAAAAGACCAATTAACCCGATCATATGCCTTTTCCAAATCCAATTTAAGCAATATAGCCCTGAGTCTACGGCTCTTAATGGAGTGTAGAAGTTCCTGAGAAGCCCCAATGGCATCATGTATCTATCTGTTATGTAAAAAACCAAACTGTTCTGCGGAAATATGAACAGATAGGGCTGTTTTAATTCTTTGTGCAATAATTTTTGACACCAACTTATAATCCAAATTGCACAGTGCAATAGGCCTATAATCACCAAAATTATCCGGCTTTCCCTTTTTAGGAATCAAAGTTACAAAGGTTGAATTTAATGCACCAGAAGTGAAACCCCTCAACCTTGTATATGCTACCATCCGCAGAATCTCAGGACCCATTATCTCAAAGAAATGTAAATATATCTCCACTTGCTACCCATCAGGGCCAGGACTTTTCTCGCATGCAAATACTTTTAGAGTCTTTTCAACCTCCGCAAGTGAAACCTCCCTGCCAAGAGCAGCATCATCATCATCATTGAAAAAACGAGGGAAAAGTTCAGCAATTTTTATCTGTTCCAACAGATCACAATTACCCTCATCTTTATAAATATCCCCAAAATGTCTGACAGCCTCCAACTTTAAAGCCTCTACACCGGAGCAAGTATTACCATCTGCACCAGACAATTCCCATATGGTATTCTGATTTCGACGAGCTGATGCAAAGGAATGGAAAAACTTGGTGTTTTGGTCACCATGTTTGATCCACAAAGCCCTGCTTTTTAATCTCCATTCCATCTCTTCCTTTAGAAGAAGATCCGCTCTTTTCTTTTCAAGAATCTTAACCATTTCAAATTCATCCTTACATAAATTACCTTCAATATTTAACTTTAAAAACCTCTGTATTTCATCCTCCAAAAAAACCAGATCTCTCTTATCTGCTTCTTTCCTCTACTTTATCCAACCTGTCACAACTCTTTTGAGATTTCTCATTTTATTACAAAAAAAATCTAATGGATTATCCCCTTCAATTACAGCAGAGGACCAGAAATCTTCCACCAATTTGCAGAAATCATCCTCCAACAACCAGGAATGATTAAATTTAAAAGGTACATTGGATTTTTCCCCATAATTACCAAACTGGAAAAAGATCGGCCAGTGATTTGATATCCTATACTCATGGACCCATGAACGATAGGAATGAAAATTTTCCAACAAGGAAGCTTTAACCAGAAAACGATCAAGACGCTTGTGAACACCATCATCACCCCCTCTGCCATTGCTCCATGTAGGACATAATTTAGCAGGCTCAACATCAATAAAACCATGGTCCATAAAAAACTTACTGAAAAAATCCGCCAAAGGATCAGGTCGCGATTTTTTACCCCAAATCTCAGAAGGTGCCATTGTAAAATTTAAGTCACCAACCAGAATAAGCCTCTCATCATCCAAAATTCCAGACCCTGAGAAAGATTCCCAAAACTCCTGTCTGTTCGAAAAAGGAGCATAACAGTTGAAGACCGATACAGGAAAGTTCAGTCCAATACAATGACCTTTCAACAAAATCCCCCACTCGGTCCTGTAAGCATTAAAGGAGAAAAAATGTGGATTCCAAGCAACAACCAGCCCCCCAGAACGACCGGCAGCATCCACAGCCGAGATCTCCCAAAATGGCAGAATACTACCAAGTTTAGACACAGCATCAGAACCAGAACACATAGTTTCTTGCATAATAATAATACCAGGTCTAGTAGCCATAAAAAAGTTGGATAAGGCCCTAGCCCTCAAAACCCCACCCAACCCTCGGACGTTCAATGAGACCAAAGACATTAAGAAATGTCCACACTGGGTAACTGTGCTCTAAGACCCAGATTAATATCACCCACCAACCCACAATCACCATCACCAATCCCTCCTAACTGCAGAGGCCCAGGATCAGGCTCTTTTTTCTTTTTTTTCCCTTTCCTAATAGTTACATTCTGAAATTTAGGAGGGATAGGTAACGCATTAGAATCCTCTGCAGGATTTTTGGAGAAAATATCAAGTGGAACCAAGTCACACATACCCCTGGGACCCTTATCCGCTAAACAGGCAGAGACAACAACTTCCACAGGCTTCTCCGGCGAAACGACAGGCGACAACCCAACGGGAGGAACAAAAGACTCCAAACCCCCACCACCAATGACAGCTGAAGAAGAATTTGAACATAAATTAGGGGAACAAATCCCAACCCCAGAATCAGTAACGGGACAACCACCAGACTTAACCGCCTCAGAATCAGGCACAGGGTTTTTCAAACCATGCCATAAATGGACAACCCCCAAGGATATCCTTTTATCTAAATCTACTTCTCTATCAGTAATAAAATCAATATCCTCTTTAGATAGTTCAGAATAAGCAGCTTCCAGGGGGGATTTTAACTTACCAGTAACAGGAGTCTTCGGCGAAGGAAAAATCGAGGGATCCGAGACACATTGAGTAACCTTCGAAGTATCCCGATGGACCTTCTCACCATGGCCAGACAGACGATTAGGGCATTTAGCCTGAACGTGGCCGACCTTCCGGCAGAAGAAGCAGCGGAGAGGAATTCTATAGAAATCCAATAACTGTGTCCAAACACGATCACCCCAAACAATCTCGACGGCCTCTGGCAACCCCAACTTCAGATTTATTTCTACTAAAACCTTTGCAAAACGTCTGTCAATGCCGAAGATAGAGTTCTTATCAACCCTGATACATTTCCCCACCAAATTTGCAATCCCCTCCACAGTGTCCTCAGTCCAAATTTCTATTGGAAGACCTAGTACAATCATCCACAAATGGCGAATTCCCTGACGTTCATGGATAGGGTCAAATGCAAGGTGCCAGCATTTGAGGTTCAAGGAACCATCCTTAAACAACCAGGTTCTTTCCAAAATCCGCGACCTAGCCTCCGCTGAAGGGAAAATGAACAGTATCCACTTGTTAACCAGCAAGTTTATCCTCAGGGTATCACCAACAATTGGTGACCAGTTGCATTTTACCCACTCAACGATTTCAGCCTTCGACCCAGATGCATACTCCAGGCGCCCCACCAAAGCTCTGTCAGCCAACATTTGGACTCTCTCCATGTTTGCATTCGCAGGTATGACAAACCTCTCTACCTTTTCCCATGCCTTGAGGATCTTAGCCCTCCGCCTGTTCTTTGCATTTTGACTAGAGAAATTAGGGTTTCTCTCAAACCCTTGAACAGGGGGAGATAGAACTGCAGAGCGAAACCCCGGCTCAATCCCTCGAAAATGTGTGGAATGGGGCAAATCCCCATCACCGCGCGATGTCATGGCCCAGCCACCGGACCAACCGGTGAGAACAACCACCTGTCCGATACAGACGACCAAAAAGTGTCACCTCCCGCGCCAGGTGTCTCCCACACCCGTACACACCAGGACACCAATGAAAGCGACAACCCAATCAGATCTAGACAATCCAAAACGCACCATCCTGAAGGCATAATACCACTGATTTTGCAGGATTCACCTGCGAAACCCTAGTCCGGACCTCCATCCAAACCTCATTCAACTCAAAATTTGTCAATAGTATCTCGATTTACATAAATGATATTACATACTACAAAATCCCATGAATTCTGGATAGTTAACAGGTATGTTGGTTGTCTACTGTGAAATTGGGTCAGAAAAAGGCAAAATGAGTGTTTTGTCTTTTTGTCAAATATTAATAGCTTTCATATTAATAGTTGCACTTTTCAAATATTAATAGTTGTACTTGTCAAATATATGTAAGAAAGATACTACTTTATGGGGGAGGTGAAAGATTTTATGAGACAAATATATATCAGTTTTAAAGTTAAATATTTTTTATTTTAAAATATCTATTTTTTTTATAATTTAAAAATATCTATTTTTTTTAACATTTTAATCTGATATTTTTATGAAAAATCTTTATTTTTTAGTTGATAAATCTTTCAAAATAGAATTAAAGTATTTTTTTTATGATATGATCATATTATTTTGTAATCAAAGTAATATTTATAACTAAATTTAAAATTTATAAAAGATAAATTAAAAAATAGTTGTAAAATCATTTTAAAATTTATAAAAGAAATGTTTTTCACATTCTTCATAAGTAATTGATTTAATGGATTCAAATATGTGTGGATGAATGTCTTCCACATCCTTTATAAATAATTGGTATTATGTCACTTTAATTGATGATTTTTCTAGACTAAGGATGAAGTGTTCTACAAAGTTCAAAGCCTTGGTTGAATATGAGATAGGAAGGAATATTAAAGTACTTCATTTCGATAAAGGAGGAGACTTTACCTCTTGAAATATAAAGGCTTATATGTAAGAAAGATACATGCTTTATGGGGGAGGTGAAAGATTTTATGAGAGAAATATATATTTGAAGTTAAACATTTTTAATTTTAAAATATCTATTTATTTGTGAGAATTTTAATTTGATATTTTTATGAAAAAAATTTATTTTTTAGTTGATAAATATTTTAGAAAATAGAATTAAAGCTTTTGTCATCATTGAATTCTATGATATTCAACCATATTGTTTTATAATGAAAGTAATATTTATGATTAATTTTAAAATTTATAAAAGATAAATTAAAGTAATGGATGTAAAATCATTTTAAAATTTTTTAAAGAAATGTCTTCCACATCTTTTATAGGTAATTGATTTAATGGATTTAAATATGTGTGGATGTATGTTGTCTACATTCTTCATAGGTAATTGGTATTGTGTCACTTTTATTGATGATTTTTCTCACATTACATAGATCTATTTTTTTATAGACTAAGGATGAAGTGTTCTACAAATTCACAAAGTTCAAGGCCTTGGTTGAAGATCAAATAGGATGGAATATTTAAGTACTTCACTCAAATAATGGAGGAGAGTATACCTCTAAAAACTTTGATTCTTTATGCAAGGAAGTCAACATCAAGAGGGAATTGATTGTACTTTATAACTATAGCATAACGAGTTTCCTAAGAGGAAGGACAAGTCTATTATTGAGACTATGAAGTCATTTTTTCATGACATGGACTTGGCCATGTGTTTTTGGGTTGATACTTGATGAATATAGGTAACAATTATATCTGAATCACATCAATAAATATTACAGCCATATAGGTAACAAGATTTGTTCCACATTGAAATGAATATAGATAACAAGATTTGTTCCACACTGAAATGATCCAGCAATAGAGGACAAAATGGCATGACAAGTATATTAAGACAAAGGTATTCAAGGAGGGATATTGGACCCTACTATATATCTCAAGGTTCAAAGAATTCAAGGATAAGCTAAGAACACTATGATTGGGGCTCTACTAGATTGACACGTGCTATGGAAATGGATCAATTAAAATCAGGACAATTGATGAGGATCAAGTGCCTATACTAGTTAATCGACAAAGAATCAAACTCTACAACAAACCTCTATCAAAAGAGGAATTCATTGTCAAACTTCATGGTCAACATCTAGGTCTAATTAAGAGCGTCAATTCCCTCACAATAGATTAATCGCCTCAAAATAATAATAATAATAATATATTCCTATGTTGAAAACCTCTTAAGGCACTTAGGATAGGTCTCCACTTGAAAACCTCCTTTGAGGCAAGTATAGGTCCATAGAATAAAATAAAAAACAATTTACTCATGGTGAAAACCTCTTCATGGCACCATGAGGAAGGGGAATGGCGAAAACCAACAATGGAAATCATGTTCTCTCACAAAACAAATATTAAAAAAAAGAAAAAATTATATTGTTGTTCATACTCGACACATTCTTCTTCATATTATTTAATATATTTTTGTTCATATTGCTCATTATTACTAAAGTTATATTAAAATTACACGGCATTAAAGAAAACCTACTAAAGAGCCAAATGAAGTTTCAACAAGATTTGACCTATCTACATGGAGCCCTATAAATTCTTCATATTCAAAGTCAAAACAAGGGTTGCCATCAAATAGAGATACGAATGTTGAAGTTTTTGTATGCTTATGGATAGTCCACTCATACTATTCAATGGTCAAAATTGTAGTCAGTCAATCCTTGCTTTAATTAAATGTTATGCATGGAAAACAAGAGACATGCACACGATCTCAAAGCTTATCAATCCCATAATGATTTGCCACCATTCTTCAAATATTAGAAAAGAGTCGACAAATATTCAAGCACCTGCATATATATACTACCATGCATAGATTCAAAATAGATACTTTCTAGCCACAAATTCAAGGATTTCATTTCAAATGTTTAAATCATGAGTAGAGAAAAGGCTCATCAATCACAAACTCTACAATCCAAATCCAAGTTAGAAAAGATAGAGCACTACTCTGAAAAGTTCAACTACTTTGGTCAATATCAAGCTTCCATTTTTCCAAACTTACAAAGGCTGAATAAATACACTCTAAGGTAAAAGGAGACAAAGCATGGATTTCAAGCATTAGAATTCATACAATTGTCGGTATTTGATTTAGCTTCAAGGGTCACTCTAGAACCAATATTTTATCCACATCATACCCACATAAAATCTCACTTTAGACTACAAATATAATCAAATAACTCGAGGTGTAAATTTTAGAAGTTCTAAGCTGGAAAGGAACTATACATCCACAAGTATGAACTACACTATTTCCATAAATTCAAGAAGATGGATTATAGATTTTCAAAAGAAAACATGCCAACCTCAATTTTCATCACTAGGTCAACCAAAATACACATTTTAGTTTATAATATACATTCTAGGCCTTCAATGCAAAGTATCCAAAAAGTACAGGATAATGAAAAGAGTATAATTTTTCACTTATGATTGAATTTGGGTTATGCATGTCACTACAATGGATAGTCAAGTTCTAGTTCAAAAATACCAAGGCAAGTTTAAAAAGAGACACGATTCTTACTTTGTGTCAAACAAACAGTATTGAAAAATTCTAACAGTATATAAACAACCAATGTTCACCAAGTCTAGGTTTCAGGCTTACTAAGATCCCATGGAAAATTAATTTGATATCAATAATTGCTCACACACGCAGATCAAAGAGTTCACCAAAGCTTTTCAAAAGACCTAAAAATATAGATATGACACTACATAATATATATATATAACAAAAAAAACAAAGTATTTTACATTTACACGGATTCCTCAAATCTATAGGGAAAATATCAAGTGAGATGTGAATTCTGACGGAAACTTGTTTACATAATAAAGGATGGTTATAAATAAATTATTTCAAACCAACCTGGATATAATATTGGTGAAAAAAGTATCAGTGCACAAGCATTAGTAGGAAAATTATTAGTAGATTTGATCAAATATATATCAAGTGAGATGTCAATTCTAACGGAAACTTGTTTACATAATAAAGGATGGTTATAAATAAATTATTTCAAAGCAACTTGGATATAATATTGGTGAACAAAGTATCAGTGCACAGGCATCAGTAGGAAAATTATTAGTAGATTTGATCAACTATCTTTGATCAAATATAATAATATCTCCAAGTGCAATTAGAAGATGAAAAAATCCATTCCAATCAATAGAGTTTTACTTGCACATTGCAAAATCAAAAATTTATTATAAATTTATTGATCACAATCTATTTCATTCCAATTATCCATCTCACCCATTCTACTCATCCATCGTGTACATCCCACTCATTGAGTTTATTTCATACACACTCCATATATTCCAACATACCATTTGTTGCAAGTATCCAAGTCATATTTCACATCCTTGACTTGGAATATGCTTTCTTATGCCTTACACATACACCTACATGAAACTGCAAAGATATTAATGAAGCCTTTTCCTAATGCAGATTCCCACAAGAATGTCCATTGTTGGCGGGAAATACTACCCTATAGTGAGGAAATGGACACTATCAACTTAAGGGGGTGACAGGTAAACAAACTGATTGCATTACAGAAGCGTTTGTAAATGGAAATAGATTAGAGACCTTGAGAATATACCTTCTGAACAAAGTTTGATCCTAGCTCTTATCCAACCTTGTGCTCGATCCTCAAGTCAATCTCCAGTTTGATAAACCTGCAACACAAAGACCTTTCTCAGTGTATCTTGGCCAATATAATAATGATGGAATTGATAAGTAATTCAAACATTAAGCATTAACCAACATGATCCAAATAAACACATAATCCAATAAGCACTTGATTTGGGACGAGAAAGATGTTTCAACCTTTTATTGTCAAAAGTAGATGAATGATGCAAAGTATACCTGACTTTGCAGCATGCTCATGCAACCTGATCCTAGGCTCCTTCTCCTCTCTGACTTCAGAATTCCTCCAACATAACCTCCTTCAATACAAGCTTCTCATATAGAAGAGTCTCTCAATGGCTCTCATATCCGAAATGTCTCTATGTCTCAATGTCCAAATGTATCAATGTCTATATGTCTAACCCCTCTTTTTAATCCTCCTTGTATTTATAGGACAAGGTAGGCAGTTCAGGGCGAGAGGTGGTTGCAAGGGAAGTTAGGGAAGTTGGGAAACCAACTGCAACTAATCCCCATTCGTCAAATTAATATTTTTTGATCATATTTTAAGGTGTGCGCTACTATTTCACAGTGGAGTAGTGCCCAGGGAGCAGCTACAGTGTTTTATAACAAGTGTTCACCACTTTTAAGATGTTGTGCGCTAGTCTACTGAAGAGGAGTAGCGCCCATGAGGAGGTGTGAGCTACTATTATACACTGGAGTAGAGCATATGTGCTATTTTGCTTGAGAGGAGTAGCGCCCATGCTAAAATATGTTGTTTTTTAGGGTTTTTCCAGCTTGCAGGGAGGTGAATCAGGCCAAGGTGTCATCTAATGTCATCATGCTCTTCAATCCAAGTTGTCCTTTTGTGTGATCGACAACTCAAGGTGATCACAGACGGAGAAGTGCATATTTGACCTATAATAGATGCCCCCTAATGTGTGAGGTCAGAGGGAAAGGATGGCCAAAATACATTATAATCCAAAGCCAGAGGAGGACCAAGGAACCGCGGAAGCAAGTCACAAGAACACCTGAAACAAAGATCAAGGTCAGCGAGCAATTACAATCTTGACATCATATAGATGTGCAGTGTGATACAATATGATCTTCGATACATAACAAGGAGATGTATATATAGCATGGCCACTTGGAATACAAGCGTGGATCCATGTCAAACTGAGAGATAATAGCCATAACAACAAACTGGATCTATGTCTCATGGAGAGCCGAATGTAAGTGAGGCTCAGTCTTGCGCAACTTGGGTGATAACATCATGAGGTGATGTCATCAAACATCCCAAGGTCTTCATCCAAAAACAACCCAAGGTACAAACCCTAACCATGTGAATAGATGAGCTGATAGTCGAACATGGGGGGTATCGTTTGATTACCGGTCCTTGATGTATACCGTTAACAAATGCAAGGGCTTCCACCGATAATGATGATGGGGCCCAAGGTACCTAGTACGATCCAACAAGTGTGAATAAGTGGACTTGGAGTCGAACACTTGAGGATCTTGTTGAATAAGAGACATTGATGTATTCTCATCATTCAACAGCGAGGAAAATTGCCACTGGTGACTGCAATCTCCAAGGTACTAACCGAAACTCTAACTTCATTCCCAGAGTAAAATGAGTTGATGTCAATGGGAAGAAGTCCGTTGGAAGGGAGGCCTTAAGGAATCCTCCATCATCCAACTCGAGGGACACTCAACTGGTATGAGCTGATATGGAGTAATATGTACCAAGACTGACACTAGGATGGTCGACACATGAGGTCAAGGCAAACTGCAGAATGGTCGACACAGGGTATATCCTTGAACAGTGAGCACGACACAAAATGACTTAGGCAGTTTTCAACATCATGGGGAAAATGATATAAGCCTGTAATGTAGGAGACATTAACAAACCCTCCATATGGTTGAAAGAATAACCAACCGGGGGAGTAAACAACTCGGAGATTAGGTTCACCCTAAGGTCGAAAACTAAACCCAACCGACATGATGGACTCAAGTAGGTGTTGTGTTCAAGGATAGAACTGACTGAACTGCCTTTGACACTGAAAATATGACACATCTTTCCCATCCCTTATTCTTTTTAGATAAAAGAATACCTTTCTTGTTGTTTTAATGAGTCCAAGAAAGAATGAAAACTCAATAGATCCAACCATGTAAAATTTTAACGAGCCCATGGGAGGAAGACTCAGGACCTTCTTCATTGTTTACAGAGTTCGAAGAAGAGATAGAAGATTACTCTATATTACTGATCTCTGGATTTTAATATCGAGCCGAGATATGTTCCTGCTCGTCGGTGTTTTCAATTTTAAGGAGTCTGAAAAACTTAAACAATAACTCCATATACCTACTCATGGATTTTAGTATCGAGCCCAAGCAGATTAATGCTTGCCGTTGTTTTCCCATTTATAGAGTCTGAAAAACTTAAACAATCCTCTTTACACCTATCCGTGGATTTTATATCGAGCCCGGATTGGTCTGTGCTCGGCAGTGTTTTCTTGTTTATAGAGTTGAAAAACTTAAACAGTCCTCTATTTACCCTCTCGTGGATTTCACATCGAGCTCGAGTAGGTGAATGCTCGCTTGGTGTTTTCATGTTTAGAGAGCCTGAAAACCCTAAAGAAAGGCTCCGAAAGGTCCTTTTTCGTAAAGTTAGTCTCCTCCCCCGAAAAAGTATAAAACAATGGAAGAAGAACTCTTCTAGCGCATACAAAAGTATACCTAGAGTATACCTTTTCCGTAAGTTATCCACCAAGGCCCGGAAAAGGGGTAATTCTCTACCTGAGTGGATGTCACTTCAAATCCTTTAACAAGTCTGAAATGACAACTATACTCGGCAATCTTGTCATATTTAAAGAGTCTAACAAGAGCTTAGAGAGAACTCTATAGGAATCTTTTTCGTAAAATTTTAACGAGTCCGAAAAAGTAAACTCGTGACCTCCTTACTGTTTTTAATGAGCTCAAAGGAGAGATGAAAGAATGCTCATAGCCTCCTTACTGTTTTTAACGAGCTCGAAGGAAAGGTGGAAGACTACTCGTAGCCTCCTTACTGTTTTTAATGAGCTTAAAGGAAAGGTGGAAGACTGCTCGTAACCTATTTACTGTTTTTAACGAGCTCGAAGTAGAGGTAGAAGAATGCTCGTAACCTACTTACTGTTTTTAACGAGCTCGAAGTAGAGGTAGAAGAATGCTCGATAAGCCTCCTCAAGTAGGGTCAATGCCTGGGATCTCATGATGAGGCCGGGAAACGATGTCACGAAAATCATTAAAAAGATTGGTGTACAGAATGATCTCATCAAGATAATAGTCCGCTCCAATAAAGATATGTTATGTGACCCCAGGTTCAGTGGGAATGTTAATGGGGATGGTTCTCACTGCACTCGTCCTATTCCCTTCGGCAAAAATAGATTGTGAAGTGGAAAGGACAGAGGACGAATCAGCATTCTCACTGGGTCTCGAAGGGAACTCACCTCTCTCTATCAGGTTTAGAACAGGAAGTAGATAGGTCCTGGGGTGTAAATTTTCCCAAGGTTGTCTCAGGCCTATCATGGCTTAAAAAAATGTTTCGTCAGAAGGAAAAACTATTTCCAAACCATCAGGAGAGAGGGTAGAGTCCGTTGACCGTGCAAAAGCAGGGTCCATATCCGACTCGGTAGATACCAAAGAAGTCGGGATATGTTCTGTTGCAGGTTGTTATGAATCCTCATGGGTTATCTCCGCAACGACTACAGGCACAACTGGTTCTAGTTCAGTAGGAAGGATCCACATATCAGTCCTTGAACCGACCGTGGAAGTTTGAGTAGATGAACCTTCATCAGAACGCATAAAAAGAACAGGGGAGGTAGGTCGAAAGTGCCTATTAATGACCCGTAAAGCCCTGCTCCTAAGCTCTCGCTTACTAGGGTACATTGATCAACTAAAGGAATAGTAGTATCTGATGAAGTCTGGTTGTTTTGCCGAGAGAACGAAAGTTGGTCAACCGTAATGACCTTGCCTTCATGAGGGAACATAACAACTTGGAAAACTGTCGATGCGATGGCTCGCATGGCATATGTCCAGCTCCTGCCTAATAAAATATTGTAATCAAGCGGAGCGTCCAAAACTTCAATCTCTACAGCAACTGTCTTACCGGCCAGTGTAATTTCAAACGATGGTAGAACTCCATGTGGACGGAAAGTCCTACCATCGAAGGCAGTAAGCAGTGTGTTAGAGGGGGCTAGCTCGGGAGAGCCTAAAGCTTTCCAGCAAGAAATGGACATCACGCACCTCGACGCGCCCTCATCTATGACAGCCCGTCTAATGGTCATAGGACTATGGACGACTTCTATCTGAAGGGCAACGTGATACGGCAACTGGTATTTGATATCAGCCATATCAAATCACGCAGACATGTTAGATGATTCCATACTTCCAATAGCTGCCAGAAGTGCATTTCGTTGTAAAGGACAACTTTGCAAGACTTCTAAGGTGGACATAGCACAAGGGGTCTGGGCTAGATCTTCAACCACATTGTCGTTGGAAGCAGCCCGAGTGTTGGGATTGTGCGATGCCCACTTCAAGACACCTTTCAGGATCTTAGGCAGTGGGTCCATAGGTATGTGGAGTGGAGTGGAAGATTCTGGAATCTCCTTATCCTTCTTCTATGCGTCCGGGGTGTAATTCCTTGCTCTCGTTTATAAGAGTGCATCTGAGCTAACCATGTTAATAAAAGTTTGATCAACCGAAGCATGTGTGGTGCCCCCAGTATTGGAGGTGCCAGAATCTGAACCCTGCCCCTTAGGGAATGGATATTTAAGTAAAGCAGGCTTCTTTTCTTGAAGTAGCTTCTGGGCTTCTTCGAGTAGAGGGCATTGGTGAGTGAGGTGGTCCTGCTTGCAAAGTTTACAAGGGAACTTAACCTTCTTCTTCTCTTTGTTACCCTCCTCAGAATTCTCTTTTTTGGGATTTTGTTGGTTCCCCTCTCCTTTCTTGCCCTTCTTTTTGTTATTGGGCTGTCGAGGGCCCTTTTGATTGTTCTGAACCTGGTTTACAGATTCAAAAGTAGAAGGAGAGGTTGTGATGGAAGTAACTTCTGCAGTCAATTGTTTAACGGATAAGGCATGAACCTGCTTGGTCAATGCTTCGAAGGCAGCAGAGTCAACTGTACCCACTATGCCGTCAGCATGTGGTGCAGGTTTAGGTCTACTTAGATCAGTATTTGATCGCGGTGCCTCAGGTATGATTTCATAAAGTAACCCAGATTGTGCATAAACAAGGTCTAGCTGCTGGGTCCGTAAAATGGCTTCTTCCTCTGTAGACACTCCAGAAGTAGCTACTTCCTTAGAAATATAAGGAAGGAGTGATTTCAAATACCACTCAAGCAGGAATTCTAGAGGTATGTTGGCTTTAATGAGCCTCTTCCGTCTCCTCCACTCCTAAATGTGATCAGATAAGTGAGTGGCTTTATTTTGTCTAAATGTAGACAAAAGGTCTATTCCAACATCATACCGAACAGGAAGTTGGAAGTGGTTCAGAAAAACAGTCGCGAGATCCCGAAAGTTAAAGAATGTGGCTACAGGTAACTCAATGTACCATTTGGCTGCAGCACCGGTTAAGGTCCTTTGGAATAGTCTCAACCTAATGGAATCTTCATTTAATGAGTTCGAGGAACACCATAAATGGAAAGTATTGACATGGTCACCAGGATCCTCGCCAGTTTTGCCTTCGAATTTTGGAATGTTCGAAGGTAATTTGGTAGGAATAGGTGGCCATGTGGCGTTGTGATACACCGGATTGTTTGTCAACGTGGAAAGGTCTGGCAAATTTAGAGTTGCCAGAAACGGTAAACGAGGCCTACAAGATGGCATTTGATAAGTTGGGGTCATAAAGGGGGAACCACCCATAGTTTGACCCATGAAATGCTGGTAGGGGTTGCCCCCGGCCGTCTACTGGTAGGGGTTTCCCCCGGCCGTCTGCTGGTAGGGGTTGCCCCAGTCATCTGCTGGTAGGGCTTGCCCCCGGCCATTTGCTAGTAGGGGTTACCCCCAGCCATCTGCTGGTATGGGTTGCCCCCTGCCATCTATTTTTGCGCGAAAGTATTATTGAAATTCCCCCACCCATATGAAAGTGGGTTGGTGCTCTATGGGTTTGTCCACTGTGGCTGGGCATTAGCCCCACCATATTGCTGGTTAAAAATGTTACCCCCTCCTCCTGAAAATAAAGAAAAAGGGATGTTTCCTGCAGGTATATTACCTTGATTCATGTTATATCCTGCAAAGTTGTTGAAACCAGTGGTAGCTGACGTAGACGGTGCAGTCATGGTACTCATGACAGGCACAGTTGCAGAAGCATTTGGCCCTACAGCAGGTGTGGGAGTCTAAGTACTAGGTATGTGATACAATGGTTGAGTCACAGGAGGTGGAACTAGATTAGATGTACTGCTAGGTCCAAAAGTGGGTGTAGAGGCAGATGCCATAGTTGTTGAACTCGGCATACCTAACATGCCAGCATTAAAGCTGAAGGACGGAGTGGACACAGAGGTTGTCTGTGCCGAACTCGGTGTAGCAGTAGGAGGAGGATTCACAGTATTTGTGTTCATACCTATGGTGGGAGTCTGTGGGACTCCATGTTCGCCTCTTATATTAGACATAAAATGTTCAGGTGTGAAATGATATGCACTATAATCAGGTTGCTGGAAACCAACGGGTATCAGCAACGGATTTCTAAGATTAGTCAGAGGAGGATTAAAAGGGGTACTAAACTCACCAGAAGTGAGATCCTCAATCTCAACTTTACTAAAATGTTGTTGATCTGGAGTCCCCGGTTGTGGTTCCTCAGGAACCTCTATTTCAGGTCTTTTTGTTGCAGGTTGTAGTTCTTCAGGAACTTCTATTTCACCAATGGTTTCCAAAGGAACACTAGAGTCTACCCTCTGTCATCTAGCTAGCGGTAGTGGTTCCGTCTAAGTGGGGGAAGGTTTTGCAACCTTCTATATCTACGAAGCTCTTGGTCTTCCATAATTATATATAAAAATAAAACTAGAAAAACCTAGTGGCCACTAAGACTAGGGGGCAAATAGCACGCCAACTAAAAAAGTCCTAAGTATGCAAACCAAGCAAACAATATGCCTTCCGGAGAAGAGTCTGGGATGATGAGGGCCCAGAACAGATCAACGAAGGATGAAGAACAGTTACTCGGGGTCCACAATACAATGACTAAGGGTGCAAGCACAGGAATCCCCCAACCGCCCTCCCAAAGACCTGGAAGGGATTTCCTCCCATGTCTGTCCTAAGTACAACATATATACCCTCCGCTGTCACATGTGTATGATCCTATGGTCAGATACTAAGGCTACCACCACACCGAAAACTCCTGGGGGAAAAGTCGTTGGTCGAATCAGAAGGCGTGGGCAGGGTAACTAAGCCCGAAACTCAAAAGAGTCCCCAAACGCGATCCAATCCTGGTATATGCTTGAAACAGAAAGTAGGAGGGGTATTCCCAACAATCTGATCTCACAAGACCTACTGCATAAATCCCAGGCAAGCTTTGAATGAAGTGGGTTTACCTGTGATAGTCGAACTACGATTTTTGTGTAATGTGTGATCTTGGGTGGTTTAAGGTGATTTAAACCCAAGATCCTAGCCAAGACTAGTTGGTGTTGTGTATCCCTAAAAAAGAAAATTGTTGCTATTTAATTTTATTAAAGATTTTTAGGGTTACTTTTTACTCAATAGGTAGTGCGTTGTGTGGCGTGGTTGCAACAGGAAAGCAAAGTGCATAAATTATAACTTTCAACAACAAAACTTTTTATTTTTTCATTCAATGTTCTTTCCAAATTGAAAACTAAGCAACCTAAGCAAATTTTTCTTTTTGTTTTCTTTTCAAAAATCGAACAAAATAAACTATGCTATTTTGCAAAATATATAAGCCTCACTATTCTTAAGCTACCAATTTTTTTTGCTTTTTCTGTTATTATGAATGAAAAAGAACTTTAAAGTAGGAAGCAAATAAGACTTATAAAAGATGTGTAAGTATGAAAAAATGGCTCTGTTGTGGCCACAACAGATCCCATGCTTAGCTAAGCACGGGAGCCCCCAATTTTAATAAACGTAGAGGCATTTGGGCGAGTCATCTTGAAAAGTTTAGATTTTGATTTTACTTCTAAAATTCTTCACCCATGCTTTTGGTCTGCTTGTTTGTAAAGGTTTGATTTTTTTCTCTTCCAAAGTGTTTTCGGTCTGAAAAAAGCCAAAATTTTGAGTATTTTGTTGACTATTGTCATCATCCTGAAACCTGAAATTTAGAGAACCCGAAACCCGCAACCCGACAGGTGCGCGTTGCGGGACTGTTGTTTTTAAGTTTTGGTTTTGCTAATTCTGAGACCCGCAACCTGACGGTTGCGGGTTGCGAAATCATTATTTAATAAGATTGAGAAATAATCACCCCGAAACCCGAACCCCGCAATGGCGACATTCGGCTTTCAGGATTGTGGTTTTTCGTTTATTTGGTGTGTCCTTCCGAAACCCGCAACCCGTAATTTCGAGATGCGGCTTTCGGGATAGTTACCTCTCCTCACAATTTCACGATCCCGAAACCCGCCACCTGCATGGTCGGTTTTCAGCCTTCGGAAATCTTTTCTCCTACTTTCATTTTTGTGAACCCACAACCCGCAAATCCGTACTTTCGGGTTTTGGCTTGCGGAACCTTTGAATAAGAGTTTCGTCAACATACCTGAACCCGATTCTGCGCCCGCTGTGGTGATTCTCAGTCGTCCATTTGTTATGATCGCATGGTTGGTTTTATTTTGGTAAATGTATTTAATAGGGTTTTTACCTTTTAGTTTTACATTTTAATTGTTGAAGAAATTACGCTATCGCATTACCATTTTACTACGGATTGCGTGTCAGGTGCAATTTTTCAGTTTGTTGGTTATTTCAGGTAAGTCCACTGTTATCCTTACACTACAAGCTTGCAATTTTGCTATTTCTGGGTTGAATTTCATTTGATTTTCTGTATTAATCAAATATTGCAAAGTTCTTCCACTATGTCGAGAAATACACGGTCTAAATGGTCGTATAAAGACCCTTTGATCAAAGACCCAAATTTTGGTTTACTCTCTGACACCAATGAACGAGTTACTGAAACCTACCAGATAGACTGGTCTAGGATATACGCCATTTTTTATAATGATGACCTTTCCCATATCGAGGATGATAGACCAGTCTACGAGAAAATTAGGGCTTCTCAAATTCACACCATCGCTGCACACCATGCTGTCTTACCTTATACAGATGCAGTTAAGTGGATAATTGAGAATGCTGATGTTAAAGACTGTTCTTTTAATGACAGTACAGGTTGTCAGTTGACAAGTTTTCACCCAGAGGTTTTTGTTCGATCTTTTGCTCTGAAACCCCATGTACAGACCCTCTCTATCGAGTTCATACAGTCGTCCAAAACCCGGTATAATTTCGATCAAATGATTAAGTCTTGGATGCACAAACCTAATGCCTTCATACCTATGTCGGATAACATTTATCCTATTATCTAGTTCAAGGAACCCTATTCTCTACTTGCAGCCATGCTTTGCCAGCTTTTTGGTCAACCCAATTGTTCCCATTTTAAAGCAGAATGGGCACCCATAGCACATCATGTGTTACTTACAGGTGAGTCTTTTCCGTGGGCCTCTATCTTATCAGCGGAACTAAAAAATGCCATCCATGAATATCAGAAGGCACCAGCTCATAAGAAGACACCTTTCTTCCTATCTGCATATGTTCTTGATGTTTTCTGCTCAGAGTTCTAGTACCCTAATTTGGGTTGGCATTGGACCCCTTCATATCCACCCTTACACATCTACCATTCAGCACCATGGGAAGGAAATTTTGTATCTATGATATACGACATTTGTGACTATTTTGTGGGTACCATCTATTTCAAGATCTTCCAGCAACATCCACCTGCATTCTCAGAAGATGCCAAAGCTTTTATTAACACAATTGGTGATTGGTATGTAGGTGAGTACTTTTCATACATCAGAATCTGGGGAAGTGAAACAGTTCATTTCTTGCCCATAATAGTTCCAGACAGGATGGTAATACAAGAGGTTTCTTTTCAAACTGTCATTGATGGTATGTATAAGAGGCTCATAGGACCCAAGAAGAAAAATTGGCCTAAGTTTGCTCTGAATCTGGGTCAATTGGTCATCCCAACTTCAACCTGGGCTTCAGTTCTGGGTGATCAGATAGCTGCTTTGAGATTAGGTGTTGCCCCGAAAAGGAAACATGATCCTAAGAAGTTCTTGGATGCGCACCTAAAGCAAGTTCACATGAAGATAGACTACACACATGAGTCGATCCCCGATGATTCCATATATCAGGGGGCAAACACATTTTCTCAGGTCTTGGCCAAAGCAAAGGACTCTCAAGAACAACATGACATTCTACATTATCAGAAACAATTGAAGGACAGAATCCTAAGTTACAGGGCCATGCAGTTGAATCTTGTTGAACAAACAAGAAAGGACAGTGAAGAGAAAGAAGCTCAAAAGTCTAACAATCCTCCTTTGCCTATCAGTAATGATGAACATAAAGGTAAAGCTATTCAAGGGGAACTATCTAAAGAGAAAGCTAATGAAGAAGCTAAACTCATGCTACAGACAGCCCGTGAATCCAAACAACAAATGGCGCAGTTGTCATCAATGTTACAGACTTAGTTGCTAGAACCCCCAAGTCCTGCAGACAAAATTCAGCCACCAGGTACACTGGATGATCAACTCTCTACTCCAAACACTCCAAAAGATGATGAATTGGTCATAACCAAGGCTAACCCAGCTAAAAGACAGAAGGTAATGCCTTCCTCGTCACAAATTTCTAATGTTGATTTAATTGACTGTGATGAAGAAATAGTCTCACTTCCTCCAGTACCAGTAGTTGAAGAAGTCTCTAGAAACCCTAAGACCGATACTGAATTGCTGGACAATATCGATATGGATCAGTCTTTCCCTGAACAGTCAGTGTTGGAGTTTAATGCTGCCCCTAGTATCACATCATCAGCAATCGTGTTGTCATCTGTTCAACCAAATTCTTCTGTCCCTCTGGGAGGAACACTTCCATTCTCATTATCCCACTTGTTTAATACCCTCAACTACACCGCTTCTTTGTTACTAGAACATTCAGTCCCTTTTTCCATCTCACCATCTGTTACTGCAGAAGCCCGGCCTTTGGATATCCCTCTGCAATCATCTGCAGTTGATTTATTAATAACCTCTATCGATGCATCTTCCAAGGTTTCTCCCCCACCTTCACCTAGTAAAGCTCAGGTTTCGCTTCCACTTCCAGAAGTCAGTAGTCATGTTCAGGTTCCACCTTCTGAAATCTTCATCTCACTCCCCTCCCCAGACAAAGTTGTGTCAACTCCCGAAGTCATCATTACACCTCTAGCTACCACTCAAGTCATTCTACCTATCCCTGCCTCTGCTGTCACACAGACACCTTCTTTGATTTCTACAATTAGTGTCACTTTTGTTCCTACATAGTCCATTGCTGAGTATACAGAAAGAGATGTGGTTCCTCTTGGGGATATTTTCTATCGTCAAGATGACAAGGCAGTTGTTAAAAGAAGCAGGAAGAGGGGTCAAGGCCAAGGTGGTCTGGAAGCACATGAACCAGATCAAGTGATATGGGCCCCCAGAACTAATAACCCAAGAATTGAAGCGGTTGAAATAGCAGCAACCTTAGGGGATTTTGCTAGTGCTAACTAGGATTCGATCCAAGTCTTGGACAAAGAAGTTGACATTATGGAGGAAAAAATCAAAAACCTGAAAGAAGAGTTAGCTAAAACAAAGTATCAACATTCTGTTGATGTGGGTGACCTCAGGAAAACTTCGGCAGACAAAGTACAAGACCTAGAACAAAAGAATGCTACTCTTCTTACTGAATTCAACCTTTTGCAGTCTCAACATTCTACTGATTTTGTAAAGATAGCTTCTTTGGAAAAGCAGATTGAAAATGCAACTGCAAGTGCAGCTTCCTCCAATGTTCTCAAGTTCACATCCTCTGACTTCAAAAATTTAGCCCTTGAAGTGAATCAGAGTCGTCATAAATTACTGAAGGAGTTATATATTGCCTTAGATGAGATCAGGTAAAATTTCATAAGTTTTTCTAAGATGTCCTCTACCCTTGAAGAACAGAAGGCAAAGAGACTCCAAGCTTGTAAAGCTGAAGATGAAATCAGTCAATGGCAATTGTATATCAAGAATGTTCCAGAGAACATCCCAATCCTTAATACTTTCCAGATGAAGAAAGTCAAGACATCTTTGAACACGTGGCTTGATTTGAATGAATCGGCTGAGGAAATCATTAATAAATCACAGGATATTTGCACTAGACTATGGTATGCAGTTGAAAATATCATGGACACCCTAGGTTTGCCACTCATGAATCCTATTTTGGAAGCTCTGCCACCAAAATGCAGACTTGAAGAACTCGAGAACAGATGTGAAGAATTTGCACAGAAGATTCGGGATTTGGAACAAGTCAGCATTCAAGATGTAGATCATTTGGTTAAAGAACCGGTCATCATGGAAGGGAGGATTCGTATGTACCTACATATTTGGCACAAGCTAGCGAAGCATGATATGGAGAATAGCACATGCAATGCTCAATTATCCTTGGAATCTGTCATTTTCCCAAATGTAGATGAATTGTTAGATATTTATGAAAAATGACAGGATTTTCTAGATCTTTAATTAGATCTGATTTTGTAATCCCTATTTTGTAGAACTTCTCCTTTTGGAACTCTTATGTAAATTTAGTATAAAAGGAGGGATGTTTTCCTTAGTAAAGGGTTGGAATTTTGGGATTGTAATTCAGCAGCAGATTAGACTGAAGATACTTTGTGGTCAGAGCCATTGTAATTTTGGTACAAGGCATCTTAGTACGGTAATGTTATTTTCGGATCCATCTTCTGATTATCACTTAAATTTCTTTAAGGATTTCTGACTTTATGTTCCAGATTGTCATCCACTATATATATGATCTCTTGTTGAATATATAATGAATACACGGATCTGTTGTATTGGTTTTTCTGTATAACTGATGTATGTATGAAAATATTTGATTAAATACCTTTATCGATTTCTGCAATTGATCATATATATATATATATATATATATATATAATCAATCATTGTTGATTTTTCAATCGACAAAAGGATAACAAATTACATCTTGATGGTCTCTAAGCTTGGATTATTTTGTTTAATTTTCATTAAATAATTCATAATCTAAGTCAGCAAATATCTCATCTAAAGGCATTTCTGTTTTAGGTGACAGACTGTTCGCTCTCTTACACTTTAAGGTCGATCTGCATAAACACTCAGCTTTTCCACGATAGAGTAGATCTGACTTAACATTAGGTTCTTTTCTAAATAGGCTAAGTTAGAATTGCTAATTGTTTTCTAAACCTTTGTTTCCCTAAATTGGGAAACTGATCTTTTAAGATCAAATATTTTTCTCATAGAGTGCCAGTGGAGGTCAAATATCTGTGGGTGATTACCACACCAAACAGCTCAAGGATAGAATTGCCCTTGCGTAGGGTCTTTCGAAGCCTTTGGCTGGGTTTTCATCCCCTGTTGTGTGCCTTGGAACCCATTCCAGCACTTTGCACTTACCCTGCAACCCCGAGGCATTCAACAAATGGAACTAGAAGGAGGGCATGAACTGGCACATTGCCCACAATAAGAGCTAACTTCCATTTATTATGATTTCATGGCTCTTTCCCAAATCCCTGCATGGGATTCTAATACCGCATTGAGCCTACGAGGGCCTTTACATGAACTCCCTAAAAAGGCAGTTAAGATCTTGCCAAAGTTTGATGGAGAAGGTAATGTTTCTGTCACCGAGCATATTAGAAGGTATGAATCTATTTTGCGTTTATTTAATATCATACATGAAGATGTTGCTTGCAGATTATTCCCATTTACCTTCAAAGGTAAGGATTCTCTTTGGTTCTATTTTTTACCTTTGAATTCAATTTCTAGTTGGTTAGAGTTGAAGAATGTTTTTAGAGATTCTTTTGAAGATTATGATGTGGTTGAAATTCATCAAAATCTGATTCAAATGCAAGTACTTGATGGAGAATCAATTCGGGATTTCAACACCCATTTTTGACAAGTGTATTATGGCTTAAGCGAAGAACATAGACCTGCAGCACAACTCACTTTCTATTGGTATGTTAGATCTCTTCCCAAGATTATAGCAATGTTCATCTTGCGACAAGGGATAACAGATTTCAATGAAGCATTTACAGAGGCTCAAGTTCTTGAGAAAGACTTGAAGGGGTATCCTCCAGATCTTTTTCATCCTTTCCTTTCATATGATGTTGAATCTGTTAACGAAGGATCAAATGATTCACAAATTGCTCAATTTAATTCTCAAATGAATGACATGTACAATGAAGTTATGTCCATAAAGAAGGAAAAGAATATTCAAAATACTTTACATAATTTGAAACGAATAATTTCTGGATCCAATTTTAAATCTTCTTTAGATACCCAAAAGAAATTAGATGCAAATTCCAATAGTCCTTTTTCTCTTTCAAATGAATGTGAGTACCATGAATGTTTTACATCTTCCCTTCATTGTTCGGAACCTCGATCTGAAACTGTTAAAGAAAATATTAATTCTAATATTCCTGATCTATATAATTAACAATTTGTTCGAATGAATTTTGAACATTTTCCTTTTTCTCAATTTGATCATAATGATGCAACTATCAATAAAAATGAAGATCTCGACAATTATGAAGAGGATTTTTCATGCATTTCAAATAATTTTAAAATTCCTTCTTTTATAAGTGATATTCATTCTTCTTCATTTAATCAAAAGATGGATGTTCGAATAGAAAGTTTTCAAGATGTTGATTGTACTTCAGATTCTGAAAAACATAATGATTCTATTCATTTTACAAAATATGAAAATCTTTCTTCTTCGTCCTTCCATTCTGATTGTTATGAATGGAATGAGAACCATAAGTCTTTAGAGGACGAGTTGGCTGAAATTGAGATTGAATTTTAGAATATTTGTTCCAAATATGCTTTCTCTATAAATCAAATTTCAAATGAAAAGTTATTTCGATCAAATACTTTGAAATTAAATAAATCTGATACACTTGCCAAGAACGAATATCTGAAAAATGAAGTTGATCATTCACAAAATTCAAATTCAGATATTTCCTTTCAATACAATAACGATGATATATTGCTAAAGGAAATATTCTCCACTCTCAATTTTGATGAAAATATTTTGGATCATGATCTTAATCATATACAGCATACCTTTTGTGATTCAATTTATTTATGGTTGGAACAATCATTTTTGAGCAATTTCCCATCTCATTTTCATTTCTTTGTACATAGGAAACTTAGTTCATTTTTTCCTATTTTTGGACCTCCAGTTTCAAAATTTTCAGTGCTGATTCATCATTTGTTTTATCTTGTAGTTCTAAAATTACTTGATTGGCTCCATTGGATATTCGAGTATACTTAGTTTTTGTTTATTTTGGAATAGTGTAGGAGTAGGTATAGAACATATTAGTTTTGATAATTCCTTTAATAATTAGGTTTTCTTTTTTATTCTCTCCAATAAAGTATTTGTGACGACAAACCAAATCTAAGGTGGGTTCTAGTACTGTTCGATTACAGACGTTAGAGGGAGTTGTAGACACCTTCCTAGTGAACGTGTCTCTTCTCAAAAAGTATTTTGTTTGAACAATCTAGTGCACTTGTACATAGGTGAGGTGTGTTTTCCAATCATTTGTTTTGTTGCATTGACATTTTGATTGGTTTTCTTGTTTGGTTTTGGTTTTCATTAATAAGGCTTCACACTTGTGGTAATGGCTTATAATCACTTTTCTCAGCAACAATTGCTTCTGAAGTTTCAGCATTGTTATCAATCTTACTTCATGGCTTTTGATTAGAATTTACTCTAAAGAATAAACAGTCAAATAAGTGCAGTGCCTTTGGATACTTTTCATTTTGATCATTATCTTTCACAATGCTTTATTTGTGTAATTGAGGTATGGAAAATGGTCATCATTTCTCTATCTGGTGTTTCATAGTTGAACGACATATCATAATAACCTAACCAGTTCCGATTGCTCATGGATCCTTTTACAATCACTTTGAATATAAATTTTATTTTTATAAGTTACAAGGTGGGTGGTCTTGTTATCAAGCCAGCCCATTAGTTTCATAGGTGTTTAAAGTGGAATGACATCTTCACATCAAGCCACCACACTTGGAAGATGACTTTCAGTTCTGCTGGAAGGTGGAAGATCCTATTATAGGTCGATCCATTCATGATCCGCAAAGCACTAGTGAGTAACATTATCACTATATGGTCACCAAGCCATGGTAATGCCTTGTAGCCTATGCTAAAATAAATTGTTTTGTCTTTCATTGTGGGATTTTTGTTTTATACAAGAACAGGGGGGTCTTATCACAAGCCAGCCCTGCTATGATCATGGGTCTGACCTTGGACTAGAATTATCACAATATGGTTACCAAGCCATGATAATTTCTTTTGGTCTTATAGCCAGAAGACAAGGAGTCTCGACATCGAGCTGGATTGACCAGCTTCCAGATCAGACTTGTGAATGGCGCTGTTTCATCTGATCACCAAGTCAGTACAGTGGTCTTGTATAAACAAGGTTTCATGTATTTTAAAAAAAAAAAGAGAGAAAGAAAAGACAAAAGAAAAGATAAAGGAGTACATATATAATCCATAGAGGATCACTGAATATACATGCAGTTAATAAACCAAAGTGATCTGTAATTTGGATATCCATGAGCATTTCTAAGACTGTTCCTAGGTTCAACACAAGCTGGTTTTCAATGATTACATCATGGTAAAGATTTGGTATTACTCTCTAAATCTTCTTATCGAATGAGTGTTATCTTTAAAATGGTCATTATTGAGATCTATCCATTTTCATGTTTATTGTTTGTTGGCTGTTATCTTTTGAGTATTTTCTTTGAATTGAGTTTCAAGAAATCGGTTGATTGACATGTTGTCTTTAGATGGATTTGATTGCAGAGATAACTGGTTCTTCCCAGCCAGTTGCCATTTGTTGTAGCCACAACAGATCCCATGCTTAGCTAAGCACGGGAGCCCTTAATTTTAATAAACGCAGAGGCATTTGGGCGAGTCATCTTGAAAAGTTTAGATTTTGATTTTACTTCTAAAATTCTTCACCCGGGCTTTTGGTCTGCTTATTTGTAAAGGTTTGATTTTTTTCTCTTCCAAAGTGTTTTCGGTCTGAAAAAAGCCAAAATTTTGAGTATTTTGTTGACTATTGTCATCATCCCGAAACCCGAAATTTAGAGAACCCGAAACACGTAACTCGACAGGTGCGGGTTGCGGGACTGTTGTTTTTAAGTTTTGGTTTTGTTAATTCTAAAACCCGCAACCCGACGGCTGCGGGTTGCGGAATCATTCTTTAATAAGATTGAGAAATAATCACCCCGAAACCCGAACCCCGCAATGGCGGCATTCGGCTTTTGGGATTGTGGTTTTTCGTTTATTTGGTGTGTCCTTCTGAAACCCTCAACCCGTAATTTCGGGATGCGCCTTTCGGGATGGTTACCTCTCCTCACAGTTTCACGCTCCCGAAACCTGCCACCCACAGGGTCGATTTCCGGCCTTTAGAAATCTTTTCTCTTACTTTCATTTTTGTGAACCCGTAACCCGCAAATCCGTACTTTCGGGTTTCGGCTTGCAGAACCTTTGAATAAGAGTTTCGTCAACATACCTGAACCCGATTCCGCGCCCGCTATGGTGATTCTCAGTCGTCCATATGTTACGATCGCACGGTTGGTTTTATTTTGATAAATGTATTTAATAGGGTTTTTACCTTTTAGTTTTACATTTTAACTATTGAAAAAATTATGCTGTCGCATTAACATTTTACTGCGGATTGCGTGTAAGGTGCCATTTTTCAGTTTGTTGGTTATTTCAGGTAGGTCCACTGTTATCCTTATGCTACAAGCTTGCAATTTTGCTATTTCTGGGTTGAATTTCATTTGATTTTCTATATTAATCAGATATTGCAAAGTTCTTCTACTATGTCGAGAAATACACGGTCTAAATCGTCGTACAAAGACCCCCTGATCAAAGACCCAAATTTTGGTTTACTCTCTGACACCAATGAACGAGTTACTGAAACCTACTAGATAGACTGGTCTAGGATATACGCCATTTTTTATAATGATGACCTTTCCCATATCGAGGATGATAGACCAGTCTACGAGAAAATTAGGGCTTCCCAAATTCACACCATCGCTGCACGCCCTGCTGTCTTACCTTATACAGATGCAGTTAAGTGGATAATTGAGAATGCTGATGTTAAAGACTGTTCTTTTAATGACAGTACAAGTTGTCAATTGACAAGTTTTCACCCAGAGGTTTTTGTTCAAGCTTTTGCTCTGAAACCCCATGTACAGACCCTCTCTGTCGAGTTCATACAATCGTCCAAAACTCGGTATAATTTCGATCAAATGATTAAGTCTTGGATGCACAAACCTAATGCCTTCATACCTAAGTCGGATAACCTTTATCCTATTATCTGGTTCAAGGAACCCTATTCTCTACTTGCAGCCTTGCTTTTCCGGCTTTTCGGTCAACCCAAATGTTCCCATTTTAAAGCAGAATGGGCACCCATAGCACATCATGTGTTACTTACAAGTGAGTCTTTTCCGTGGGCATCTATCTTATCAGCGGAACTAAAAAACGCCATCCATGAATATCAGAAGTCACCAGCTCATAAGAAGACACCTTTCTTCCTATCTGCATATGTTCTTGATGTTTTCTGCTTAGAGTTCCAGTACCCTAATTTGGGTTGGCATTGGACCCCTTCAGATCCACCCGTACACATCTACCATTCAGAACTATGGGAAGGAAATTTTGTATCTATGATATACGACATCTGTGACTATTTTGTGGGTACCATCTATTTCAATATCTTCCAGCAACAGCCACCTACATTCTCAGAAGATGCCAAAGCTTTTGTTAACACAATTGGTGATTGGTATGTAGGTGAGTACTTTTCATACATCAGAATCTAGGGAAGTGAAATAGTTCATTTCTTACCTAGAATAGTTCCAGACAGGATGGTAATACAGGAGGTTTCTTTTCAAACTGTCACTGATGGTATGTATAAGAGGCTCGTAGGACCCAATAAGAAAAATTGGCCTAAGTTTGCTCTGAATCTAGGTCAATTGGTCATCCCAACTTCAACCTGGGCTTCAGTTCCGGGTGATCAGATAGCTTCTCTGAGATTGGGTGTTGCTCTGAAAAGGAAACATGATCCTAAGAATTTCTTGGAAGCGCACCTAAAGCAAGTTCACATGAAGATAGACTACACACATGAGTCAGTCCCCGATGATTCCATATATCAGGGGGTAGACACATTTTCTCAAGTCTTGGCCAAAGCAAAGGACTCTCAAGAACAACATGACATTCTACATTATCAGAAACAATTGAAGGACAGAATCCTAAGTTACAGGGCCATGCAGTTGAATCTTGTTGAACAAACAAGAAAGGACAGGGAAGAGAAAGAAGCTCAAAAGTCTATCAATCCTCCTTTGCCTATCAGTCATGATGAACATAAAGGTAAAGCTATTCAAGGGGAACTATCTAAAGAGAAAGCTAATGAAGAAGCTAAACTCATGCTGCAGACAGCCCGTGAATCCAAACAACAAATGGCGTAGTTGTCATCAATGTTACAGACTCAGTTGCTAGAACCCCCAAGGCCTGCGGACAAAATTCAGCCACCAAGTACAATGGATGATCAGCTCTCTACTCCAAACACTCCAGAAGATGATGAAGTGGTCATAACCAAGGCTAACCCAGCTAAAAGACAGAAGGTGATGCCTTCCTCATCACAAATTTCTACTTTTGATTTAATTGACTGTGATGAAGAAATAGTCTCACTTCCTCCAGTACCAGTAGTTGAATAAGTCTCTGGAAACCCTAAGATCGATACTGAATTGCTGGACAATATCGATATGGATCAGTCTTTCCCTGAACAGTCAGTGTTGGAGTTTAATGCTGCCCCTGGTATCACATCATCAAAAATCGTGTTGTCATCTATTCAACCAAATTCTATTGTCCCTCTGGGAGGAACACTTCCATTCTCATTATCCCACTTGTTTAATACCCTCAACAACACCGCTTCTTCGTTACCAGAACATTCAGTCCCTTTTTCCATCTCACCATCTGTTACTGCAGAAGCCCAGCCTTTGGCTATCCCTCCGCAATCATCTACAGTTGATTTATTAATAACCTCTATCGATGAATCTTCCAAGGTTTCTCCCCCACTTTCACCTAGTAAAGCTCAGGTTTCGCTTCCACTTCCAGAAGTCAGTAGTCATGTTTAGGTTCCACTTTCTGAAATCTTTGTCTCACTCCCCTCCCCAAACAAAGTTGTGTCAACTCCTGAAGTCATCATTACACCTTTAGCTACCACTCAAGTCATTCTACCTATCCCTACCTCTGTTGTCACACAGACACCTTCTTTGATTTCTACAATCAGTGTCACTTTTGTTCCTACACAGTCCATTGCTGAGTATACAGACAGAGATGTGGTTCCTCTTGGGGATATTTTCTATCGTCAAGATGACAAGGGAGTTTTTAAAAGAAGCAGGAAGAGTGGTCAAGGCCAAGGTGGTTTGGAATCACATGAACCAGATCAAGTGATATGGGCCCCCAAAACTAATAACCCAAGAATTGAAGTGGTTGAAACAGCAACAGCCTTAGGGGATTTTGCTAGTGCTAACTGGGATTCGGTCCAGGTATTGGACAAAGAAGTTGACATTAGGGAGGAAGAAATCAAAAACCTGAAAGAAGAGTTAGCTAAAACAAAGCATCATCATTCTGTTGATGTGGGTGACCTCAGGAAAAATTGGGCAGACAAATTACAAGACCTAGAAGAGAAGAATGCTACTCTTCTTACTGAATTCAACCTTTTGCAGTCTCAACATTCTACTGATCTCGTAAAGATAACTTCTTTGGAAAAGTAGATTGAAGATGCAACTGCAAGTGCAGCTTCCTCCAATGTTCTCAAGTTCACATCCTCTGACTTCAAAAATTTAGCCCTTGAAGTGAATCAGAGTCATCATAAATTACTGAAGGAGTTATATATTGCCTTAAATGAGATCAGGTAAAATTTCATAAGTTTTTCTAAGATGTCCTCTACCCTTGAAGAACAGAAGGCGAAGAGACTCCAAGCTTGTAAAGCTGAAGATGAAATCAGTCAATGGCAATTGTATATCAAGAATGTTCCACAGAACATCCCAATCCTTAATACTTTCCAGATGAAGAAAGTCAAGGCATCTTTGAACACGTGGCTTGATTTGAATGAATCGGCTGAGGAAATCATTAATAAATCACAGGATATATGCACTAGACGATGGTATGCAGTTGACAATATCATGGATGCCCTAGGTTTTCCACTCATGAATCCTATTTTGGAAGCTCTACCCCCAAAATGCAGACTTGAAGAACTCGAGAACAGATGTGAAGAATTTGCACATAAGATTCGGGATTTGGAACAAGTCAGCATTCAAGATGTAGATTGTTTGGTTAAAGAACCGGTCATCATGGAAGGGAGGATTCATATGTACCTACGTATTTGTCACAAGCTAGAGAAGCATGATATGGATAACAACACATGCAATGCTCAACTATCCTTGGAATCTGTCATTTTCCCAAATGTAGATGAATTGTTAGATATTTATGAAAAATGACAGGATTTTCTAGATCGTTAATTAGATTTGATTTTGTAATCCCTATTTTGTAGAACTTCTCCTTTTGGAACTCTTATGTAAATTTAGTATAAAAGGAGGGATGTTTTCCTTAGTAAAGGGTTGGAATTTTGGGATTGTAATTCAACAGGAGATTAGACTAAAGATACTCTATGTTTAGAGCCATTGTAATTTTGGTACAAGGCATCTTAGTACAGTAATGTTATTTTCGGATCCATCTTCTGATTATCACTTAAATTTCTTTAAGGATTTATGACTTTATCTTCCAAATTGTCATCCACTATACATATGATCTCTTGTTCAATATATAATGAATACACGGATCTGTTGTATTGGTTTTTCTGTATAACTGATGTGTGTATGAAAATATTTGATTAAATACTTTCTTTATCGATTTCTGCAATTGATCACATATATATATATATAATCAATCATTGTTGATTTTTCAATCAACAAAAGGATAACAGATTACATCTTGATGGTCTCTAAGCTTGGATTATTTTGTTTAATTTTCATTAAATAAGTCATAATCTAAGTCAACAAATATCTCATCTAAAGGCATTTCTGTTTTAGGTGACAGACTGTTTGCTCTCTTACACTTCAAGGTCGATCTGCATAAACACTCAGCTTTTCCACGTTAGAATATATCTGACTTAAGATTAGGTTCTTTTCTAAATAGGCTAAGTTAGAATTGCTAACTGTTTTCTACACCTTTGTTTCCCTAAATTGGGAAACTGATCTCTTAAGATCAAATCTTTTACTCATAGAGTGCCAGCGGAGGCCAAATATCCATGGGTGATTACCACACCAAACAACTCGAGGATAGAATTGCCCTTGCATAGGGTCTTTCGAATCCTTTGGCTGGGTTTTCATCCCCTGTTGTGTGCCTTGGAACCCATTCCAGCACTTTCCACTTGCCCTGCAACCCCGAGGCATCAATAGGCTCCTAAGCTCACAGCTGTCAAAACAATGGTTCGACAAAGACTTGTCCTACAAGTTTTTTTCAAAAGAAAAAGCTCTCACACTTGGAAGCAAAGTAGGGAGAAAACAAAGAGGAAAGATGCTCAAATCTGGACATCAAACTGAAGCGAAATGTCCCAAAGCACCACACCCTAACAAGACCACTAAGCCAAGCAATGGGTAGGAAAGTGAACTAACAACCACCCTACTAACACAAAGACTGCAAGATGAAGCAAACTAAAGTACTCCAAACTCACTTGATAGTTGGAAAAGACAATGAATTCAAGAAATGTTGGAACTCAAAAAGGTTTTGGAAGACACCCCAAAGGCTTCAAAACGGTTCAAACCCTAATACAAAGGATAAAATACGTAAAGAGCAAACAAGTGTTGCCACAAACAGCAAATGCGAAGCATACAGGTTTGTAGTTCAGCAACACATTATCAGGGTAAGGATAAGCAACTGTGTTCACTAAGGAACAAGGCCTAGTCTCCAAGAAAGAGTCAGAAATGAACCAAACACTTCACAAGTAAACAAGTGACTTAAAGATGACAAAAAGACTCAAAGAAGGGTACTGAGACTCAAAGAAAAGTTATAGACCTCAAAGACCAGTCAAGGAGACCTAAAACAAAGTTCGAAACCTACCCAAAAAGGCAGAAAACTCAACCAAACAACCAACAGAAGGCTACAGGAATGTGCCCTACTGTGCAGTAGGGAAACTAGTGCTTCTGGAGAAGTGGGCGCTACTGTATAGAGACAGACTAGCGCATGGGCGCTAATGTATGTATAGCAGGGTAGCGCACAAGTCTTAAAGAGTTAAAAAATAACTTTGCAGAGGTGTAACAGGACTGAGTCAAGCAAAGGGAAGCAAGCAGGGACTACCTACAAGGCTTCTCAAAAGATTGAAAGGGATTAAGAAGTACTGGAAAGACAATCAAGAAGGTTTTCCTAGAGCAGAAAAAACAACCTCCCCAGCGGAGTCGCCAGTCTGTTGGCGGGAAATATCAACTTAAGGGGGTGACAGGTAAACATATTGATTGCATTATAGAAGCGTTTGTAAATGGAAATAGATTAGAGACCTTGAGAACATACCTTGTGAATGAAGTTTGATCCTAGCTCTTATCCAACCTTACGCTCGATCCTCAAGTCAATCTCTAGTTTGATAAACCTGCAACACAAAGACCTTTCTCAACGTATCTTGGCCAATATAATAATGATGGAATTGATAAGTAATTCAAACATTAAGCATTAACCAACATGATCCAAATAAAAACATAATCCAATAAGCACTTGATTTGGGAAGAGAAAGATGTTTCAACCTTTTATTATCAAAAGTAGATGAATGATACAATGTATACCTGACTTTGCAGCATGCTCATTTAACCTGATCCTAGGCTCCTGCTCCTCTCTAACTTCAGAATTCCTCCAGCATAACCTCCTTCAATACAAGCTTCTCATATAGAAGAGTCTCTCAATGGCTCTCATATCCAAAATGTCTCTATGTCTCAATGTCTATATGTCTAACCCCTCTCTTTAATCCTCCTTGTATTTATAGGACAAGGTAAGCAGTTCAGGGCGAGAGGTGGTTGCAGGGGAAGTTAGGGAAGTTGGGAAACCAACTGCAGCTAATCTCCATTCGTCAAATTAATATTTTTTGATCATATTTTAAGGTGTGCGCTACTATTTCACAGTGGAGTAGCGCCCAGGGCGCAGCTACAGTGTTTTATAACAAGCGTTCACCACTTTTAAGATGTTGTGCGCTAGTCTACTGAAGAGGAGTAGCGCCCATGAGGAGGTGTGCGCTACTATTATACATTGGAGTAGAGCATATGCGCTAGTTTTCTTGAGAGGAGTAGCACCCATGCTAAAATATCTTGTTTTTTAGGGTTTTGCTAGCTTGCAGGGAGGTGAATCAGGCCAAGGTGTCATCTAAGGTCATCATGCTCTTCAATCCAATTTGTCCTTTTGTGTGATCGACAGCTCAAGGTGATCACGAACGGAGAAGTGCATATTTGACCTATAACATCCACCTATAGGCATCTATAGGAAATGGGTGTTACATGAATGTGCACCTATAGGCATCAATAGGAAAGTAATGTTATGATAATCTGCACCTACATGCATATACAAGAAAGGAGCACTATAGGAATGTGCACCTATAAGAATATACAAGAAGGGAGAGCTAATATAGGAGTATCACCTACAAACAATTATAGAAGAAGCATGCTACAAGCATACAACCAATAGAATTCTACAAAAAACATAAACTTCATCCTGTACATTCCAAAGCATCCAAATCAAGCATATGACCCACCTACAAGCGACAAAACATCTAAAAAATTATTATGCAAGCGTATAAAAGCCTCACTTGAAATATCACAACCTTCATCAAGGTAGCATGCAAAGGCCTTCACACATTACATTACATTTCTTCCAATAAAATATTCCACCAATGACAAGGTATATCACATCTACTAGTTTTTAGCAATTATGTTTATAGATAGGTATGTCATGTTAATAAACTTGCAACTCACAATCACCCTAAATTCTACCACAACCCATCATTCTAACTTATTTCCACCACTATGATTTGGGATCATTAGTTTCAATATACTATTAGATTGGATCACTACTTTCACCTATCATAACTCTATCAAAATATGTGATACATATAAAAACACTCCCATGTCAAAGAATGGGTCAATTACATTGAATACCTAATCATCATTAGCTAAGTAACCTCCTATATCACTATCCTCATCATTACTATTTGGGCCCATGATACAAGGTATATCCCCTCTCATCATATCCCATAGATTGAGCTACTACGATGACACTACGCATGATTGATCACCCATCAACCAAAGCATTGAAGCAAATGGTGATAAACTTCTCATGCAAATGATACCATTCATCATATGTTAAACTAGCTAGTAATTGTTCAATGTCCCAAGAGAAACCTACTAAGTCTACCTCAACTTCCCACCAATGCCTCTATGGTGGGAGGAGCAAGATCGACATCATCGACCCACCCCTAGTGTCTTTGATGTCCCACAAGGGCAACTAGTCCAATATCTACACATATATGAGAGGAGAGTACTTAGTAACGTGTATCATATAGAGAAATATAGATGTAATCTACGGTAGTACATAAACACAACTTAAAAATTTAATCACAGTCATACATACCCTTAGGCCCCCAATCCTAACATGGTGTTATTGGGAACTTAGGGTCTCCTATATAGTCCATCCTAGCATATGGCTAATCATCTTTCATGAGGGGATGATAGCACTATTGAGAAAACAAATCCTATAAAAAAATGTTTCCAACAACACCACCCCCACCTCTCAGCATTAGGTCCCCCTATCACCTCATCCAGAGCTCCATCAGCCTTGCATCTTGAACTACATGATAGGATCACATTGTTGGCATCCTCTCAAATAAGTAGGTTCATATAAATGATTTGAGTGTAAATTCCCTACCATGTTATATCCTGTATTGGGACAATTATCGTTGAATTGTAGTTAAGAACATTTGGTCCCACCTAAAGTGTGTGCCCACTAGAACTTGCTTGATGATCATCATTGGTCATAATATAATCGCCCATTATCATATGGGATCCCCTAGGACCCATCACTTGAACAAATCCTTCTACCACTACATGAGTCTCTAAGAACTCTATATCCTCCATGTAAATAGGAGGCATGAAGCACAGTGCCTTCAATGTAGTGGGCCTCAAGAAAGTCCTCCATGGGTAGATCCCATGTCCAGACTAGTTGTAAATCGTTTGCCACTCATAGATGGGAAATCCCATCATGAAGTACATATCATGAAGGGTGAGATCTATTTTCTCACCTTGTATAATGAATGCCCATGCATCCACATCCCAACACTAGATTATATTCATTAGTAGAAAACCACCCGCCCACATCAGTGGGTTCTCAAGTAATTTGAGAATCCCATACTATGTGAACATCCATCACCTAGTTAGATAATTCTTGATCTCTCCTTGAATATTTAGGAATTCTCTCTCTCTCTCTCTCTCAATTTGACCCTCATGGTTGTATTTTTTCAAAAATTCAATTGGTCAATGCACATTTTTTTGAGTCAACATTTCATTTTTTCAAAGAAAAACCTTTGATGACTATGTACAACTATTTTAGGAAAAATTGAAAACACTTCACACTTTTTCCCACATCAATTGTGACACTGTGGGGTCATGCTAGATATGATCAATAATGACCTTAGACAAAATTGGGTGATTCAGGATAGTCATGTGCAATAGGTTAGGATGGTTGGGTCCAACGATTGTGGATGAATGGATGATTAATGGGCTAAATGGGGTAGAATTTGATGAAGGGAAGCTAGTAGAGGACAAGCCTAACATAGATGAGTTCATTGTGGATGAACTTGGACTAGGATTTCAAGGAGATCTGATGTTGTTAAACCCTAAATGTTGGCACATCACCCCCTATATTGTGGATTATTACATATTATTGATGTCGGCTTGGGTCTATTAGTGGTAATTTTCATTTGTATTATTATATTAGTTATGCTCGCTTGAGTTCATCAGTTGCAATTGTACTACCTGGTCTCCTATATATAGGAATGAGACCTTTTCATTTGAATCATCTTATCTTTTCTTGTCTTGTGTACTTAGTACATTGTATAAGGAGGTTTTCCCCTCGAAGAGGATTTCTATTCATCTATTTTATTTATTAAATGTGTGGAGTACTCTTTCTAGTCTATTTTTGCTCTTTTCATGCTCTTTTTGGAAACTTGTTGCTTAACATTTGGTATCAGAGCTTAAATGTTTCCAAAACAATTCATCTTGGAATTTTCACTACAAGAGTTTCAGATAGAAAAAATTGGAACCCATATAGAAAACAAACCTAAATTTTTGTGGTAAAATTTTTCAGATCTTGACTAATTACAGGTTCGGAGTTATATCCTTGGGAAGTTATGGTTTCTAACTAGCCCAAAAGCTAGTCTAAAACAGGTGTTCTAGGGAAAATTGTTATATCTGAAGCATGAAATATCGAAATTGAGTGAGACTAGTTGTATCAGAAAGAAGACAGAACATAGTATGAGTGGTATTAATTTCATAATGATATTCAAAAAATTGTACATGTGGCAGGTTGTACACTCTTGCTCTTCTCAAAAAGCCAAAAATAACAAGTGTTGGGAAAATTGTCACAAATTTTTATGGCACATCCAAATTCAACGAGACCTGTGGAATTGAAAAGAGGACATATCAAGATACCACATACCAATATTTCATACTTAGAGGGGACGAAATTTTAGGACTTCCTCAATGGAAATCAGTCTTCAAATCTGGGTTGGAAAAAGGTACGCCATTTTAAAATTTGAAATAACTTTTAGTAGAAGGATCTATTTGAGATGAACATAAGATGTGATATATATTTATATTGTTTAAAAATCCACCAAAAGGTAGTGGAAAAAATCATACTCCACTCAATCCACCTGAGGATTCATCCCTCACCTATGATGAAAGTGAAGACCTATCTTTCCAAGTGTCCAAGTTGGAAGATATGATTAAAGGGTCAAAGGGTCTGTGAAAATGATTGATTTAATTAATTTAGAGGAGAATATTATCATACATATGGGTAATAAGATGAAGGAGAATATGAAAAGGATTGCTAATCTCCTATAAAATTTAAAGGAAAATATCCCTACAAGTGGTGAGGTGTCTCGGGGTACTCAAGATGATAAAGATAGTGTCCATGTTGAGCAACCTTCCATTAATAAGAATATTCCAAGAGGAATTGATTCTAATAATGGAAGTAACCTGGGATGGTCCCCAAGGGGTATCTTACTCCCCAATATTAACATGGGGAAGTTTGATGGCAAGGACCCCATAACATGGATATTCCGCATGGAGCAATTTTTGGATATACATCGGGTGCCAAATATCCAAAAGGTACCTATTGCATATTTATATTTAGAACCTAATGAATTTGTCTAGTACCCATGGATTTGTGAACACAAAAAGAACTCCATTATCTCTTGGCCCATTTTTACAGAAGAATTGATATCATATCATGATTATGTTAAGAGCAATAATTCCTTCCTTACCCAATTGATAAATCTAAGGCAACAGGATCTAGTAAGCGAGCACATTCAAAAATTTTGAAATTTGAGCCTTAGAGTGGTGGGAATATCGGATGATATATTGTTGGATCTCTTTATTAGAACCTGTAAGGACAACATCCCACATGAGGTATGTAACATCCCCATTTTGACCCTTAGAGCATATTGGCTTTCAATGTACATATTGTGAACATGCGATGTATGTTTTCCTAGCGTGGAGCTCAAGTCCAAGGCCCCGCTAGTGGATGCTTGGTTTTTATGTAAAAGGCAAGTAGTAGATATTTTGTTATCCATGTGCTATCAATCCATGGGACATTGTAAATGATGTAAATATTAATATTTCAATAAAAATACCAAAGAAACTGGCTATGGAGGCAAATAATAAGAGGGGGCCATGTGTATCCACTAGGGATAGGTGAGGGGGTTGTGGGGTTGTACCATAGACTTCCAAATGTCATATTGAGAACCCCTCTGACCTTCCTTGCTGACATTTAATTCTACTGCAAGAAGTGGTTGAAGGAAATTGTTCATGAGGTCGATGGAGTGTGGGAAAACCCCAAAAATTTGGATGGCATGGTATGGGGCTTTGTTTTCCTTAATCCACAAGTCACTCTACCCCTGGGAATTTGTATTCCCTAATCCCCATTCCATTAGGGACTAGCAACCAGATTTTGGAGTAGAACAGAGAGCCGAGCAGTGAAGAGAAAGGAAAATCGTGATTCTATGAAAAAACCTGATTTAGAGTGTTGGATTCACCCAGAAATTCGTGTGGGAAGTTCAAACCAGTAGGGGATCCATCGGCCTGGACCCTAGGGAAAATTTGCAGCATGTGATATGCTCAGAAACCCGTGAGAAAACCCTTTGTTGATGGCCGATAACAAAGCTACGGGATAGAGTCACTTTGGCCATAGAAATTGAGTAAATCCAAGTGGGAATGACAGAGAACAAATAGGACAGAAGGTAGGGTTGCTCGATAAACCCAATGAAGGCTAGAGTCTTAAGGAATCAGTAGCTTGGACCTTTCTATGCCCACCCTGAAGAGCACTGGAGGGAAGGGGCACCTGAAGGACTGTGTAGCATAGAAGGGGACCTTCCTTGTGTTAGGTGTGGTAGGTATTGTGGGTTCCAAGACTATTTGAGTAAGAATTGAGAGGCCTGTAGCTCTAAGGTTGAGCTCACTAGCTTAGCATCCTCCTCCATTGTTCCTTAAATGCTTGATAAACCCAATTGTGTGTTGGCTTAGCATGTTTGTTGTGTGAAGCCATGGTTGTGAGTGAGCCTATTTAGTTCTTCCTTAGTGGATACATAGCCCATCTCGGGGGTGGTCTCTCAGCTGAAAGAATATAGGCTGGACAGAGACCTATGGTTGGGTGGAATGTTGCTCTCACATGGCCAGTTGCTTGGACAGTTTCATCTTATAAGAGAAGTGTTTATGTGGTTCTGAATGATGCTTCTTCCTATGTTGTGTTAAGTGTTATTTCAATTCAAATTGAATGAAATGATCATAGGGAATTAATCAATAGAAAATATGTGTATAAGCCTAAGCATTGGGATGGTTCATTTGTTGTGTGTTTCATCATTTTTGCTTGTGTTAATATGCCGTTAGTCTTACATGTTGTAGATGCATTAACTAGATTTAATTCCACTATGTATGTTTACTATGCATTGCACACATCCTTAGAAGGTTTGCATTTCATCATATGGGATTGGGGGATGAATCAAACACCCATTGATGTGTTCATGCCCCCTCTGTGGTCAGATGAAGGGAGGGGCCTTGACAGGGTGATCCCAGGGCTCTTGACAGTGGGGCAAAGAGGATTTGATGGACTTTGGGGCATATTTTTGGTTGGAAAATGGCGAGGCCGAAGTCCTCAAGTGAGGCAGGGGATCACACCGTTGCATAGATCTCGCCGAGATATTTCCAATGGTACCGAGTTTTCCAGAAATGGAATTAGGATGAAGAAGTTATCAGCCTGAGAAGTTGGTGGTCACAGGGGTATGGCCAGCTTTCGACTTTTCAAATCCGCAGTGCGGAATGCAGAAGTCGAGGGCACATTTTCTTCAAACGTCGGGTAATTTGGAGTTCCGACCTCCCAACTCCCACACTACAGAATGTAGAAGTCAGGGGCGCGTTTTCTCGATGCAGTGTGTTTGGTGCTCCGACTTACCAACTCCTGCATCGCGGATGTGGAGTGCGGAAGTCAGAGGCGTAAATCGTCGAAATGGTGTGTTTGGTGCTCTGACTTTCCAACTTTCGCATCACGGATGCAGAGTGCAGAAGTCGAAGGCATAAATCGTTGAAATGGAGGGTTTGGTGTTCCGACTTTTCGACTCCCGCATCGTGGATGTAGAGTGTGGAAGTTGGGGGCGTAAATCGTCAAAATGGAGAATTTGGTGTTCCGACATTCCGACTCCTGCATCGCAGATGTGGAGTGCGGAATTCGGAGGCTCAATTATTTGACACTATGTATTTAGCATTCCGATATTCCGACTTTTGACTTAAGGATCGTGGATTGCGGGATTGCGAACCAAAGACTTTGCGGTTGTGTAAAAATGGCAGAGTTGCGGATAAGTTTGGAAGAAAAAAATTATCAAGTTGTTCTGCCATCACTCTAAAGGACACTGAGTGGATCGGGGACGTGACAGAATGGTATCAGAGCCCAAGGTTGCAGCACTGGGGCTGCTTGGGCCAAAGTAGAAGGGATAATAGCTCTATGAATTGTTCCATGAGTTTATTTCTATTAAATAGGGATGTTTTATGTTTTATATGTGTTCTTAAGATGTCTAATAAACGTCTATATAATGCACAGTGTTGCAGCTGATAGCATTTGAATAGTGTAGCAGAGAGCAGTAGGCAAGGGGAAAGGAATCTCCAAAGGGAAATGGTGACCATGAATGACACCCAGGATCCTTACGTGCATGATGAAGATGTGCTAGGAGAAAATGTGCAAGCAGATCATGTGGAGACTGAATCCAATGGGAGAAGGGAGCAAATACTCCTCAGATTTTGGTTGAAACCATGATAAGACTTAATGAAAGATTGATGAAGGCTTAGGAAGAACAGAATCAGCTCAATGTTGCTATTTTGCAGAGCCTCACTGATATGCAACAGAGGGTAAACCTTGGGTCCAACCCAAGCAATGTAGGTAAACAAGGAAGGGGTGCAGAGAGTCACTCTAGAGGTTGTTCTAGGAAGAGGAGTCCAAGCCCAAGAAATAGTTCTGTGAGCAAAAGGCGCAGCACACCCTCCTCAAGATATTCTTTCAGCAGGTCATGTGATTCAAGAAGCCCTCAAAGAAGTCCTAGGAATACTTCTAGCATATTTAAAGGAAGAAAGAAATCCAAAGGAATGCCACAGGGAGAATTTAGGAAGGCAAGGCCTCCCACATTTGATGGAGAAGGTAAGACTGGCCAAGAGGCATAGGCATGGCTTCTTGGGATGAAGAAATATTTCAGGATTCATGAATACTCGGGAAATGAAAAGGCCATAATTTCCATCTACAACCTAAATGGCAGAGCTTCAATTTGGTGGGAGCACCTCATGCAAGTAAAAGGGATCAGTGAAAGGAGGATCCGCTAGGAGATATTTAACAGGTATTTCAAGGAAACATACCTATCATCTAGGTATTATGACAACAAGAGGAAACTTAGAATTCAATGAACTCAGGCTGGGACAAAAATCTATGGATGAGCATGTCCATAAATTTTTGGAATTGTTGATGTATGTGGACTATATCAAGGATGAGAGGGTTAAGATCCAATGCTTCCTTGGAAGTTTACCTCAAAATTTTAGAGATAGGATTGAGTTTGTTAATCCACCAAGCCTTGATGAAGCCATTAGGATGGAAATACATTGCTATGAGCAGAGCAAAGGAAAATCATAGGTTCACCTAGCATGGAAGGGAAATCCAAATGGGAGGTTTGATCAAAGGAAAAGTGGATTCAAGCCACCATTCAAAATTCATCCCAGAAATTTTCCACAGGGCTAGCAAGCACGAAATGGAAACAAGCCAGCAGTGGCAGCAGAAAAAGCACCAAGAGGACCACTTCAATGTTGGGGATGTGGAGGAAACCACGTGCTTAAAGAATGTCCACATAGGAGGGAGAATCCTCGAAGTTTGCACCACGTAGAAGGAGCAACTACAGTGGAGGATATGGCAAGGGAAGCGCCTCGAATATATGCAGCATTGGATAATCATCAATCATACCATCAGTCAGTAGTGGTGGAAGTTGAAGCTAACATTTCTAAGAAATCCATTTTTGTTTTAATTGACCCAGGATCTACTCATAGTTATGTTTATCCAAAATTGGTTGAAGGTTGTTCTCTTAGAAAAATGAAGCACAGTGAGTCTTGTCTAGTTCAGTTAGCCACAGGGATCAATAGAAAAGTGAGTGAAGTAGTGATGGAGTGTCCCGTGGAGTTGAATGGATTCCTCACAAAAGTAAATTTGAATGTCCTACCATTAGGATATTATGATGATGTAATTGGTATGGATTGGTTGGAAATGCATAGAGCCAAGTTAGATTGCTATGAAAAGGTGCTTGAATGTATTGATGAAGAGGGTAGACCCAGATTGGTAAATGGAATTCCCAAACAAGTCTCAATAAGACAGATTTCAGCCTTGCAGTTGAAAAAGTTTTATAAGAAGAGTTTCCAATTATATGCAGTTCACATATCAGATTCATCAGAGGACAAAGGGCCAAGGATGGAAGACTTCCAGTTGTTGCAATAATTCAAAGATGTGTTTCCATATGAAGTGCCCGAACTTCCACCAAAGAGAGATATTGATTTTACCATTGACCTTGTTCCAGGGGCAACACCAATTTACAAAGCTCCTTATAGAATGAGCACACTAGAATTGATAGAGTTAAATATGCAGCTACAAGAATTAATGGACAAGAAGTATATCAGTCCTAGTGTATCTCCTTGGGGGGCACCGGTGTTATTTGTCAATAAAAATGATGGGAATTTAAGGTTGTGTATTGATTACTGACAGCTAAACAAAGTGATAGTCAAGAATAAGTACCCATTCCCCAGAATTGATGATTTGTTTGATCAAATGAAGGAAGCTAAAGTGTTTTCAAAGATTGACTTAAGGTTTGGCTATCATCAAGTGAGGATAAAAGAAGAAGACATTCACAAGACAGCTTTCCGGACAATATATGGTCATTATGAGTTCACGGTGGTGCCATTTGGTCTTACCAATGCACCTGCTACATTCATGTGTCTCATGAATGGTGTCTTCAACAAGTATTTGGATAAGTTTGTGATCATGTTCTTGGATAACATTCTTGCTTATTCAAGGAATGAAGAAGAGCATGATGAACATATAAGAATGGTGTTGCAAGTTCTTAGAGAACACCAACTGTATGCAAAGTTGAGCAAGTGTGATTTCTATGAAATGAAGGTACAGTATTTGGGTCATGTCATCTCAGAAGAAGGAATTGCAGTGGATCCATAAAAAATTGAAACCATAATGGATTGGCCTACTCCAAGGAATGCTACATATGTTATATATTTTATGGGTCTTGCAGGCTATTATAGAAGGTTCATTGAAGGATTCTCCAAGATAGCTCATCCAATTATATCATTGCAGAGGAAGAATGATAATTTTGTATGGTCTGAAAAATGTGAGAAAATATTTCAGCAGTTGAAGAGGTTGCTTACCAGCGCTCTTGTTTTGAAGATTGCATATCCAAGGAAGGATTTTGTAGTGTGCACATATGCTTGTATTGAAGGGATAGGTGGATTGCTCATTTAAGAAGGATTTGGGATTTGCTATGAGTCAAGAAAATTAAAAGAGCATAAAAATAATTATGCCACGCATGATTTAGAACTAGCAGCCATAGTACATGCTCTCAAGATGTGGAGACATTATTTGTTAGGAAGAATTTTCGAGCTTAGGACAGACCACATGAGCTTGATGTATTTGTTTGACCATCCAAACTTGAATGCTAGGAAATCTAGGTGGATGGAATTTCTCTGTGAATTTGATTTTGAAATTAAGCATGTAAAAGGGAAAGAGAATAAGGTTGCATATGCTCTCAGCAAAAAGTTTCATGTTGCAACATTAAGTGTGTGCAAATGAGATTTGAAGGCAAGAATTCTTGAATCCCAAACCAATGATGGAACTTATCTTCAAATTAAAGAGAAATTGCAGCAGGGAAATATGGATGAAAAGGGTGCAGGGTATCAGCTTGGTGAAGATGATATTCTCTTTTATCAAGGTACTAGACCGTATATTCCAGATTGTACAGATTTGAAGAAGCTAGTGATGGATGAAATACATCAAATGCCATAATCTGGACATCCAAGATACCAAAATACAATAATAGCAGCAAGAAAGCAATACTTTTGCCATGGGATGAAGAAGAACATAGCGGGATACATTTATAGGTGTCAAAAATGCCAACAAGTCAAGGCAAAATATCAACATCCAGCAGGATTATTGCAGCCTTTTCCCATTCCATAATGGAAATGGGAAGTAATTTCTATGGATTTTATAATAGGTTTACCAATGAAAGTGAAGAAGCATGATTCAATTATGGTAGTGGTGGACAAGCTATCAAAGGTAGCCCATTTTATTCCAGTCAAGTCCACTCATAAGACAAGTGATATAACCAACATTTTCATGAAGGAGATATTCAGATTGCATTGATTTCCCAAATCAATAATTTCAGACCGAGATGTAAAGTGTACATCCAATTTTTGGAAGGGACTATTTCAGGAATTGGGAACTTAGTTGAACTTTAGTACAGCATGTCATCCTCAAACAGATGGCCAAACTGAGAGGGTGAATCAAGTTCTTGAAGACATGCTAAGAATGTATGTGATGGACAAACCATCCAAGTGGGAGGACTACCTACACTTGGTAGAATTTGCATACAATAATGGACATCAAGCATCATTGGGGATGAGTCCTTTTGAGGTATTGTATGGAAAAGGATGCAGGACTCTAGTGAATTGGGATAGTTTGGTGAACAAGGTAGTGCTTGGGGCATAAATGATCAAGGAAATGGAACAGGAAATTGTTAAAATCAGGCAGAATTTAAAGGTAGCTCGGGACAGGCAGAAGAGTTATGCAGATTTGAAAAGAGTGCATAAGGAATTTCAGATTGGGGATCGTGTTTATTTGAGAGTGAAGCCAAGGAAAAGTGATGCAGGAGCATCAACCTAAGTTCTATTTTTTTTCCTGAATTAGAAGCCAATGTTATTTTTCTGCTGCCACGTAATAGTTTCTAGAAGTCTAGATTAGTTTTGATTAAATGCAATTGGTTAGGATAGAATTGGTTTGGTTGTAATAATGGAAATTTGCCACTGGTGCCCTTGGATCTTGCAAGAGGTTGCTCGAGGGTAGGGTTGTTATCTATTTTATTTCTTTAGGAGTCTGATCGTGCTTAATCGGATCTGGCAGGTTCATGAAGTCTTATTTAATCATTGTATGTAACCGAGCTGCGAGTTGTTGATGAGATGAAGAACATAGCACCCTCACTCTGCATTTAATGGTTTAACCCTAATATTCTTTCAATAACCAGAACCTGTGTAAACCCTCTGCATATGCGTGAATTGAGTGTATTAACAAGGATATTCAGAAGCCAAAGCCATGACATCTTCATCCGAACACACAAGGGAGTAATTGATCATTGCACTGATCGATTCATGAAATTACAGTCTGATCGATCCTTGGAGTGAGCATTGAGTGGTCGAGATCAAATCCAAGGAAGAAGATCAACGGTCCTAGACTGTTTCCGCAAAGCCAAAGTAAAGGTTTGTTAAAGTTGGGGTAAGCCAAGATCATACGGTGGAGATTGAGCCCAAGTTCACGCGGGAAAGATCAACAATGGGGAAACCATATCGCGGGACCAAGTTGCGTGGAAGATAGAGATCCGCAACTCATAAGTGAATGACTTAGCATTTGGGCACAGATCAACGAACTGGAGCAAAGTCGTAGGAGATCGACAGCTAGGGCGGTTCCAACGATCCAAATCCAGTTGTGGAAGACGCTACGTGGAGGACAATTGCGGAAGGAATTTTGAAAATCCACCCGCAACTACAGAAGGGATCACACTTGCAACTACATAAGAAGGCATACCTGCAACTACGGGAAGGGGGCGATTATGGAAGGATATTTGCGAAGAGTTATTGCGGAAATCAATTGCGATAAAGTTTTGAAGCAGCATCCACAACCTGCGGAAGGAAGGTCGTTGCAGAAAGGTGAATTGAGGAAAATAATTGTGGAAAGGATTATGTTCAATGCTCTGCAATTAGGTGAGATCTGCAACCTACTATTGCAGAAATCTATCTTTCAAAGGGAGTTGCGGAATAAATATTTAGCTACTTTTTGCTAAGTTTGGAGGTTCCGCCATACTTGGAACCCAACTACTCTTGGGTTTGCGAATTGGATTGGGTTTTTCGATCCTCTTCTGCATCAATTGGTATCAGAGCACGTTTATAACAAGGTTAAAGATTCCACCAAGATGAGGTCAGGCGCATGGAGTTCCAATTGGAGGTGGTCGAGGAAGAAAAACTGCAGACAGGAAAAGAGAATTGAGACGACTCCAAGCCAGAATGGAAGCTATGGAGAGAAGAAATCTTGGGCCTGTAGATGTCAGTGATGAAGAAGAATCTTCTGAAGAAGAACCAGAGGAGGTTGATGAAGAAGTGAAGGTATTGAGGATGCTGGTAAAGGCTAGTAGTAGCAGGCCTAAAGTGGAAGTTCCCATGTATGAAGGTAATCTGAATGTTGAATATCTCATGGACTGGATAAATGATTTGGAAAAGTACTTTGACTTTGAAGAAGTTGAAGACAAAAAGAAGATGAAATATGTAGCAACCAGAATGAAAGGATATGCATCCATTTGGTGGGATGAACTACAGATCCACGGAGAAAGAAAAGGTAAGTCCAAAATCAAAAGTTGGGATAAAATGTTGGGTAAAATTAAAATTCAATTTATGCCTAAGGATTACCAGTTAACTCTCATTAGGTAGATGCAGAATCTTAGACAAAAAGGAATGAGTGTTAAAGAATACACAGAGGAATTCTTTAGGTTGAGTATTAGGGCTGGACAGACACAAGGAGACATGGAGAGAGTGTCCAGGTATCTAAATGGACTGAGGTATGGCATACAAGATGAAATAATCTTATTGAATTTCATGATTGTTGAAGATGCTTATCAGGCACCCACTAGGGTGGAAAAGAAGCTACTGAGAAAACAAAACCAGGAGAATAGAGGAAGAAGTATAGCAAGAGGGAAAGGCTCTTCAAATAGAGGAGAAATATTTCAGACTTCTAGGAATGAAGCAGAGGTTCCAGTATCCAAACACCCCAAAGAGGAGGATTCAGGGGAGGCATATTTGGTGCTAGAGGAAGAGGCAGAGGTAGAGAAATAAAATGATATGCATGCAGTGATATTGGACACATGTCTTGGGAGTGCCCAAGGAACAAACCAGGAGCTCGGAGGAATGCAAACATTGCTGAGGCTATAGAGGAGCCCAATGAGAGACCATAGATGGGAAATCCTCCGGAGGAAGGTGAATCTCTTATGATGAAGAGATTTTTGGTCAAAACAGAGAAAGACGTGCATGAACCAGCACAGAGGAAGATTTTATTAAGGACTAAGTGCAAGTCATAAGGGAAGTGTTGCAAGTTGATTATTGATAGTGGTAGCATAGACAATTTGGTCTCCACTGAGATGGTAGATAATTTGGGATTGAAGAGGATGAAACATCCCACTCCTTATATAGTTTCCTAGTTGTAGAAAGGACATCAGCTCTACAAGGTGGAGTTACAAATTGGTAACTACAAAGATGTGGTGTTGTGTGATGTGATTCCTATGGATGTGTGCCATATACTCTTAGGAAGGTCATGGCAATATGACAGAAAGGTTGTTCATAATGGAAGAATAAACACTTATTCTCTGGAAAAAGATGGAAAGGAGCATGTGCTACTACCTTTGAAGGATGAAACAGTTCAAGAAGTTGCAGAAACTAGTATTTTGTTGATGACTAGGAAAAAGCCACTGCAAGAAGTCTAGAAGGATGAGGAGCTACATTTTTCCCTTATTGGAAAACCAAAGGTAATTTTGACTGCCACAAACTTAGATGATTTTCCTACTGAAGTTAGAATTATGCTTGATGATTTTGTTGATATTATTGTGGATGAGTTACCAAATTCTTTACCTCGTGTGAGGAGTATTAGTCATCATATTGACTTAATACCTTGTGCAAGCTTACCTAATAAGGAAGCTTACATATTGACACCTCAAGATAATGAAGAAATTAAACAGTAGGTACAATATTTATTGGATAAATTTTTGGTGAAAGAAAGTTTGACTCCCTGTGCAGTGCCTACAGTGCTAAGCCCAAAGAAAGATGGTGCATGGCGTATGTGTACTGATTCCCGATCAATCAATAAGATCACTATCAGGTATAGATTTCCCTTACCTTGTATTGATGATTTGATGGATTGTTTGAGTGGGTCCAAGTATTTTTCAAAGATATATTTGAAGAGTGGTTATCATCAGATAAGAATTAGAGAAGGGGATGAATGGAAAATTGCATTCAAGACCAATAATGGGTTGTATGAATGGCTAGTAATGCCCTTTGGGATTACTAATGCACCTAGTAATTTCATGACATTAATGAATGAATTTTTGAATGAATACATTGGAAAGTTTGTGATGTACCTAGATGATATTTTGATCTTCAATCGGAGTAAGGAAGAACATCTGAGACATCTCAAATTGGTGTTGAATACCCCATAGAAGGAGAAACTACTGATAAATTTGAAAGGGTGTAGTTTCATGAAGAATGAGTTGATTTATTTGGGTTTTGTAGTCTCAGAAGAAGGGTTAAAGATGGATCCATAAAATATACAAGCAATTCTAAGTTGTCCAATCCCAAAGAGTACTTTTGAGGCCAGAAGTTTTCATGGTCTTGCAATTTTTTATAGAAAATTCATCAGGAATTTTAGTCATATTTGTGCACATATAATAGACACCTTCAGGAAAAGTAGACAACCTTTCAAGTGCACAGAAGCAACAGACAAAAATTTCAATATGTTGAAGAAGAAGATCATTGAGAAGCCTATCTTGGCTTTACCAAGTTTTGATAAAGTCTTTCAAGTGGAAATAGATGCCAATGGGACAGCAATAGGAGTTGTTATGAGCCAAGAACAGAGACCAGTAGCATATTTCAGTGAGAATTTAAGTGAAGCAAAATAGAAATATTCCTCATATGACAAAGAATTGTATGTTGTTGTGTGGGCTCTTAAGAAGTGGAGGCATTACTTGATGCCCAAAGAGTTTATTTTATATTCAGATAATCATGCTTTACAATTCATAGATAGTCAACCAAAATTGAATCAGAAACATGCTAAGTGGGTGGAATTTTTGTAGAATTTTAATTTTGTGATCAAGCATACAAGTGGAAAATCTAACAAGGTAGATGATGCTTTAAGTAGAGTGAATTTAACCTTACAGGAAATTAAGGTCAGTACTTTGGATTTGAGAATTTGATTAACATGTATAAAGAAGATGTGGATTTCAAGGATATATATGCAGCCTGTGAGAATCTAGTTTCCCACAATAGAAACCAATGGTTGGATTATATGTTACAGGAAGGATTGTTGTTCAGAAACAATAAATCGTGGATTCCAAAATGTTCTATGAGAGAAAATTTGATAAAGGAGAAGCATAGTGGAGGTTTTTCAGGTCACTTTGGACAAGACAAAACATTTTCTCAGGTGATTACTTTTTATTTTTGGCCAAGCACGAAGCAGGATGTAAATAACTTTGTTGAAACATGCCAAAGGAAGGAGCTAAAACACTGGACTATATCAACCCCTGCCTGTTCTAACTAGACTTTGGGATTCCCTCAGTATGGATTTTGTTCTGGGATTTCCTAGAACTCAAAGGGGTAATGATTCTATTTATGTAGTAGTGGATAGGTTTCCAAAAATGGCTCATTTCATTGCTTGCAAAAATACCAATGGTGCAACAAATATTGGTAATTTTTTTTTCTCAAAAGTTGTTAAATTGCATGGTCTACCTTTAAGCATTGTATCAGATAGAGACACTAAATTTGTTGGTCATTTTTGGAGAACCTTATGGAATAAATTGGGAACCAATCTTAGTTTTAGCGCTGTTTATCACCCTCAGACTGATGGCCAGACTGAAGTGGTAAATATAATCTTGGGATATATATTCAGAAGTCTTGTTTATGAAAATCCAAAGTAGTGGGATTTAGCTCTTGCTCAAGCTGAAATTGATTATAATGATTCACCTAACATAAGTATAGGTATGAGCCCATTTTAGATTGTGTCTGGGATACATCCAAGGGGGGTGTATGAACTCATAAATTTGAGAGAGTTGGGAATGAGGAGTTTAGATGGTGAAGACTTTGCATATAGTATGCAGGAGCTACAGGAAAATGTCAAAACAAAATTGCAGGAGAGTGCAAACAAATACAAACAGAGAGCATATTTGAAGAGAAGAGAAGTTGATCTTCAGGTTGGAGATTTAGTAATGGCATATCTCAGGAAGGAAAGGTTTCCTAAAGGAACCTACAATAAACTAAAACTCAAGAAAATTGGGCCTTGTAAAATTCTAAGGATGTTTTCTGCATATGCTTATGAAATTGAACTTCCTTCTGACTTCGGAATTTTCCCAATTTTTAATATTTCAGATTTATATCATTTTAAAGATTCAGGTGTTCAGACAGAATAAATGCTTTCAGGTAAGGATGGTCAGGTTGTGGATTAGAAAGGACAGTTACCTTAGAAGGAGCAGCCACATATTGAAGCTATATTGGACAAGAAGATTTCAAAGAAAACCAGAAACAGGGATTACTTCCAGTACTTAGTCAAATGGAAAGGACATCCATCTGAAGATGCAATGTGGATGACAGCAATGGAGATTTCTAAGTTCAATGTAGACCCTGAAGACTTATTGAAGAATTATTTTTCTCCCTTGGAGTATGATGCAGGAGCATCGACCTAAGTTCTATTATTTTTCTGAATAAGCAACCAATGTTATTTTTCTGCTGCCATGTAATAGTCTAGAAGTCTAGATTATTTTTTATTAAATGTAATTGGTTAGGATAGAATTGGTTTGGTTGTAATAATGGAAATTTACCACTGCTACCCTCAGATCTTGCAAGAGGTTTCTCGAGGGTAGGGTTGTTATCTATTTGCTTTCTTTAGGAGTCTGATCTTGCTTAATCGGATCTGACAGGTTCATGAAGTCCTATTTAATCATTGTATGTAACCGAGCTATGGGTTGTTGATGAAATGAAGAACAGAGCACCCTGACTCTGCATTTAATGGTTTAACCCTAATCTTCTTTCAATAACCAGAACCTGTGTAAACCCTCTGCATATGCGTGAATTGAGTGTATTAACATGGATCTTCAAAAGCCAAAGTTGTGACATCTTCACCGAACAAACAGGGGTGGAATTGATCCTTGCACTGATCAATTTACGAAATTACAGTTTGATCGAGTCGTGGAGTGAGTGTTGGATGATCGAGATTAGATCCAAGGAAGGAGATCGATGGTCCTAGACTGTTTCCGCAAAGACAAAGTAAAGGTTTGTTAAATTTGGGGCAAGCCAGGATCATATGGTGGAGATCAAGCCTGATTTCACGCGGGAAAGATCAACGATGGGGAAACCATATCACAGGACGAAGTTGCGTGGAAGATAGAACTCTGCAACTCATAAGTGAACGAATCCGCATTTGGGCACAAATCAACGAATGGGAGCAAAGCTGCAGGAGATCGACGACTCGGGCGGTTCCAGCAATCCAAAGCCAGTTGCGAAAGCCGCTTTGCGGAGGGAAATTACGGGGAGCAATTGCAGAGGGAATTATAAAAAGCCACCTGCAACTACGGAAGGGAGCACACCCGCAACTACGGAAGAAGGCATACCCGCAACTGCAGGAAGGGGGCAATTACGGGAGGATATTTGCGGAGAGTGATTGCGGAAATAAATTTCAAGAAATTTGTGAAGCCGCATCTACAACCTATGGAAGGAAGGTCATTGCGAAAAGGAGACTGCAAAAAGGTGAATTGTGGAACTGAATTGCTGAAAGAATTATGTTCGACGCTCTACAATTAGGTGAGACCCACAACCCGCAATTGCGGAAGTCAGTCTTTCAAAGGGCGTTGCGGAAGAAATACTTAGCTTCTTTTTGCTAAGTTTGGAGGTTCTGCCATACTTGGAACCTAACTAATTCTGGGTTTGTGAATTGGATTGGGTTTTACGATCCTCTTCTGCATCAAAAAGTTCCCTAAAGTTGGGGAGTTGTGCCAAGTTGGCACCAAGATATTGTGGGCCATTTGAAGTCCTTGATAGGATGGGACCAGTTGCATATAGAATTGTATTGCTTGCTAACATGAGAGCTCATAATGTTTTCCATGTTTCTTTGCTTAAGAAATATGTACATGATCCTAATCACAAAATTGATTGGAATGTGATACAGGTGGAAACCGAGTGAGATTTCCAAGTGGAGCCTATGCGCATCCTCGACAAGAACGTCACATTGCTGCGGAACCGAGCTATCGGACAGGTGAAGGTGCAATGGAAGAACCTTGGTCCCAATGAGGCTACGTGGGAGCTGGAGGATTCCATGAAAGAGGCATTCCCATTTTTGTTCAGTTTTGAGAACATCGAGGATGGTGTTGTTCTAAGGGGGAGGGAAATGTAACATCCCCATTTTGACCCTTAGAGCATATTGGATTTCAAAGTAAATATTATGAACATGCGATGTATGTTTTCCTAGCGTGGAGCTCAAGTACAAGGCCCCACTAGTGGATGCTTGGTTTTTATGTAAAATGCAAGTAGTAGATATTATGTTATCCATGTGCTATCAAGCCATATAACATTGTAAATGATGTGCAATAAAAATACAAAAGAAACTGGCTATGGAGGCAACTAATAAGAGGGGTCCATGTGTATCCACTAGGGAGAGGTGAGGGGGTTGTGGGGTTGGACCATAGACTTCCAAATGTCATCTTGAGAACCCCTTTGACCTTCCTTGCTGACATTTAATTCTGCTAGAGGAAGTGGTTGAAGGAACTGTTCATGCGATCGATGGAGTGTGGGAAAACCCCAAAAATTTGGATGGCAGGGTATGGGGATTTGTTTTCCTTGATCCACAATTCACTCTACCCCTGGAAATTCGTATTCCTGATCCCCATTACATTAGGGACTAGTAATCGGATTTTGGATCAAAACAGAGAGCTGAGTAGTGAAGAGAAAGGAAAATCGCAATTATGTGAAAACCCCGATTTAGAGTGTTGGATTCACCCAGAAATTCGTGTGGGAAGTTCAAACCAACAGGGGATATGTCATCCTGGAACCTAGGGAAAATTTGCAGCATGTGAGATGCTCAGAAACCCGTGAGAAAACCCTGTGTTGATAGCCAAGAACCCAGCTGCGGGATAGAGTCGCTTTGGCCATAGAAATTGAGTAAGCCAAGTGGGAATGACAGAGAAGAAATAGGACAGAAGGTAGGGTTTCTTGATAAACCTAGTGAAGGCTAGAGTCTCAAGAAATCAACAGCTTGGACCTTTTTATTCCCACCCTGAAGAGAATTGGAGGGAAGGGGTACCTGAGGGACTATGCAGCAGAGAAAGGGACCTTCCTTGTGTTGGGTGTGGTAGGTATTGTGTGTGCCAATATTGTTCGAGTTAGAATTGAGAGGCCTATAGCTCTGAGGTTGAGCTCACTGGATTAGCATCCTCCTCTATTGTTCCCTAAATGCTTGATAAACCCAACTGTGTGTTGGATTAGCATGTTTGTTGTGTGAATCAATGGTTGTGAGTGAGCCTATTTAGTTCCTCCTTAGTGGATACACAACCCAGCTCAGGGGTGGTCTCTCAGGTGAAAGAATATAGGCTGGAAAGAGAACTATGGTTGGGTGGAACATTTCTCTCCCATAGCCAGTTGCTTGGACAATTTCATCTTATAAGATAAGTGTTTTTGAGGGTTCTGAATGATGCTACTTCCTATGTTGTGTTAAGTGTTATTCCAATTCAAATTGAATGAAATTATCATAGGGAAACAATCAATAGAAAATCTATGTATAAGCCTAAGCATGGGGATGGTTCATTTGTTGTGTGTTTCATCATTTTTTCTTGTGTTAATATGATGTTAGTCTTGCATGTTGTAGATGCATTAACTAGATTTAATTCCACTATGTATGTTTACTATTCATTGCAAACATCCTTATAAGGTTTTCACTTCATCATATGGGCTTAGGGGATGAATGAGACACCCCTTGATGTGTACATCACCCCTCTATGGTCAAATGAAGGGAGGGGCCTTTACAGGGTGATCCCAGGGCTCTTGACAGTGGGGAAAAGAAGCTTTGATGGACTCTAGGGTAGCTTTTTGGTTGGAAAGGTGGCAAGTTTAGAGTCCTCAGGTGAGGTAGGGGATCACACAGTTGCATAGAGCTCGCCAAGAGCTTTCCAATGGTACTGAGTTTTCCAGAAATGGATTCAGGATGAAGAAGTTATCAGCTTGAGAAGTTGGTGGTCACAGGGGTATGGCCAGCTTCTGACTTACTGAATCTGCAATGCGGAATGCGGAAGTCGGGGGCGCATTTTCTTCAAACACTGGGTATTTTGGTATTCTGACCTCTCGACTCCTGCACTGCAGAATGTAGAAGTCAAGGGCGCTTTTTCTCGACGTAGTGTTTGGTGCTCCAACTTTCTGACTCCTGCATCGTGGATGCGGAGTGCGGAAGTCGGAGGCGTAAATCGTCGAAATGGTGTGTTTGGTGCTCCGAATTTCCGACTCCTGCATCGCAGATGCAGAGTGCAGAAGTCGGAGGAACAAATATTTGACAATGTCTATTGAGCGTTCCGCTATTCTGACTTCCAACTTGCAGATCGCGGATTGCGGGATTGCGGACCAAAGATGTTGCGGCTGTGTAAAAATGGCAGAGTTGTGGATAAATTTGGAAAAAAAAATTATTAGGTTGTTCCCCCATCACTCTAAAGGAAACTAAGGCGATCTGGGATGTGACAAGATATGCCTCTTTGAACCAACATCCTTAGAGAAGGCTTTCATCTTGGCAAGGGAGGTTGAAAGTAAAAATATGGTGATGGCTACTAGAAGAACCACCTCCAACACATATCGAGAGAATAATGTTCCTTCTTCTAACCCACCTCAAAGGTTGACACCTCAACAAATGGATGAAAAAATAACAAAAGGTCTATGCTTTAATTGTGACAGAAAGTATAGTAAGAGACATAAGTTTGATGAGAAGAAATTATTCTACATAGATTGTGAAGAAGAAGAAGCAAAAGAATAATAACCATATCTAATTGAAGAAATAGAATAGATTACTCCCACCGTATATTTTCATGCATTGGCTATAATTAGCACTCCTCAAACTCTCAATATCGAAGGATATATCAAAAAGAAAAAGATAAGAGTGTTGATCGATTCTAGTAGTACTCATAATTTCATTCATTGTAAATTAACCAAAGTTCTCAATTGCTTTGTATATCCAACACCAGAGTTTCAAGTGATGATTGCAAATGGAGGAACTATCAATTGCTCAGGGAAATTCCATAATATCAATCTTACTACGGGGGAATATGTATTGAATAGTTCTATGATTTCTATCCCAATGGGTGGTGCTTATGTTGTCTTAGGGGTTCAATGGTTGCAATCATTGGGAATAGTGGCTTTTAATTTTCAAGAACTTTTCATGAAATTTTCTTAGGAAGGAAAATAATTTGAATTAAGGGGCATCACAGGGAATCCAATCAAGGTCATAATCTCTAATGGTATGAAACAATTGTTGAAAAAGGGACATCAAGGTGTAATTGCACAATTATGCTCACTATATGTTTAAACGTCTAAGCCTCCTATTCCTCTAGATCTTCAAAGGGTCATTGATAAGCACTCCAAGGTATTTGAAGATATTCCAAAAGGTCTTCTGCCTACTCAATATTTTGATAATGTTATTCACTTAATTCCAGGAAGTGTTCCTCCTAACATCAGACCTTACAGATACCCCTATGGCCAGAAGAGTTAAATTGAGCATATGGTTGAATAAATGTTAGAGGATGGCATAATTAGGCCTATCCAAAGTTCTTAATTTCCACCAGTGGTAATGGTACACAAGGAGGGATCATGTCATATGTTTTGAGATTATAGAGAGATCAACAAGATCACCATTAAAGATAAGTTTCACATTCATGTCATTGATGAATTATTAGATGAACTGCATGGAGCAGTTTACTTCACAAAGTTGGATCTCCGTTCACGGTATCATCATATTAGAATGAAGGAAGAAGACATCCCAAAAATAGCATTCAAAACTCATGAAGGTCATTATGAATTTATGCTCATGCCTTTTGGCCTTATGAATGCACCTTCCACATTTCAAGGTTTGATGAATATCGTTTTCAATCCCTTCCTTAGAAAATTTGTGTTAGTATTTTTTGATGATATACTAATCTATAGCAAGTCTTGGGAAGAACATGTTCACCATGTTGACTGGGTGCTACAACTACCAAAGGAGCAACAACTATATGCAAAGCCTTCCAAATGTTTCTTTGGGGTAAAGGAGGTAGAGTATTTGGGTCATATTGTATCTAATGAAGGTGTCAAGGTAGACCCTAACAAAATTAAAGCCATGATGGACTAGCCAATTCCCCAAAACTTGAAGAATCTTAGAGGATTCTTAGGTTTAACAAGTTACTACTACACGTTTGTTTGGAACTATGGAAGAATAGAAGCACCTCTAATAGCATTATTGAATAAGGAAGCATTATCATGGACTCCATGGGCAACTCAATCATTTGAACAACTTAAAGAGGAAATGTGAAAAGCTCTTATTTTGACCATGCCAGACTCGACAAAAACCTTCATTGTGGAATTTGATGCCTTAGGAAATGGAATTGATGATATTCTAATGTAAGACAGATGGCTCCTTGCTTTTGAAAGTTGACCAATCAAGGGAAAGAACTTACAAAAATCCATTTATGAGAAGGAAATGATTGCAATACTACATTCACTTAAGCAATGGTGTCCTTACCCAATAGGTAGGAACTTCAAGGTCAAAACATATCATGATAGTCTTAAATATTTCTTGTAATAGAGACCATCTTCAGAAGAGAAACAAAATGGGTAAACAAGATGTTGGGATATGGCTTTGAAATCATCTACAAGAAAGGGAAACAAAATGTGGTGGCAGATGCACTCTCCAAAAGCAAGGGAAGAATGGAAGAATGATCAATCTATGTGGATGCTCATTCAAAAGCTACAAAGGGATCCCAGTGTATCAGATACTTTTGTGTGGAAAAATGATTCACTATGGTATAAGGATCACTTATATATATGTAAGAACTCCCAACTCAAACAAAAGATCCTTTTGGAATTACACGCCTCTCCTATTGGTGGGAACTTAGGATTCCTAAAAACGTACCACAAGGTCAAGAAGGAATTTTTTGGGAAGGTCTTAAATCTGATGTTCAAAGGTTCGTGGCAGAATGTTTGGTTTTCCAACAAAATAAGGTTGAAACAGTTAAGACCCCAGGTCTTTTACAACCATTAGAAATATCTTGTCAGCGCTGGGAGGAAGTCTCAATGGATTTTATCACAGTTCTACCCAATTCATAAGGGAAGAATGTTATTATGGTGGTTGTTGATAGACTCACAAAGTATGCACACTTTTGTGCACTCTCTCACCATTTTAATGCAGGTACAGTTGTTGCATCTTTCATGGAAACAATTCAGAAGTTACATGGAAACCCAAAGATTATTGTCAATGATCGAGATCCAATTTTTACTAGAAAATTTTGGATTGAACTATTTTCTTGTTTGGGTACCCAGTTGGGTCATAGTTCATTCTATCATCCTTAATCCAATGGGAAAACTGAGATAGTGAACAAATGTTTGGTTGGAAGGCTTTCTTCGTTGCTTTGCATCTCAAAAACAAACACAGTGGGTGAAATGGTTATCTTTGGCAGAATGGTGGTACAATACTTCCTTCCATGCGTAATACAAAATGTCTCCATTTATGGAACTTTATGGGTACAATCCTCCATCTATCGCATCTCCCTTAAAAGGAAAATATAAATTTCGAGTTGTGGAATATCACTTAGAGCACCAGCAAGAAGTTCTCCAGTTACTAAAGGACAACCTGGCTATGTCAAAAAATAGGATGAAACAACAAGCAAATCAACATCGCAGTGAAAGAAGTTTTAAAGAAGGGGATTGGGTATTTTTGAGGGTGAAACCTTACAAACATATATCCCTCAAGAAACTAAATAAATACAATAAATTAGCACCCAAGTACTATGGTCCTTATAAAGTGTTGCAAAAGATTGGTAGTATGGATTACAAATTGGAGCTCCCTTCATCTTTAAGGGCACAACCGGTTTTCCATGTTTCTTGCTTAAGAAGGTAATAGGAGACAAGATCCCAATTCAAACTATCTTTCCAGAATTGGATGAAGAAGGAAAAGTCATATTGGAACCTGAACAAATCACATAAACAAGGACCAAACAACTATGCAATCGGGTTATTACTGAGTAACTCATCAAACTGAAGAACTATCAGTTGAAGGTTCAACATGGGAAGATGAGTCCATACAAAAGCATCCACAACTAATACAGCATTAAGGACAACACTTGTCTGAAGGGGAGGGGCATGTTAAGCCCTAAATGTTGGCACATTAACCCCCTATATTGTGGCTAATTACATATTATTGATGTCGACTTGGGTCTATTAGTGGTAATTGTCATTTGTATTATTATATTAGTTATGTCGGCTTGGGTTCATTAGTTGCAACTATACCGCTTGGTCTCCTATATATAGGAAGGAGACCCTTTCATTTGAATCATCTTTTCTTGTCTTGTCTTGTGTACTTAGTGCATTGTATAAGGAGGTTTTCCCCTCAAAGAGGCTTTCTATTCATCTATTTTCTTTATTAAAGGTGTGGAGTAATCTTTTTGGTCTATTTCTGCTCTTTTCATGCTCTTTTTGGAAACTTGTTGCTTAATAGATGTGCCTTATTGGAGAGATGGAAAGAATCAAAATCCATTTTGATAAATTAGGGAGGTCGTGAAGCCTAAGTGAATGCTTATGCGATCAAGGTTCTCCTATAGTTCCAAACTATTCGAATCTCTCTGAGATACAAGGTGATTATCAATAGAAATGATGCTATATGTAAAATTCACTACTCAAATAAAATGTGCTAAAGTGAGATTAGTGTGCAAGTGGTGCAACAATGTTTTATATGCGTGTTTCAATAAATCACAAATGCATGGCGCTAAAGTAAGTGTTCTGCATGTTTCTTTGTAAAGTAAAACCGTGATTTTCTAACTCTAATGAGATTCTCTCAAATCAAAATTAATAAATAGACCTTCTAATTTCTATTAATGGATGGTGATGAATTCCACCAAAGACAATGAGTCAAGGTATAACAAACACATATTTAGTGATGCAATCTTAGGGAATATCCAAGAGGACAAAAGATATTTATATTCTTGGGTGCTTATGCAATCCCATGAAATCCACTCAATGATAATACTAGATTTGGCCAATTAGATACCTCTTCATGAATAATGAAAAAAGGGTTACTAACTTTCAATGGTTATAAAGGGGCGAATTGTAACATGAAAGAGTTGGGTGGCTCCATAAAATCACTAGTCTTGACCTAATATTTAACACTCTGAAAAGAATGTGTCCTTTGCATTGGAAATTTACACGTTTGATAGAAAGGATTTAAAGATAACTAGGGAAAAAAACTAGGTTTCTTATGAAAAACAATTATAGGGAGTTTTTGGATGCCTATCCCCATGATCCTAACTTAGATTATACATTCTTTTGTCTCTTAAGGGAAGGATGAAGTCAATTAGGTATTATGTTTCCCTATTTTTAAAGGGCTAAGATTAGTGTCATAAACCAACTATATTTGATTAAGGTGTAGCAAAGGAGGTATTTCAAACTTCCAATCATTTATGATTCACCAAGATCACTTAGGAGCACAAAGAAAAGAACATACTCTGATGTAGAAGAATATTCAGGCCCTTCATTATGTGCATAAGTGACGTTGACAACTTGAAATTGAAATTTTGAAAGTAAACTGTTGAATGCGTTTTACTTTAAAGGTTGAACTCTTTCGCAAAAAAAAGCGTTTGGCCACATCCTTTGGATTAGGGTACCTTTTTTATTCAAGCGTGCATCATAAATAAGCATCAACGCATATTACCTAAAAGGCAAGGCGTTATATCCCATTGGTGGAATCAAGGCAGTTTCAAGCTAAGGTGACACCAGTTAATCCAACCCTTTCAATTCATTAGTTCATTAGTGACCCCAGACCAAATCAATTTAAGCCATGAAATTGTGAAAAAGGAAAATAAAAAGTGATAAATAATTAAAAATGAGCTCATTCTTTATCCAATCAATTCCTAAAGTTGTGAGCAATTAAATGAATAAAACAAGATATTAGTTCCATATATGCCAAAGGAAATGAAAAGTAAGATGCTAAATGAAATTGTTGAAAAGGAAAAAATAAAAAGTGACAAATTATTGAAATTAGGTTTTTTTTATCCTAATTGAATTCCTTAAGTTGTGAGCAGTTATGTAATATCCCAAATTTGACTCTTTGGATGTTTTGGATTGAATTGCAAACAAGTAGACATAGTGATAAGAGTTAATTTATCTGAATAACCTTAAGTGGAAATGACATAAATATCTTATATGAATTCCTAGTGTGGAGCTCAAGGCTAAGGGCTGACTAGTTAATGTCTAGGCATGTGCTTCGATAAATATGCTTTTGATATACCATGACTAGGTAGGCTAGATATAGTATACACAAGATATGTAAATAATTTAGAGTCCACTAGAGTTGAAGAGGAAAATGGGCCCAATGGGATGACAAATAATCCTAACTTGCCTAAGTCTTCTAGCCTTCATCTTTTCACCATATGCCTTATTGAAATATCCAAGCACCAAACATTGAATGCATGTGGTGGTTGGTGGGGAAGTCCACCTTCCTTAGTTATGAGAACATGGGTTGAGTACAAGAGAATATTAGTGTAAGAGACTCCATTCCCTAGGAATTCAAACAATCTCTTTTCCCATGTCCTCTCACCATGCAAGTTCAAATTGACCACTCGAGGGTTCATGAGAGGAATTCATTCCATCCAATCCAAAGTTATGCACGGGAATTCCCATTATCCCTTAGCATCCAGTCAAACCATTCACCATATCCATGCATCTTTGAGTTTGGAGTTGCATTCTCATGATGTGGACTATGTTTCGACCTTGTAGATGACCAAATAGATCTAAGGAAGAAAATATGATGAACTTATAAGAGATATGGAAGGTTGCAAAGGATAATAAAGATTGGGTTGCTAGGAAGGCATTCCCAACCCGTATATACTGTTTCTCATTGAGTGCTCAAGAGACATTAGATGACTCTACTAGGTTGATTATGAGGGAATATAGTAAGATTGTACTCCTTCTGCACACATTGACAACACTAAAGAGAGAGAAGGGTTTCCTCTTGGAATATTGAGTAGAGAAAGGAAAGGCCTTTTAGTATTTCATGAGGGATAGTATAGAAGAGCAAGGGTATATTACTGCGTGGGCCATTGGAGAGGAGTGGCATGGCTAGGTTGGCTAGAAGGTTGCTTAGAGAATTTTGTGTTGAATAGCTTGGCTATTCTGAGAGAAATTGGGTTGGGTGAGTGTCCATAGTTTGTTTCCTTTGTCTTTGTGACCTCATAGTCTAGCTTAGAGGTGAATCCTAAGAGGATTACCTATCATTGGTGGAAAATTACTCACCATTGGCCATTTTCTTTGGACCATCTTATTCAAAGATAATTTTTCCTTCTCTCTTACGGAATTCTATATAATTATGTTGATAAGTCTATGTTTTTCTTATTTATGAATGTAATAATGTAAGTCATGAATGTATGATACTGTATGCATGATTGCTACATTATAAGCATTTTCCTTCAAGTTGATTTGGCTCAAATTACCTTTTGCATCAAGTTTCATGTATGCAATATGGTTGCATTGATAGGTTGTGTGCCTTTGTAGCTCAAATTTCCCAAGTGTATTTGCATTCAAATTTATATTATGCACATTGGCATTGTGTGATGCATTGGAATCTAGATGGCATGGCCCAAACCTATTTTGAATTTCATTATGCATATTGGCATGCCCATGGGCCAAACATCAAGCTTTGTGAATGGGATGGAGTATCTCTCTCATAAATAGCAATTTGCTCATTGATATAAGGCCACCTATACTCTCTTTACGTTGTTGTCACATTGTTGTATTTCAAAAGGATACTAGATTAATCATTATAATATATTACCATCTTACCATCCATCAAAACTAGGTAGATGAATGCCAAGATTTCTACAAAAGATGTCCAAATTCCAACCTATATTGATTGTAAATATTCATATGTCCTCATATCCAACACTATTTTTCTTCATTCATTGGATTTTAATTTGATGCCAATATATTTGAATGTATTCCATGGATGGAATTTACACTGCATATAGCATGATATTGTAATCACATCGACTCCTCATTGTCAATAGAAATTCATATTTTATAGGTCTTAACACATATCTAGATTCCAAAAATTGAGATTCGTGATGCCAACAATCTACAGTCATAGTAAAAACCATACTCCTTGGCAAGTCTTTGATAATTAAAAACAATTGCGGCCTTTATTGTAACATATTCATTCTTCCATCCACGATCAATAGCATCACTTGATTTGCAAACAATTGTCAACCTTCTTTCTTCACAATGTTCGGATATCTATTGTGGCTCATAATCCACCATATCTCTCCATGGCTTCTTCCTCAAACTTCAAAATTAATTTCTTATAGATAGTTGTCATATGTTCATTTAGGCCCTAAGAACTATAGCTCTTTGAGACCATGTTAAGAAATAGAACACATGACAAAATCTAGAGAAAAGGCCTTTAATCCATCTCAACACATAGATTCATCCAATGATATCAATATATAGTACATTGTCATCAATAGATAATGATGCCACCTCATCATCAAGGATAAGGATGACAAATCGAAGATCCCAAACTCTGTGAATATCTAGGGACTCATTGTTTAATAGTAGCCTTCTCATAAAACTTGAGGAGGCCAATATTCCTCAAAAGGAGGCAACTATGTGCTATAATAAGACAAGGGTATGAATCCCTCTCCCTCTCTTGAACCTCCAACTCCCATACAAAGTTGTAAATATCAACCTTATGTTGTTGTTTTTATCATCATCACTCTCTCTAATTCACAAACAACTTTCATTAGACACACACAAAAAAAGAGTAAATAACTATTTTTATTCATTAAAATTGACATATTTTGTTTTTAAAAAAATGTGTAAAGAAGTCGATGCACCTTAAAACACATAACACATTGTTAATAGCATTGAATAATAATTAGGTCATTGTCCATGATGCGCCTAATGAAAAAGATATGAATTTATTAAAATAATCAATGCACCACTTATTATGTGCATTGATGCCTACTAGTGTGTCGTTAATGATATGACACACCATCTATGGCACATTCGTATTTTTCGAACCACACTACTAAGTTGGGAAATTTTAATGTTTTCATTAGATTAACTGTGTGCTTCTAATGTATAGAGGCATCGTTAATGGTGCCTTTTTACATTTAATAACCCACCAATAGGGCCATATTACTATCATATCAAGAAGCACCACCTAATGATTCATTTATAATAATGAAAAGCACCATTAATCATGTTGCTTATAGTTGTTACAAAATGCATTATACAAACATGAGATTTAAAAAAAAAACTATTTAATGTTTTACCGGTGCACTAGGAAATGTATGGATGCACCATTGGTGCCTCTGTACATACCAAACACACTGATTGAATATTTTAACCACTTATTTTTCCTAAATGAGCCAATGCATTGGTAATACCTAGAAGCACCACTAACCATGTGTCTAGATATTATGAAGAGAACTGAAAACAAATGTTTTTTTATGTTTAATAATGCTCTCAATGGTTTTTTTTTGACTGAAACATAGGGTAGATTTAATTGATAACCGGTGAAACAGCCACCGGGTGCTTGGTTACATAGATATCGCGGTCTGGATTAACAAAATTCTTGGACTTGAAATGCCCAGAGATTCCAGAGTTGTAGAGCAAAATAACAAAAGACAAGCTTGCATAGGTAGTTCCAGGGTAAACTGTAGTTCTGAAATTCACAAAGAGGACGAAGAAGAGATCTGAACAGAGCTTAAGAGAGATTGAGCTTCTCCAAAATCTTCTGGACAACGACTTCCAAGGCAGCAATTTTGTTCCCATAGTTCCCTGAGGTATTTGCCATGTCCTTGAAATGGGTGTAGACCACTTCTTCGAAGTAAGCAACTTCTCCCTTGGAGTCTTCGAGTTCCTCTTTGATATTCTGAAGATCTTTACTGAACTTCTTCCATTTTTTGAGATCTTCTGCGATGTTGGATTGCAGGTGCCCTTCTTGCTCCTCTGACTTGGCTTTGAGGAGATCAATTGATTGTTGTAACTCGTCCAGCCGATCCTCCACAGACTTGCCTCCAGATGTAGATCCCACCGATGCCATGTTGAGATGCTTGGGCTTTCCTTTCTGGGCTTCTTACTGCATATGCTAGCGATAGCGCACAGGAATAAGAAGAACTTCCCATTCGGGCTGATTACATCGTCCGGAGAAGTCAGGCTATAGTGGAGATCCGGCTCGATAGCAATCTTGACCATAGAGCTTAACTGACAAGCGAATAACACGACAGTCCATAAAATATTCCTTCTCAGGAACTTATTTGACTTAAGGGAGATTGCATACTGATTCTTTGTCATTTATAGATAAGATAATCCTGCCCAGGAGCACGACCCTGTTTGCCTCAGCGTAAGCTTGTCCATTCTGATCACGAAGGACATGGTAATATTTGATTTTACTGAATTTGGAAGCAATCATGAAGATTCTGCGCAGGATCCTAGAGAGACTAATCTTGGGAGGTAACTTCTTCAGGGTCATAGCATGAATTATGATCCGAGAGTCTCCAAACACTGTGATCTCAGAGATGTTATTGTCAATGGATTGCTTTAGCCCTTGCCAGAGGGCTAGCGCTTCAGCCTTGTTATTTGTGTCCGTCCCTAAGCCCCAGGCAAAGGAGATAAGGATTTCGTTTTCTTTGTTGAGGAGGACTCCCCCCGCTCCAGCCTGTCCAGGGTTTCCCTTGGAGGCCCCATCAAAGAAGAGGCAATACTCCCTTAGCGACATTCTCCATTTTTGGAATTCAGGATCGCCCATCCGTATTTCCCATTTCTCGTGAGTTGAAAGAGAGATAGCTTCAGGGGCATCTTTTAGAGTGAATTTAGCAGCCAACTTGCCTCAAAAGGACTTAGGCTTCTTGTGTTGGAAAGATTTACTCTAGAATCCGTCGCTTCCCCCAAAAAGGCCACGCATTTGGCTGCTACCCTGGAGCTGGAGATTGCCTCATCTCTAAAGATACGTCTGTTGCGCTCCAGCCAGATCTTCCAGCAAGTTACTTTGGGGATCCACATCCAGATTGTCTTGAGGCGGTTTTTCTTTTGAAGCTCAAATGGGGAGTTTTTAATCCAGTTGGAGAAGAGATCAGATAAGCTTCCATAGATGTCAAAATTGCCATGGCTTGGAAGGAGAACCTGCGCCCAGACCTCTTTTGAGAAAGAGAACGATAGCAGTAGATGAGTCAATGTTTCTTCTTCTATGAGACACAGGGGACATCTTGTAGGCCCTTCCATTCCACGTCTTTTTAGCGTGTCTCCTGTTAAGATGCTGTTGTGTGCTACCGTCCAGCAAAAAAATTCTATTTTGGGAATGATGGGGAAGGTCCAGATGAAATTCCACTTAGCTGGATTTGGGGGGGCGTGTTGCACATTTTGAAGAGATCTATACCCTTCTGCTGCTGTATAGCAGCCAGATCCGTGACTCCATCCTCTTTTGTCTTTGGCAGTCTCTGATTGAGGGGCTTTACCTTGAAGGAGTTGTAACAGGATCTCGGCTTCCCCTATTAGATCCACAGGGACCTTGCCAAGATTCCAATCTTTCCAGCTTTTGTTTCCTTCTTCCTCCCAGCTGGAGATGTCCCAGAGTGAATCTTTGTTTCTATGCTGCATCCAGGCTTTCAGATTACCAATCTCATTAACCTTTCCTAGGGGCTGGTCTCCCATAATAGAGTCCTCCCAGAGGTTTATTTTTTTCCCGTTTCCAGGGATCCAGTAAAGGAGGCTTGTGAAGTGCTCTAGGACCTTGGTGCAGAGAGTAAAGATTGGAGATCCTTTCTTTCTTTGAGGTGGCTTATCTAGACATTTTAATCTTGAGCCTGGGAAGTATTTTTTCCTTATGACTTTTTTGCTCCAAGTTTCTCGGTCTGAGACTAGATTCCAGAGTATTTTTGCCCCCATGGCCAGATTTTGTCTTGCCAGACTTCTGAATTGCAGACCTCCTTCCTTGTATGGCTTTTGAATTTTATCCCATCCTACCAGATGAAGTCTGTGATTGTTTCCTTTACCTCCTTCCCAAAGGAATTTCCTGATTAGTCTTTCCATTTTCCCGATAATCAAAGAAGGGGCGAGGAGGATGGAATTTTGGTAGATCGGGATGCTCATCAAGACTGATTTTATGAGAACTGTCTTTCCTACTTGGTTTAGCCAATTTGAGCCCCAGTTTTGAATTCGGTTTTTAAATTTGTCCAGGATTGGATTCCATTGATTTGCTTTTGGAGTTCCTTTAGCAATTGGAACACCCAAGTAGGTGATGGAATCCCATTCATGGACTGCTTCCATTCCTAAGATTCTAGCTATCTCACCCAGCTCTCTGGTCATGCAATTCCAGCCAAAAATCTTGCTTTTTTGGAAGTTGATCTTGCTACCTGAGACTTGTCTGTAGATATCCAGCTCATGTTTGAATCTTCTTTCAACTTGGGTACTAGCTGCTCCCAGAAGAAGTGTATCATCTGCGAACTGTGCATGATTGATCCTATTCACGTTAGCTGCCATATGGAGACCTGGGAGGACGTTCCTTTGCTGGGCTTCGATAAGTTGGAAGCTTAGGACCGAGGCTTGGATTGCGTAGAGCAGAGGAGAAAGAGGGCAGCCTTGTCTAAGGCCCCGAGAGGCTTGGAAGAAATCCGTGGGTCGTCCATTGACCAGGGGGGCTATCCAGGGTGAACTTATGCATCCTTGGATCCACTTTACAAAAGGGTCTGAGAAACCAAGTTTCTTCATAACCAGGAACAAGAACTCATGATTTACTCTGTCAAAGGAATTGGCTAAATCAAGTTTAATCACCATGCCTCCTTCTTTGGACTGGTGGCTGGAGTGGATTGCCTCTTGGACCAACAAAATATTGTCCTGAATCTGTCGGCCTTTTATGAACCCTCCTTGGTTTTCCGGAATTATTCGAGGCAGCACTTTTTTGAGTCTATTTGCAATGATTTTGGTTACAATTTTGTAGCTCAGATTGCAGAGAGAGATGGGTCTGAATCTGGAGAAATGATTGGCCCCTTTTTCTTTTGGGATCAGAGTAAGAAAGGCAGAATTCGTGCTTCCCCCCAATTTGTTGGTCTTTTGCGTATGCCTCACCATTCTAAGCAGGTCCAGCTTTATCAAGTCCCAGCAGTTGGTATAGAATCTTGCTGTGAAACCATCCGGGCCCGGGGCACTATCAGGTTTCATTTGGAAAAGGGCTAGTTTGAGTTCCTTCATGGATATGGGAGCAGTGAGAAGGTTGTTATCAGACTCTTGGACCAGGGTGGGGATGGTATCAAAAGGATGATCAAGGGGATTCAGAGGGTCTTCAATTGGAGCTGAAAATAGGTCTTTGTAAGTGTTGTAAGCGGCTTTTTTGATGTCATTAAAATTATTGAGCAGGGAGCCTTGATAGTTGATCTTGGTGACAGCTTTGAAGTTCTTTCTGGCCTCTGCTTGTTTGTGGAAGTAGGAGGTGTTTTTGTCTCCACTATCTAGACACAAGCTCCTTGATTTTTGTCTCCAATATTCTTCTTCTACCCTATAGGCTTGGTAGAAATGCTTTTGGAGTTTTGTTTCAGTAGCTTGAATCTGAGGAGTGAAGGTGGTTGCTTCCAAGGAGAGTTGATGGGCTTCCAGGGCTTTTTGGGATTCAATTCTGCTAGAAGTAGGGGAGGTGATACGCTTAGCCCAGGATTTAAGGTCTGTTTTCAGCCTTTTAATTTTCTGTTCCCAGGAAAAGGAAGGGGACCCTGGGAAAGGAACTGACCAGGAGTCAGAGACGACTTGATGAAAGTCTTCTTGGAGTATCCAGAGAGGGCTGAAACGGAAAGGGACAGGGCCCAGATTTGTTTCCGAGGAGAGTTCCAGGAGGATGGGTTTGTGGTCCGAGATATAGTTAGGGAGGATCTTGGAGGAAGCTAACAGGCCGAGCAGGAGGAAGTCGAAATGGATCAGAAATCTGTCAAGCCTAGCCGCTATGTGACCCGGGCCCAGCCTTTTGTTAGTCCAGGTGAATTTTCCCACCGAAGGTTTGATATCAATGAGGTCCCATCCCAAGATAAGATCCTCCACCCATTCTTTGGATTGGTCTCTTATTGGGGATCCTCCTTTCTTTTCATCAGCTGAAAGAGTTACATTGAGATCTCCTGCTAGAATGATGTTATTTGGAGAGTGCAAAGAAAGAAAGGATTCCAGCGAATCCCAGCATTGAGCTTTGTCTGAGGCCAGATTTGGAACATAGAGATTGAAAAGACTTACTTGTATTCCGGAGTCTATATGATGAATATTGGTGTAGATCCAGTGCATGCTGTAGTGGTCTTCAATAAGGTTGAATTTGGACTCGTCCCAGAAAGTGGCAATTCCTCCCGAGGCTCCTCTAGAACTGATGGCTTTCCCCGGTCCTTTTTTCCAGAAATTGAATGCAGCTTGATGGAGGCTAGAATCCTCCAATTTCGTCTCCTGAACTAAGAGGATGTCAGGCTTATTGATTTTTATGATGTCCTTCAGAGCTTCTTGTTTGGGTTTGGAGCCTAGGCCTCTGCAGTTCCAGGAGGCGTATCGCATTTAAACTTTCTTAGGGGTGGGGGCCCCTTTGGAGCCCTGGCCTTGCTTTGATCTGGTGATCATTGAATCAAGGGTTTGCTGAGCGCCTTTGTTTATGTCTTGGAGGGCTTTCTCTTCCCTGTGCTTTTTCTTTGATTTGCGGCCTAGAGCTTTGGCAGGCTGATTAGGGGTAGCATGTGAACTGCTGGTGTCTGAGGCTGCTTCATCTATGCATCCCCCTGATTCAGAATCCAGATTGGTGGGCTCGTGATCCAGATATTTTGGAATCTTAGGGTTGGAGGAGATTCTCGGGGAGTCTGGAGGTTGGTTATCTATTTGGTCTTGGGGTGACTTTCCCTCGTTTTCTTCCTGGGGGATTTCTCCAGCTTCTAGATTTTCTTCATGGTTATTCTTTGTATTATCATCCAAACCAATTATTTCTGTAACTGAGTCCTGAGAAGGGTTTACCTTGTTCGATGTGGGTGCATTATTCTGATCTGCTGCTTTTTTCCCCGATTCAGGCTCTTTGGCTTTGGAGGGTTCTTTTGACACTGGAATTTGTCCTGAGTTTGAGGTTCTTTTTTATTGGGGCTTGGCTGCTGATTTGCTTTTCTTGACTTTTTTCCAACCCTAGTCTCCTCATGGGGTTGGGATTTTGGGCAAGATATTTGAAAATGTCCATGCTCATGGCAGAGCCTGCATTTGAAAGGCAGCTGCTCATAGTCCAATTTTTGAAAGTGACTCCAGGAGCCGATGGAAATCTTGAGTGCTTCTGGTAGACCTGCTTCTAGATCAACCTCCACACAGATTCGGGCACACGAGTATTGCCCCTTTGGATCTGCTTTATCTATGTACCTACCAAGGCGGTTCCCAATTTTTTCCAGCGCATCAGGGTTCCAGCAATGAGCAGGCAGGTTTGGAAGCCGTACCCAGACCGGCACCTCCTTTGGAACGTCAATGCTTGGATCAAAATCCGGGGTCCATCTGTTGAGGTAGAGTCCTTGAGATCCCATGAAGTAGGGTCCGTTTCTGAAGATTAGATCTCTATCTTCTTTTGTAATGAATTCAAAGATGTAAAAACCTCTTCCCACTGGATAGCACGTCACACTGTGTTTCAGATGGGGCCTCCAGTTTCGTTGTATCCAGTCATCGGTAGTTCTCACCGTTGGCCACAGGCCCATAAACTGGCCTACCAGTCCTCGAGTGGAGAGGGCTAGAGCAGTTTTAATGGCGTTCTCAGCTGGTAGCTCGACTTCAGGAATTTCATCCAATTTTTTTATGAATTTCAGAATCACAGGGGCCGCAGATTTCTTTCCACACGGGTTGATGAGCCTTCTAAAGGCCTCTTCCGCAGAGATGGGTGAGGAGGGAGGGGGGGACCCTCCCCCAGGAACAGCCATGGCGGCTGCAAGCGATAGAAAATCCAGAAACCCTAGAACGCGACTGTCTCAGAGCGCTCCAGTCATCGGGGGATCAAAAGTCCGAATCCATGTCTTATAATGCTCTCAATGTTAATAGATGCACCATGTATCTTTAAATATAGACCAACTCAGACATGTATGCACTTATAATCTCGAGATGCACTATGATAAGTGGCTATATGTAAATTATACAACTTAGTGTGGGGTTTTTATAATATTTTTTGTTACAATAGTGCACTCAAAGTATAGGGACGTACTATGAATAATGTGTCGTGTATATTTACATGATGCACCATTGAATTTGGTGCAAGCTTAATAGTTTGAACGCATCATGCAATTTAAAAAAAATGGAAAATTTAAGTTAAATTCTAAATTTTAATCTGCTAAAAATGTAAATGGAAGGTAACAAATAATTTATATTATCTCTTCTCCACCAAGGAGGCATGGTTTCCATGTAGATAAGAAATAAAATTATGAAACAATTTTCCAAAATTCAAGAACAAACTAAATCTAATGGTGAATCGAAGGAATCAAGGAACCTAACAAGAGGGTAGCATAGATAACTGGACAGACATGTAGGGATGCTAAGCATCGATGCTTGTGTGGTTGGAAGCACTAAAAGCAATGTAAAAAAAAATTGCAGATAGTTTTTTTTTTACCGTACATTGGTGCACCCAACATGAAGATATATTGGTGCACATGTATGTGCCAAACGCACTGGAGAAAATTCATTATAAAATTAACATCTAGCTATATTATTTATTTAGGCATCTCAATGAAAGTATGGGCATTAAATGGATTGATCTATTTTTTATTTTAATTTTAAATAAAAATTCTATATTTTATTACCAAATGTGATGAACTATGATGGTGTGCCATGCTATCATCCACACTACCTAGGGTGTTACTGTGTTAAGGGCACATTGTTGGATTCTAAACAAATGAACATGGTAGTGTATTGTGCTTTTAGATGCTATAGTGCATCAATGCATAATTAAATGCACTAGTTAGTTTTTGAATTTAGAGAAAATACAAACCTATATTTTATTACCAAATTCCTTAGCCTACTTCGATGCTCCTTGAATTTACATGCATTGGTGCACTAAGATGTTTCTAACACACCATTTGAGTCGTAACAAAACTAATATCGTTGTGACCAATGATTAAATTTGAAAGTCTTGTCTTAATTTTAAATTAAAGGGCATATCTTCACTCAACCCTTCCATGATGAAATGCATTATTAAAAAAATATACTTCATGTCCCTAAATAAAAATATTCCACTTTCAAATTGTTACGATGTTAAAATTAACCAACCAAAATTTTACAATGTTAAAAGTTAACCAACTACCAAATGGAAAAAATTGCAATTTCAAGAAAACATAAAAAATGAACACATATTTCATTCATATTAGCAATATCCACAAACTTATTATTTTACATAAATTAACACATTTTAGTAAAATGTAATAAGTGAACATATTTTGCTTCCATTCATTACATATTCTTCAAAACCATGGAACTTACATCACTAAAGACGTGATGATATTTGCGAAATAGAAAGAAGAGACTTTCAAGCTTACATTTGTTTTCATATATTATAAATAATATTCCAATCTACTTCATATAGAACATAAGGTGCACTAAAAAAAATAAACATAGCATATCTAATATATTCAAAAAAAGTCTTAATCTACCACAAGTTCTTATCCTAAAGCTTTTTTTATACTTACATTTCATAAATATATTTAATTAAAATTACATTCTCAAACATAATATTTATCTTTAAAAAAAAATAAGAATTTTAAAGAATTCTCATTTCATATATCTAATTATAAAATCACATTCTCATACTTTATTTATAAAAAATAAAATATTTAATTAAAATCACACTTTTATATATAATATTTTACTTCATTTATAAAAATATATAATATATATCATGAATGAAATGTATTTCGTTATAAAATCACATTCTCATACTTTATTTATAAAAAATAAAATATTTAATTAAAATCACATTTTTATATATAATATTTTACTTTATTTACAAAAATATATAATATATAGCATGAATGTTTGAACGTGAACTTTTGAGCAATTACTTTTAAACATATTTTTAAAAATAATATTAAAACAACTAATTCATTAAATTTTAAATGAAAATCAATGTTGTGTTATACATTTTCAATACAATATGTTTTCTTTACAAAATGGTGGTATAAATTGAAACAAGAGAATCTCTCTTTTTGAAAAATATTTAAATGAAATTGTTGTTACGTTAGAAATTTTTAATACATTCTATCGATTAAAAAATGGTGATATAAATTGAAAACAAGAATCTTTCTTTTAAAATATCTTCATATATATTAATTATCGTTAACATTAATTGTTTCACATGGAAAATGAAAGCCGTAAATTATCTTATTTTAAAATTCTTTAAATAAAATAATTGTAAGAGAGACACGTGCAGAAAGTAATTTAAGTGAAATTTAGGTTGTAAATTTCATGTTAGATATACAACATATATATTAAATAAGTAAAATTAACATTAAAAGTGTTTATACGTGTCATTTAGAAATGTCGTAATGTATTAGTTATTTATAATCTAAAGTTAAAAAGTTGAAATATTGATGAAAATTAAACTAAAAGTAGGAGAAAAGTGACACCTACTACTTTATACTTTTAAAAATAAAATAGAAAAATAAGTCAAATAGTATAAATAATATAAATTTAACAAGTATTACACACATAAACACAGTTACACAACAATGCATATTATATAAAATTATGATAATTTAAACACAACTCCACCTTACACCAACAATATATAATCTAAATTATTAAAAGAAAAAATATAATCAAAACCCACAACGGATCTAAATTACTTTTAAATCAATAGGAAAATACATTTATAGATGTTGCTTGAAGAAGAACATATTATGTGTAACTTTATTTGCTATGCTAATGAAAGCACTTTGCACATTATTAGTTGTAGAGATAGAAGTGGTAATCATTTTTAATTTATTGGTCAATTTAAGACCTTATTGGAAATTGAAACAAAAACAACCATAAACACTCTATGTGCAATACTATTCGTTCAAATGTGAATGCAAAACATGCTTAACGAAGGAAAGGTTGATCCATTCGAAATGATTGATGACCGATCGAGCGGTAAAGTGAGTGAGCACGTAATCTTTCCATTATTAAGTACGGCTGGTACCATCCGGATGTGTTTCGATTATTTCAAACAAGCCTTTGTTAAACCAATGGCCCATAAATTGATGTCTTGGTAGTAATGATTTTCAAAATATAATAATAATAGTGTAATACAATAAATAAACAGATGGCAAATATTTATAATTTTTGTTTTTTAATTATTTTTTATTAATTTTTATTTCTGACAAATAATGTGTATAGTAGGGAAAAATTGTCACTTCAAAACTTTCCTCCAATTAAAAATTAGAAATTTGTATTTCGAAAATTTAAAAATTATTTTTTATTTTTTAAAATATTTAGTTTAATATTTATTTTCTATAAAACATTTCAAAACTATGGAAAAAAATATATTAGAAATTGCATAATAATTAAAAAGTCAATTGAAATTGACTGCAAACCCATTGCTATATACCTTGCCGAACCTTCGGTAGGTATAATAAATTAAAATATTAAAACAAATTTAGTTTTCATTTAAATATATAATCAAATTATTTTTAAAAAATTATGTTTTTAAAATGTTAATATTTTAAAATTTATAAAAATTGAACCCTTCCAAACAAAGTTTTATTTGAGGAGTATATCCCCAATGCAAATGTTTGTGGTATGAGAGGCCTAGGTTTGTACAAATAATATCATCATGTGGTGAGCAATATCATGCAGAAATAAATTTCTACTCCTTTTATTTTTTCTTTTGCTATTGTTTTTTTCACGGAGCTTTTTTAGCTAGATTAGGTGGTTGTGGAATGATTCTAAATCTAAATGAAGAACATTTTTATAAGCTATGGGTGGGGTGTGGTCATGGTACCAACACCAAAGCTGAAATTTTGGCTTTGTGGGGTCTGCTTCAATATGCAATACTTAATGGTATTATCTCTTTACACATTTATGGTGATTCTCGTGTGATTATTCAATGGGCTAGAGGTCAATTTAAGCTACAAGTGTTACATCTGGACTAGTGGTGCCAAAGAAATCAAAATCTAATGGCAGACTTTTCATATATATGTATTTCGCATATCTACAAAATTTTCAACAAGGATGCAGATTCTCTTTCAAAGAGAGTTGTGGATCTTCCTCATGGAACCTTGTACTTTGAAGAAATTAGGGAAGACTATGTAGTCTTTGAAGGTTCCATTCTTATCATTTGAAGCAATAAATGGGGGGTTTGAACAGTGGACGTACACAGTTTTGTCTTTTGATTAAGTATGGTTTTGTATCTTTGTAGTACAAACTCGATGTTGTTGTTTGTTTATTTTGGGTTCAAGTGTTGATGGACTATAATTGGGATCAATTTGGGTTTTTAATGAGTTTTGTTGCCAATACTTAACTTCTGTTAAGTCCAAAGTGTATCTGGTAGATGGTATGTGCATGTGGACAGTCTTGGATGATATTCTTGATGTATCTACATTATGTAGACATGGAGGATATATGTCTTCTTTTTCTTTGATTGTAAGGAATAGCAAGAAAATGGGTTTTTTCTACTGAAAAAAAAAAATATAAAAAAATAAAAAAAAAAATAAAAAAAAAATAAAAAAAAATATAAAATAAAATTAAAAAAAAATAAAATAAATAAATAAAATTCTGATGATGATGATGATGGTTAATGTCCATTGAGACCAACTTTGATCTATCAAACCTTAAGAAGAAAGAAACAAATTACTTGGTTTCCTGTAAAATTTTATTCCTATGCTTAAAAAGCTTAGAAAGAAGCATACCAAGGTCATCATAGTTTTGACAAGTTAGAAGGTTAGAGATGTTAGTATTTTAATAAAGATTGTGAAACTATGATCTAATACATTTTCAAAGGAAGTTAATGGAGATATTATAATAAAATTATATCATTTACAATGATGTCTTTGAGAAGAAAATACCTGAACTTTGATTTTGCAAATGATAATGGAAAACATGCTTAATTTGTTGGACTTGATTATGAGTGATTTTAGCTTGCAAAACATAAATTTTAATTACAATGAAATATATTTGAATTAATATGTAGATTCCAAATAATAATAATTGAACATAGGTTTGGCTCCCATGAAAAAGATGTTTGCGGCAATGAGATTTAAATATATTGATTCAAGCCATAATTAATGAGGTAGATCATAAGATGGGACATTAGAGTACAAGTGGGTGATAATTAATGAGGTAGCTCACCCTATGGAACTTGAGTGTAAGTGGTCATTGATTATGTCATGGCATAGTGAAATGTGACAACTTACAAATAAATTTAGAAATGTTATTAGGTTTTAATAAAAAAACAATAAAATCCATATCACTTCATAATGTAATTTTTTTCCCACAAAAAAACCATAACTATATTAGTCAAAATAGACTTTCATTCTTCATTACCTTAAATAAGGTATGTCTAACATTTTCAACCACTTTCAAACCTTCGCTCTTTCTGATATCTCATATTTTATGAGCTTGTATCATATTCTATCTTCCTTACAGGAATGACAATAGCTATTGTGCAATTTCAAAAAATATCTATTATATGTAGACAATAGACAAAAACTCCAGGTCTGCGAGCATTATGAGCTGCTTCTCATATTATCATTACACGGCCAAAATTTAATATCGTCTTCTTCTAAAAAACAGATTACAAAACTTTAATCTTTTTTTCTCCATGAATCCATGACAAGGGCGTAATCAAGCGACATATGAAAAACTGAAAGTACTTGTCCCGACTTTCTAGCTATCTACTATCTGCTCAAAACTTCAAATTACCTGTGATTCTGAGAATAAACCTGTCTAGTTCATCCAAAGTATTTAGACGAAAAACGGTGTCATTTCACAAAGAAAATACAAAAGATCATGAAAAATTAGGTATTACGAAAAGGAGCATGAAAATATCCTTGATTTTCGCCATTTGACAATCCAGAAATGAACCATTCCCCTGCTTGCATATAAACTCCTACTTTTGCCAATTCATCTGCCTTTGAATTTCATTCTCTATATATATGCTCAATGGAAACATTTTTTATTGAAGTTTTTAATCTTTTAGTTTCCTGCAAGAAAGATTCCAAATACAAGTTATGTATTTTGTTCTTTCCATTTATCCAATTTACAATAACCCGCGAGTCCCCAAATATTTGAATGCCCTCTGAGCAATTTTCTACTGCCATCACAAGCAATAACCTTAGAGCACTCAACTTTGCATAGTTATTTGTACCATTTCCAAGACCTGCTTTGAAAATGTAGCATAGATTTTCATAAATAAACAGTATACCCCCAGCTCCACATACCTTTGGCTCACCTAACACGACTCCATCAAAATATGCCCATGGCATATTTTTATTTATCTCTTCAATGTTCACCTTTCTGAACCAGATCTTTCTCTTGTCTTGAGGAAAATATTTGAGTATTGCCAAGCTCTGTGCAGCACACTGAAACAAAGGGATATTTGTGTCTTCAAAGTAGCTTTTATTTCTGGCTAGCCATATACCCCAAGTTATAATTATGAGTAGAGCTTGAATTTCCTCATAATCTTGATTAGCACACCAAAGTTTTAGGCTTTTCTCCACTGATTCTCTATACCAATTAACTTATGGAGTCATCATGTAATTAATCTCCTTCCAGATTGCTTTAGTATAAGGGCATTCTACAGACAAATGAAAATTTGACTCTTCTGCTTCCTTGCAAAGATAGCATCTCCCCGGACCGGATCTGTTTTTTCTTTGAAGAATATCTCACACCAGGGCTTTGTTTAATAGTAGAAACCACATAAACAATTTTGATTTAGACGGACAATTGAATCTCCATAACGCTTTCCACCACCAACAAGGGACATGTTTGTCTTCTGTTATTATCAAAGTTGTGTATCATATTTTTGGAATATAAACTCTTGTAGGTGAAAACATCCATGCCAAGGAATCTTCATGATTCCGAATCTTTATGTTGCTATTTGTTAGATTTGATAATAATAAAAAAATCCACAACATGCTATTAGCACCTTGAAACTCTATAATATCATCTGATAACCATCCTTGTGCCATTATCTCCGAAGCAGAGTGATCCACTATATTGTTCAAGGACACGAACCCTCTTTCTCACAGATGTAGAATCATATGTTATGGAAGGAGATGCTCATTTTCGTTTCCCACCCATGGGTACTCACCTAGCCTTAAACTTCAGTCATTCCCTACCTTCCATGTTAAACCTGATCTGACCAAGTTAAAGGATTTGACTGCAGATTTCCAACTTATAGATATATTTTACATAGACTTTAAAGGACTGCGTATCCATTCAACCATAGAAAAAGTGTATATATATTTATGCACTACAACCTTCACCCAAATTCCAGTCCCAAATATCAGTCTCCATATGTTTTTAGCAGCCAAAGATTTTGCAAATAATTTAGGAATTTTAAAGCCCCAATCCCCCAATTGTTTTGGAAAGGCAAATGAATTCCACTTGATCCAAACCATATCTTGATTGTCCATATTTCCAGGCCAGAGGAACCTATAGCAGATCTTCTGAATTATGTCAAGAACCCATAAAGGGATCCAAGTATTCATCCAGTACATCGGTATCGCTTCCAATACAGATTTTACCAGGATCACTCTGTTCCATTTTGAAATCCACCTATGACTCCAGTTAGAAATCCTCAGTTCACATTTAGCAATTAACCAGTCCTAGTCCTTTCTCAAATACGAACAAGGATTTAATATGTATCCCAAGTATTTTAACCCATCTTCAAGAGAGTAAGTATTAAAAGAAAATAGAGTTTTGAAGAAAATCATTTCTTGGTCCTTTATACATGTTCCATGCATAGTGGATTTCCCATTGTTTGTCTTCATCCCTGATGCCAAACAAAAGTCCGAAAGAATTTCCTGAATTTTCAGCATATGTTGCCCTGTTCCATTAGTGAAAATGAGTATATCATCTATGAAAAGTAGATGAGATATACTCACATTTCCTCCAAAACTTAGTTCTTTAAACTTTCCATCCCTTTTAGCTGAGAGAAAGTCCCTTCCGAAACCTTCAACTGCAATAAGGAACAACAATGGTGCCAATGGACAACCTTGCCTTAGTCCCCGACTAGGCCCGAAGAAATCAGAGGTTGATCCATTTATTAAAATTGCAAATGAGACTGGAGACAAGCTTCCCATTACCTAGGAAATGAAAGAAACTACAAACCCCATGTGAGAAAGGATAGTCCTTAGATAGTTCCAACTAACCCTATCACATTTTTTTGATAAGTCTATTTTAATCACAACCGACTTCTTATTCCTTAGGTTTATGTAATGTATTTGTGCTAGAAGTTGTCTCCTGGCTGCTGGAGAAACAAGCCTAACGCATCTTAGTGCCTAGGGAAAAATGATTGGTCGAATTGAATGGAAATGTGGTTCTGTAATGAACCAAGAGATGGTTTACAAAATAGAGAAAGTAGAAGATAGTTGATAACATCAGCTTCTGAGAATAGCATTGGGTAAATAGAATGAAACAAGGATGATCAAAAGTGCTTCAAGTTCTGATAACATATGGAATAGACTGCTCATTCACACATTAACATAAAATACCATGTTCAGAAAAACATTCTAATCATGGAACCTGAGATACTAAATATGAGCATGGGAAATCATAACAAAAACATTGTTGCTCAAGAATCCATAACTAAGACCAGTTAACATAACTGCACAGCATTCAGATTTAAAAGAAAAGCTAGAACCTACCTCATAGAAGATGAATTCTCGTATTCAGATAACATGTCTCCAATGGAAAATTACAGAGTATGTAACTTCATGCTTTCAGAATAATCACTCCCGACCTTTTACAATCTCACAGCCTCTCAGCTAGAACCTCCTCTTTTTTTTCCAATTACATTTATCCCTTTATAGATATGTGGATCCATTTAACACAGTTTGTAGATCCAATTTAAAAGGAACTCGGTTCATATCTACTGACAACAAGAAAACAAAAGCAAATCAAACTACAATAAGTTGCCACCAATAAATCTATTACAAAAATCCTTAGATTCTATTTTTCAGCTCTGAATCCTTTAACTGCCCGGCGCTCTGTCTCAAGATGCTCTGCCACCTAGCAAGATTGTTTTGAGAATTGAGTATCATTTAACACACAATTGGAAGATTGTTTTGAGAATTGAGTAGATTTCTGGTAGTCATCTATCTGTTGTGGTATTCCCAAGCCATAGTGAGTTTTCTCCAATACAATCTGGGCATGAAGGAGGAGAAGGAAGTGGGCGTGCAGATGGGAGCGTGAAGAAGGGCATGAAGGCTTGGATGTGCAGGAAGGGGTTAATGCTAATTTGAGTTGTTTTGATGTGGCTTTGTTCATATATGCACTAATTGTGCCGCTTCGACGTGATTTCTGTTTATTTCTTGCTCTGTTCTAATTTTTTTGTCATGCCAGTGTGACTTGTTATGATGTTGTTGTTTGTTCGTTCTTGATGGTTTTTTCCGGGACCTTTGCACGTGTTTTATTTATATTTCCAGGATTTCTTTATTTTTTTGTGAAGGATGGGGAGAGGAATATCAATGGAGGAGACGACATCATGGGTGAGTTTCACAACCTACTCAAAGGAAATTGGACGAGAAATGCAAGTAAGACCTCGAGAAGTGCAACCAAGACCTAGAGAAGTACAAGTAAGAAGACCTGAGCAATGCAAAGATGTTTTGGATTTCGAAGCCTTTTCAGACAATGAAGAATGTAGTGAGGAGTGTTTATTGTCTCTTGATTCCATTCTTCCAGATGATCTTTTGGAGAGAATTCTTACTTTTTTTCCCATTGCAAGTGTTTTCTGCGAAGGAACAATTTGTAAGAGATGGAACTCCATCAAACTCTCAAGGAAATTCAAGTGGCAGTGGTCCATAGTACTTTTACAAAAATCCTGGTATTTCATGTTCACGAATTCAGAAGATGCATCTGGGTTTGCATATGATCATGTTCTAAAGAAATTGTACAATTTCAGACTTCCTTGCATAGATACATCAAGTTGGTTTGTTGCTTCTTCATTTGGTTTGGGTTGTTTCATGGACAATACAAATAGGAACCAGCTCTATGTCTGTAACCCTATTACAAAGGACCACGGAAGGCTTACTAATCCTCCGGAACTGAAAATTTTGGACTATAGTGCGCTGGCCATGACTGTAAACCAACAAATCAATACCTATACTGTTGTTGTTGCAAGGTCCAAGAAAGTCCCTGATGATTACTTGCAATGGAATCTTTCTATTGAAGTTTATGACTCAGTACATAAGAAATGGATAAGTTTAGTCAGTGAGGTATTGAGAGGATGGAGAGGCGGGGATGAGGGTGTGATTTGCAATGGAGTTTTGTATTGCTTGATTTATTCTACTGCAATGGTGGGTAAAATAGAAAATAGGAATGGATTAGTAATCTATGATGTTTCTAGTGCCTCATTGCAAATATTGTCCATTTCCATGACTTGTTCCCTTACATGTGGTCATCTTATGAATCTCAAGGAGCATTTGGTGATGGTTGGTGGCATTGGTAAGGCTGATAGGCCTAGTATAATGAAAGGAATTGGCATATGGGAACTTGATAGGTGTGAATGGAGAGAGATTGCATGAATGCCTCATAAATTATTTCAAGGATTTGGGGAATTTGATGATGTATTTTCCAGCAGTGGTACTGATGAGATAATATACATTCAGAGCTATGGAGCTCCTATGCTGCTTATTTTTGACAAAAATCAGAGATCATGGAAATGATCTCAGAAATTCCCTCTTACCAAGAGATTTACTCTTCAGCTCTTCACAAGATTTTGCTTTGAGCCCAGGCTTGGAGTTGGCGTCTAGTTCATCCTTTTGGTGGGACTACGAATAGTTTATTTTGGGAGTTATTATTTGCATGTGTCTGATGTATGAATTAAGATGTTTTTCTCCATTTCTTGAGATGTTGGAGTGCATGCACTAGGAAATTTATCATCCTCGATTCTTTCTCCTTAGATTTTGGAATGCATCCAGAAGTATATATGGGACAAATTTGTGTTGTACTTCTTTAAACAGTTGCAATTTGCTGCATAATTTTAGGAAGGGCTATTCTTTAAGAAGAATTGCACTTCCATCTGTTCTATTAATCAAATCAGAAAGGGTTTTAAGGACATTTTGCAGTTAAATTATTTTTGGGTCTAGTTCATATCCTGGTGCATTCCTCAGCAAAACTAGCACGAAATTTTCAAGACAAATTTCCAATGTTCATGAGTTGGCTTTTTGAGGAGGGGAGGGATTGGGTATAATGTGTGGAATTTTTTTGTTTTAGTAGCTTGAAATTGATAGATTAGAGGAATTGTTTTAGGGTATAGAGTTATCTATTGATTACAATAATCAGGAGATTATTATATATTGCTTCCCCTGCAACTACAAATGTAGTTGCAGATGCAAATCTGACAGGTGTTGTATTGTGGATGGTGATGTTGTGCATCTGATTTTGGGAGGAAGACATTGAAGAAGAGGATGTCGATAAATCGACATTCACATTTATAAATTTGAGGCCAAGATTTTGCAGAATATGCTATATTCAGTAAGATAGCTTAATGGAGATATGTCTGTCCTTCATAGTTAAGGATTAAATGATCTAGAAATCATTTATAGATTATACCACCTTTTTTCATATTTAATGATGAAATGACATTCTTCCCTGTTGTTTGAGGATTGAGGGAGCTAGAATCAGAGATAGTAACATTGCAAACAAGAGCAATAGCTCCTTCCAGAATATTGCAGGGCTGAATTCCTACATTAGTAATTTAAATTTCCTTTCCAATTGTCATTCTTCCTTTGTTGTAAATAGTTGTTCTTGAATACTACCTGATAGATGATGTATAACAGGGTATTGAAATGTTCAATGCCAGTTTCTAGTGCAAAGAAGTGATTTTTCTTGATGATTATGTTTTCCATGGCCTGTATGAAATCTTGAATAGAATGGATGAGCCTGTTGATTTGTTGGTTGTAGAGTTGCAATTTCTAAAATTTAATTGGTTTGTCTGAGGCTTGCCCTTGGATTTGATTGGATGCCATTGTATGGAAATATATGTTCATCCTATCTATCACAAGATCAATGGATATGGTCTAATGAATTGACTCGTTATTAGAGGTTGAATGGTTATGGGATGTTAAAAAACTCATTTTCAAATATATCCTGCTCTTAGATACCTTTGTCATTTTTTTGGTGAAATACATATTCAAATTGATACTTGTATAACTGGAAACCAATTTTCTTCTCTGCATTTCTAAGAACAAAAGGAATGTCATCAAATCGAGAGCAGTATTGATATGCACAAGGATAACTCTCTTCAGCAATATAGTGATAAAAATGATGTATGTACAGTATGAGAATTGGAGGCTATGAAGAAGGGTCCTCAACGCATTTCAAAAGATACTTCAAAAATGTTACTTCTATTTTGTGCAACTTATGCCCATTTACTTATGGTTCTTGATGATGAAGAGTTCTATGAAAAGCAGGTTTGCTTCCATTTTTCATTTGTTTTTTGCATAGTTTCTATGGCTATGATCTTTCATTTGTTGCGTCTTCATCCATATCCCTTTATGTTGTGCTTTTACTCTTCAAATAGGTTCCTTTCACATTGGAACAACAAAGAACAATTGCGTCAATGTTTGATGGATGCAGCTCTTGGATCCCTTAATGATATCATCATTGGAGTTAATCAATGTTTCTTTGCTTGGTATGTATCCCTGTGTTTAAATAATAATTTCAATACCTAAATGATGTTATCTTTGGAGTTATAAGTGGCTACATTTTAAATCATCACTAGTGAGATTACCAGGCAGAATTTGCTTATTATGACAGTTGAATGAACTTGTTCCTTGTGGCATCTGCACCATCTTCTAGCTATAGTGAAAAAGGACGGTTCTTTTCGTGAAGCACATCTGAGTTAGGGGGGGTTAAAGAAAACATTGGAACTACAATATGTTTCCCAATTGTATTCATACATGCTTGCTATATTTTATTGCTTGAATTTCATTGGTGGACCTTTTCCTATTCTTAATTTATTAGTTCTCACTCAAGGATTTTTGTCACTGTTGTGGGAGTGGTTAGAGAGATTTCTTATCTTCAAGAAAGATGGATTTTCAAGAGTTTAGAAGCAATCACAGACTAGTCTAAGTATTGGTGAGAACCAAATTCATGGTACAGTTAGCAGAAAGGAGGAAAGTTTGATTAGAAATGTAAGCATTAAATGGGCCTCTACATTTCTAAGAACGAAAGGAAAGTCATCAAATAGAGAGCAGTATTGATATGTGCAAGGATAACTCTCTTCAGCAATATAGTGATAAGTCTAAGTATTGGTGAGAACCAATTTCATGGTACAGTTAGCAGAAAGGAGGAAAGTTTGATTAGAAATGTAAGCATTAAATGGGCCTCTACATTTCTAAGAATGAAAGGAAAGTCATCAAATAGAGAGTAGTATCGATATGTGCAAGGATAACTCTCTTCAACAATATAGTGATAAAGATGATGCATGTATAGTATGAGAATTGGAGGCTATGAAGAAGGGTCCTCAAGGAATTTCAAAAGATATTGCAACAATGTTACTTCTATTTTGTGCAACTTATGCCCATTTACTTATGGTTCTTGATGATGAAGAGTTCTATGAAAAACAAGTTTGCTTCAATTTTTCATTTGATTTTTGCATAGCTGCTATGGCTATGATATTTCATTTGTTGCTCGTTCATCCACATCCCTATATGTTGTGTTTTTACTCTTCAAACAGGTTCCTTTCACATTGGAACAACAAAGAACAATTGCGTCAATGTTTGATGGATGCAGCTGTTGGATCCCTTAATGATATTATCATTGGAGTTAATCAATGTTTTCTTCGCTTGCTATGTATCCCTGTGATTCAATAATAAATTCAATCCCTAAATGATGTTAGCTTTGGATTTATAAGTGGTTGTATTTTAAATCATCACTAATGAGATTACGAGGAAGAATTTTGATTGTTATCTTAGTTGAATGAACTTGTTGCTTGTTATGAAATTTACTCTGTAGTATGTTACTATGTACATCTCATTATTTCCTTCTGTGTTTTGTCCTTTTTTGTATCTCATCTAAAGGGACTAACTAGGATGTCGCAGGTAATGGCAAATTTCAAAGGAAGTTATCTTCTCGAAAATGACAAATATGGATCAACTGAATCCGATGGAGATTCCAAGTACTTCTTGGGATCTGGAAAATGTTGTTACTTTGGCATTAGGTTCTATCAAGAGATCTGAACATTTTGGATAGCTTGTGGATGGATTACACTGTAGAGAATATGTGTTTTCTCTTTCCTTTATTTTATACAATTTGATTCCATCGATTGAGAAGAGACAACAATCAGAGAGAAAAGTTATCGAAGGTGGGGAAACATTGATGATCATATTTCTCGTGTTCCCAATCACCATTTTTCGACTAGTACAGAACGTGGGGATGATGTTACTGAATTAAATTCATCATTTATTGAGTATTTGTGGCTAGTCTACCAGCAGTGGCATCTACACCATCTTCTAGCTACAGTGAAAAAGGATGGTTCTTTTCGTAAAGCACATTTGAGTTACGGGGGGTTAAAGAAGAAATTGGAACTGCAATATGTTTCCCAATTGTATTCATACATGCTTGCTATATTTTATTGCTTGAATTTCATTGGTGGACCTTTTCCTATTCTTAATTTATTAGCTCTCACTCAAGGATTTTTGTCACTGTTGTGGGAGTGGTTAGAGAGATTTCTTATCTTCAAGAAAGATGGATTTTCAAGAGTTCAGAAGCAATCACAGACTAGTCTAAGTATTGGTGAGAACCAAATTCATGGTACAGTTAGCAAAAAGGAGGAAAGTTTGATTAGAAATGTAAGCATTAAATGGGCCTCTACATTTCTAAGAACGAAAGGAAAGTCATCAAATAGAGAGCAGTATTGATATGTGCAAGGATAACTCTCTTCAGCAATATAGTGATAAAGATGATGAATGTACAGTATGAGAATTGGAGGCTATGAAGAAGGTTCCTCAAGGAATTTCAAAAGATATTGCAACAATGTTACTTCTATTTTGTGCAACTTATGCCCATTTACTTATGGTTCTTGATGATGAAGAGTTCTATGTGTTGAGATATTGTAACTTCAAAGAATATTATATTTGTACTTTATTATTCCGGAGATGATTCATTCCTCCGTGAAGATCTTATTGTATATCCGTAGATGTTTATTCCTCCGTTGGAATGTGGTAACTTGGGTTATTAGACTTCCCTAGTGGGGGTCGGCCCTGTATGTGGTATGTGGGTCAAAGGGTTATTAGACCACCTTAGAGGGGTCATCCCAGTCAGTTGTAATGGGGTATTTAACCCAATGGTTAAATACGAGCCTACATGATTTGTGTAAAAGACAAGTCGGAGTAGTGTATAAATAGAGGAGGTGTATTCCTCATTTAACACACACTCACTCACTTGAGAGTGGCGCACTTATGATAGAGAGGTCTGCTATGAAGAAGGAGGAGCTTATGCTCAGGGTTACATATTTTGTATTTGCTGGTCATCTATATTGAGGAAGTTTTGCTGGGTTTTCTACCCCATGAGGGTTTCCCAGGATAAATCTGTGTCTCTTGTGTTTATGCTGTGCTTGTTGTTTCTTCAGTGATCCTGTATATGCTATTATTGTGAAATGGAATGTAATGATGCTATTTTCTGTCTTAGCATATTAAATCTTAACATGGTATCAGAGCTAACCTGAAGGAAGGCAATGTATGGCACTTATGACACTTGCTTCACTTGCGACAATTTGAAGGTTTGGGTTTTACATAGCAAAAACCAGTCATTGTGGAACTTTCGCTATAAATCCATTTCTGCAAAGTTTCAGGATCTGAAAAGTTTACCGATCGTATATAACATCCCCAGGTACCTTGTGTCCAAAGGACACCCTCAGATTTGTTTTACTTTGTGAGTTATGATCAGTACAAGTTAGGGTTTCTGCCTCTTCCAGATCTTAGTCAAAATCAGATGACCTTGGAAAAAAGGTCATAACTTGGGATAGGAAGCTCCAAATGAAATTTCGTAAAAAGTGACAGGTATTACACAGACTGTACTATCTTAGGAATCTTTTTCAGAGGCAGAAATTCAACTAGTGACACGTGGCATGCCATACAAGTTCGCTCTCCTGTTTTATCCCATAAACATGTCACGTTGCGACACTTGGCATAACTCTCTCTCAAAAAATCCAATTGAGGTCAGACCTATCGGGATGGAAAGATGACAGGTCAGGATACAACAGAAAAAGTTTTCAGACCCTGTGGAGTGAAAAGTTTGGAGTTACAGTAGGAACAATCAGGTACATATTTCTGTCAAAACATAATTATTTTTGGAGCACCTTCATTCATGGCTTCCGGAATTTAGGGTTTCAGAGAAAGTTAGAATTTTTGGAATCGGAATCCACGGCTCAATGCTACTCAGGAAAATCGAAATTTAGAGTCCAAGATCAAATTTTTTGGTTGGGTTGAAGACCGGGCTTGATCAAATCCCAGTTTGGGATTTGATCAGAGAGATGGAAAATTAGGGCTTCAGCAAAAGTTGGAATTTTGGAAGTCTGTAACCACAGCTGGAAGCTCCTCAGAAAAATAAGAGTTTAGAGCCTTGGATAAAACCTTTTGATTGGGCATATGGGTGAGCTTCGTCAAACTCTAGTTCGGGATCCTGTCCATAAGATCCAGAAGTTTCGAAGACAATTTTGAGGGGTCAAATTTTGGAGATTTTAAAATTGAAGTATGCTAGTTTGATCAGCTCAGCAAGACACATCCTTCCATCCATTCAGAAGTGTGAAATTCAAAGATTGAATTTTTAGGGTTTCTCTAACAAACCCTAATCAAGCTCGAAATCAAGTTTCAGGGGGGGTTTAGGCTAAGGCCTTACATAAGAAGACTACAAGAAATCTCGACAGGTATGACTTAAGGAGATACAGGCATGTCTTGAAATCTGATTCTTGATTAAGTTCATAATATGTTTGTCCTCATAATATTCAAGTCAGTACAATCTCGATTAATGTTAGAATTGTCTTATCACCCTAGTAACAATATGAATGCATGTGAATGATAGAAGACATTCACTGTTTAGGGCTATATGATTGTACTAATGCACTGTGGTATTGTATGAGGTTGATGTTGTCTGCTAACAAGATACATGTACATCACAAAAGACAAATCAAGTTCCATGACCATGATAACATGAAGACAAAGACTCATCCACAATCTTTGATCACATAGAAGTTCTACTTAAAAGGTATGTATGACTTTGTTCTATTATGCTTAACCTATGAGATATGCGGGTTCCAACATAGGATATCTAAATAATTGAAGAGAACAAAGAAGATATTGATTAGGTATGTTAGACATAGCTAAGCAGGTATACTAATCCAGGTATGTTTTCCTATGTCATGTAAGAATCCTACCTTGTGTTAGGATCCCTTATATAAGTATACCTGGTATGATTGGTTATGCTTACTCATAAAGTTAGTAATCAAGGGTTTATGCATATTATGTCTCTTATCTTGGTTGATGATTTAACTAACCAGATCAAACAAGAATATGTATGAGTAAAAGAAGACTTCCCTGAAACCTTGAATATTATCTATAATCATGACTATACATATTCAAGATTATTTAGAACTATAATGTTTTGATAACTTTGAAATATACTAATGAATGTATATTTGTGTATGAGATCATGAGGATGACACTTGAGCATGCACAGTGGTACAGAATGAATAGAAGTTCAAAAGACATATAGAAGATCAAGCGGGAGGCAACCACACAAACATAAAAGATAAGTATTTGAGTTGTTATTTGAAATAGTAAATGATATTGCTTGTATGCATATTTGTATTCCTAGAATATATCATGCTGAGTGTAAACATTCATAGAGCATTGAACAATATACTACTAATATGCATATGATTGGTAAGTTGGACAAAAATTCCATTGTTGCTTGTCTAGAATGAAACCTCTTTGCTGACATGCTGAGAGCTGTGCACACTCTCGATAGTATGTTCTGGTAGAGATGGAAGGCATCTAGATAGCCACTGTCTGCATACAAGATATGGAAAAGTGTTGTGCCAAAGTATTGGTCAAGATAGTTGCATAACTATGTAAATGATATCTGTATGCATAATAGGTTATCATGTCAACATGATTTCATGATTATGAAGTATTACTAATCATGTACTAATTTTGTTTTGTAGGAAAGATCATGAAGAATGATGAACACCGAACAAGTGATGGATGTTCAACAAGAAGATTTACAAATCAAACAAAATATAGAAGGCTCGTGGCTAGAAGATTCTCTTAGAAAGAAGAAGAGAATCATGACGGGATGTTTGCTCCAAGTGGCTAGATAAGACCATTCTCTTAATGGTGTAATTAAAGAAGAAGTGTGAATTAGGTTCTATATGGGTACCCAGGATCGATAGTCAATTGATGATCTTAATGATCATCATGGGTGATGTGGATCACAACCTTTGCTACAAGGTCGAATATGGTTTCCATACATAGATGAACTGGATGCAAGAAGGAACTCACCACAGAGTTCGAATGATGTTGAGGCTTATATCAGTAGACCCATCTGACGAGAGATGGCACAGATAGATGGATACATAAATGAAAATGAAAGATCTCATATTGATGCATTACTTCCTAGGTCTGGAAGTATGGAAAGGATCAGAAGGAATCTTTCTCAACCAGGGAAAGTATGCCGAGAAATATTAAAAGGACTTGAGGTGTTGGAATGGCCACTCTTATGGATTCCAACTTGAAGCTGTTAGGGGATGACTCATCAGAGTTAGTGGATATAACTCTATACAGTCAAATTATTGGGTCATTGATGTATCTAACATATACTAGGTTAGATATATGCTTTGCTGTGAACACCTTGAGTCAGTATCTAGTGGAAACTAGATGTGTTCACCTGATAGTTGCTAAGCATGTGATGAGGCACCTAAAGGATACGATAGACTTTGATCTATGCTATCTTGGAGATCATGACTTCAGATGGCTACTCAGATGTTGATTGGGCAGAAAGTGTATCAGATAGGAAGAACACATCGAGAGGATGTTATTGTCTGGGATCAGCCATGATCTCGTGGTTTAGAAGGAAACAATCTAGTGTGGCTCTTAGCACAAGTGGAATATATGGCTGTTTGCTCTGCTAGTTGTGAAGAAGTTTGGCTTCAGAATTGTTTGAATTAGAGATAGAACCAACTGTGATCCTATGTGACAAATAGAGTTGTATGAAGATGACAAAGAATCCAGTGTTCCATGATAAGTCAAAGAACACAGGGATCTAATAAGATATGATGCAGAAGGAACTATATAGTTTGAATCTGTAACAGGTTACCGAAGTACTAACCAAAACTCTACCTCAAGTGAACAAGTTACCAACATACTAACCAAACCTCTACCTCAAGAAAAGTTTGAGTATCTCCGAGATAAGCTTGGAAGGTGTTAAAATTCAATATGCTAAGACAGAAAATAGCAGCATTACATTCCATTTCACAATAATAGCATATACAGGATCACTGAAGAAACAACAAGCATAGCATAAACACAAGAGACAGAGATTTATCCTGGGAAACCCTCATGGGGTAGAAAACCCAGCAAAGCTTCCTCAATATAGATGACCAGCAATATACAAAGATGCAAACCCTGAGCATAAGCTCCTTCTCCTTCATAGCAGACCTCTCCTCCACAAATGCGCCTTTCTCAAGTGAGTGAGTGTGTATAATGAGGAACACACCTCCTCTATTTATACACTACTCTGATATGTATTTTACACAAGTACACGTAGGCTCGTATTTAACCAATAGGTTAAATACCCCACTACAACTAACTGGGCCGACCCCTCTAAGGTGGTCTAATAACCCTTTGACCCACATAACATATACAGGGCCGACCCCTACTAGGGAAGTCTAATAACCCGAGTTACCACATTCCGACGGAGGAATAAACATCTCCGGATATACAATAAGATCTTCACGGAGGAATGAAACATCTCCGGAATAATAAAGTACAAATATAATATTCTTTGAAGTTACAATATCTCAACACTCCCCCTTAACGAGAAGGATATTATAACAACATCTGCACGAGCAAGGAGTCATCAACATCATACATGATACATCTATAAATCATTGGAAGCTTTCTTCAATTCATCATCATCAGTAACTTGACTAGTTACTGGAACATCAACATCGTCATCAGCATCGTCATACGATCATCAGCATCGTCATCACACGATCATCATCATCATCGTCACACGATCATCAACATCGTCATCACACGATCATAAGCATCGTCATCACACGATCATCAGCATCGTCATCATACGATCATCAGCATCGTCATCACACGATCATCATCATCATCGTCACACGATCATCAACACCGTCATCACATGATCATCATCATCATCGTCACATGATCATCAGCATCGTTATCACACGATCAGCAGCATCGTCATCACACGATCAGCAGCATCGTCATCACACGATCAGCAGCATCGTCATCACACGATCAGCAGCATCGTCATCACATGATCAGCAGCATCGTCATCACACGATCAGCAGCATCGTCATCACACGATCAGCAGCATCGTCATCACACGATCAGCAGCATCGTCATCACACGATCAGCAGCATCGTCATCACACGATCAGCAGCATCGTCATCACACGATCATATTTACAGGATGATCAATCCTGCTCCCTTTAGGACATGAGTCCATGGATGATGCAATCCAGATCAAGTTCCAGGATGATCAATCCTTATCACAGCTACAGAGCCAGCCCTGTTTCATGCTGGATGTATCATAACTACAGAGCCAGCCCTTTTTCATGCTGGATGTATCACAACTACAGAGCCAGCCCTTTTTCATGCTGGATGTATCACAACTACAGAGCCAGCCCTTTTTCATGCTGGATGTATCACAACTACAGAGCCAGCCCTTTTTCATGCTGGATGTATCACAACTACAGAGCCAGCCCTTTTTCATGCTGGATGTACCACAACTACAGAGCCAGCCCTTTTTCATGCTGGATGTATCACAACTACAGAGCCAGCCCTTTTTCATGCTGGATGTACCACAACTACAGAGCCAGCCCTTTTTCATGCTGGATGTATCACAACTACAGAGCCAGCCCTTTTTCATGCTGGATGTATCACAACTACAGAGCCAGCCCTTTTTCATGCTGGATGTATCACAACTACAGAGCCAGCCCTTTTTCATGCTGGATGTATCATAACTACAGAGCCAGCCCTTTTTCATGCTGGATGTATCACAACTACAGAGCCAGCCCTTTTTCATGCTGGATGTATCACAACTACAGAGCCAGCCCTTTTTCATGCTGGATGTAACCTAGAGTAATTCTAGGATTTGTCACGTACATTTTGAACCGAGGTCCAGGGACGATTCAGTCCTGTCATTCAGTTATCGGAGACCTCATGTCTACGGCTCTTCTTTAGGACTGAAGTCCGGGAATGATCCAATCCCCTCAACTGTCCACTAAGGACTTCATTCTCGGAGACCTCACGTCTACGGCTCTCTTTAGGACTGAAAGTCCAGGGATGATCCAATCCCCTCAACTGTCCACTAAGGACTTCATTCTCGGAGACCTCACGTCTACGGCTCTCTTTAGGACTGAAAGTCCAGGGATGATCCAATCCCCTCAACTGTCCACTAAGGACTTCATTCTCGGAGACCTCACGTCTACGGCTCTCTTTAGGACTGAAAGTCCAGGGATGATCCAATCCCCTCAACTGTTCATCAAGAACTTCATTATCGAAGACATACGTCTACGGCTCTTCTTTCGGACTGAAGTCCAGGAATGATCCAATCCCTTCACATGTTCATCAAGAACAGAACATGTATCCTCATCATCAAAACATGTATAACCACAACATGTATCATCATCATCAAAACATGTATAATCACAACATGTATCATCATCATCAAAACATGTATAACCACAACATGTATCATCATCATCAAAACATGTATAACCACAACATGTATCATCATCATCAAAACATGTATAACCACAACATGTATCATCATCATCAAAACATGTATAATCACAACATGTATCATCATCATCAAAACATGTATAATCACAACATGTATCATCATCATCAAAACATGTATAATCACAACATGTATCATCATCATCAAAACATGTATAACCACAACATGTATTATCATCATCAAAACATGTATAACCACAACATGTATCATCATCATCAAAACATGTATAATCACAACATGTATCATCATCATCAAAACATGTATAACCACAACATGTATCATCATCATCAAAACATGTATAATCACAACATGTATCATCACAACTAGCATGTATTCTTACTAATACATCAAACATCAAAACATGCATACATCACAACTAGCATGTATTCTTACTAATACATCTATCATCAAAAGCATGTATAAGTAAAGCTAAGTATTCTAAGTATAAGAGTCCTAAATCTAAATATTTCTAAGTAACTGGGTGTAGAGAACAGGTTACCTCATCAACGACCTTGTTGTTTGATGAGACAATCTCATCAGTAGTGACTATACTACTCCCCCTTTCGAGGAGGGTCCTTTTGAACTACACCAAGCTTGTCTCGGAAGTATTCAGACTTCACTCGAGACAGAGGTTTGGTTGGTAACTTCTTCACTTGACGTAGAGGCTTGGTTAGTACAATGGTAACCTGTTACAAATTCAAACTTTTAGAGTTCCTTTCTGTGTCATATCTTGTTAGTTCCCTATGTCTTTGACTTATCATGGAACACTAGATTCTATGTCATCTTGATACAACTCTAAATATCACATAGGATCTCAGTTGGTTCTGTCTCTAAGTCAAACAATCCTAAAGCCAAGCTTCTTCACAACTAGCAGAGCAAGCAGCCATATATTCCGCTTGTGCTGAGAGTCACACTAGACTGCTTCCAGCTAAACCACGAGATCATGGCTAATCCCAGACAATAACATCCTCTCGATGTGTTCTTCTTGTCTGATACACTTCCTGCCCAAATAGAATCTGAATAGCCATCTGAAGTCATGATCTTCAAGATAGCATAGATCAAATTCTATCGTGTCCTTTATGTGCCTCATCACATACTTTGCAACTATCAGGTAAACACATCTAGTTTCCACTAGATACTAACTCAAGGTGTTCATAACAAAGCATATATCTAACCTAGTATATGTTAGATATAACAAAGACCCAATAAATGACTGTACAGAGTTATATCCACTAACTCTGATGAGTTATCCCCTAACAGCTTCAAGTTGGAATCCATAAGAGTGGCCATTCCAACACCTCAAGTCATATTTCTCATCATACTTTCCCTGGTTGAGAAATATTCCTTCTGAGCCTTGCCATACTTCCAGACCTAGGAAGTAAAGCATCAAATTGAGATCTTTCATTTTTTCATTTCTGCATTGAATGATCTTCTGCATATCTATCTGTGCCATCTCTTGTTAGATGGGTCTACTGATATGAGCCTCAATATCATTCGAACTCTGTGGTGAGTTCCTTCTTGCATCCATGTCATGTGTGTATCATATTCAACCTTGTGGCAAAGGGTTGAGATCCACATCACCCATGGTGAACATTAAGCTTATCAAATTATTATCGATCCTAGGTACCTATACAGAACCTGATTCATACTTTTTCTTTAATTACACCATACTTGGAGCAAACATCTTGTCGTGATTCTCTTCCCCTTTCTAAGAGAATCTTCTAGCCATGAGCCTTCTATATTTTGTTTGATTTGTAAATCTTCTTGTTTGAACATCCACCACTTGTACGATGTCCATCATTCTTCATGACCTTTCCTACAAATCAAAATTAAGTACATGATTAGTAATACTTCATAATCATCAAAAGATAACCCATTATGCATACAGATATCATTTACATAGTGATGCAACTATTTTGACCAATACTTTGGCACAACACTTTCCCATATCCTGTATGCATACAGTGGCTATCTAGATGCCTTCCATCTCTACCAGAACATACTATCGAGAGTGTGCACAACTCTCAGCATGTCAGCAAGGAGATTTCATTCTAGACAAGCAACAATGGAATGTTTGTCCAAACATATGCACATTAGTTGTATACTGTTTAATGCTCTATGAATGCTTACACTTAGCATTATATATTCTAGGAATACAAATATGCATGCAGGCAATATCATTACTATTTCAAATAGCAACTCAAATACTTATCTTTTATGTTTGTGTGGCTGCCTCCCGCTTGATCTTCTGTATGTCTTTTGAACTTCTATTCATTCTGTACCACTGTGCATGCTCAAGAGTCATCCTCATGATCTCATACACAAACATACACTCATTAGTATATTCTAAATGCTATCAAAACTAAATAATCTTGAAAACGTATAGTCATGATTATAGTTAATAAACATTAGTATTCAAGATTTCAGGGAAGTCTTCTAAAAGATATAATATGCATAATCCCTTGATTACTAACTTTATGAATAAGCATAACCAATCATTCCAAGTATACTTATATAAGGGATCCTAACAAAAGATAAGATTCATGGGAAACATACCTGGATTAGTATACCTACTTGGTTATGTACAACATACCTAAACAATCTCTTCAATGATTTAGAGATCCTGAGCTAGAACCTGCATGTCTCATAGGTTAAGCATAATATACATACCTCGTAAGTAGAACAAAGATTATGGATGAGTCTTTGTCTTCATGTTTTCATGGTCATGGAGCCTGATTTGTCTTTTGTGATGTATCTGTATCTTGTTAGCAGACATCCTCAACCTCACACAACACCATAATGCATTAGTACAATCATAAGTGTCAACACCCTAACCAATGAATATCTTCTATCATGCATTCATAATTCTGTTAAGGTGATACAACAAATCTAAAATCAAGATTGTACTAACTGTAATAACATGAAGACAAACATACCATAAACTTAATCATGAACAAATCTCAAAACATACCTCGATGAGTCATACCTATCGAGATCGCTTGTAATCTCCTTATGTAAAGCCTTAGCCTCATCTCCCTCTGAAACATGAACTCCTTCACTTATGTAGGTGACCAATCCATCTTCTTCTAGGATTAACCCTATCCACTTGATTTGCAAGAACTGGACCTGGAGCTGGATATGGGTTTGTCAGAGAAACCCCAAAAATTTAAACTTTGAATTTCAAACTTCCGAAAGGATAGAGATATGCGCCTTGATGAGCTGATCAAACTGATATATTCAGAATTTGAAAACTGCAAAGTTTTACTCCTCAATTTTGCCTTTGAAACTTTTGGATTCACTGGACGTGACCCTGAACTGGGGTTTGATGAAGCCCACTCTTTTGCCCCATCAAAAGGTTTGATCCAAAGCTCTAAGCTTCTATTTTTCTGAGGAGCTTCCAGCCATGGTCACAGATTTCAAAAATTCCCATTTTTTACAGAAGCCCTAATTTTCCGTTTTTCTGATCAAAGTCCCGAACTAGGGTCTAATCAAGCCCGGCCTTCTGCCCAACCAAAAATTCTGATCTTGGTCTCTAAATTTCTATTTTGATGAGTAGCATCCAGCCGTGGTCTCTGATTACAAAAATTCCAACTTTCTCCAAAGCCCTAAATTCCGGAAGTCATGAATGAAGGTACCAAAAAATAATTCTGTTTTGACAGAAATATGTACCTGATTGTTTCTGGTGTAACTCTGAAATTTTTGATCCACGGGGTCTGAAAAAGTTTCCTGAGATAGCCTGACCTGTTATCTTTCCATCCTGACAGGTCTGACCTCAATTGGATTTTCTGAGAGAGAGTTATGCCAAGTGTCGCAACGTGACCTGTTTTGGGAAAATACAGGAGAGCGAACTTGTACGGCGTGCCACGTGTCACTGTTTGACCTTCGGCCTCTGAAAAAGTTTTTTGAGATAGCTCGGCCTGTTATCTTTCCATCCTGACAGGTATGACCTCAATTGGATTTTTTGAGAGAGATTTATGCCAAGTGTCGCAACATGACCTGTTTATGGGATAATACAGGAGAGCGCACTTGTACGGAGTGCCACGTGTCACTGGTTCAACTTCGGCCTCTGAAAAAGTTTTCTGAGAGAGTGCAGACTGTTTACTACCTGTCACTTTTTACAAAATTTCATTTGGAGCTTCCTAGCCCAAGATATGACCTTTTTCCCAAGGTCACCTGATTTTGACTCAGATCTGGAAGAGGCAGAAACCCTATATTGTACAGATCATAAATCACAAAGTACAACGAATTAGAGGTTGTCCTTTGGACACAAGGTACCTGGCGATTTTAGCTTCGTCCTGTAACAATTTCGGATCCGAAAACTTCGCCAAAACGGATTTATAGCGAAAGTGCTACAATGACTGGTTTTTGCTATGTAAAACCCTAACCTTCAAATTGTCGTAAGTAAAGCAAGTGTCTTTAGTGCCATACCTTGTCTTCCTTCAGGTTAGCTCTGATACCATGTTAAAATTCAATATGCTAAGACAGAAAATAGCAGCATTACATTCCATTTCACAATAATAGCATATACAGGATCACTGAAGAAACAACAAGCATAGCATAAACACAAGAGACAGAGATTTATCCTGGGAAACCCTCATGGGGTAGAAAACCCAGCAAAGCTTCCTCAATATAGATGACCAGCAATATACAAAGATGCAAACCCTGAGCATAAGCTCCTTCTCCTTCATAGCAGACCTCTCCTCCACAAATGCGCCTTTCTCAAGTGAGTGAGTGTGTATAATGAGGAACACACCTCCTCTATTTATACACTACTCTGATATGTATTTTACACAAGTACACGTAGGCTCGTATTTAACCAATAGGTTAAATACCCCACTACAACTAACTGGGCCGACCCCTCTAAGGTGGTCTAATAACCCTTTGACCCACATAACATATACAGGGCCGACCCCTACTAGGGAAGTCTAATAACCCGAGTTACCACATTCCGACGGAGGAATAAACATCTCCGGATATACAATAAGATCTTCACGGAGGAATGAAACATCTCCGGAATAATAAAGTACAAATATAATATTCTTTGAAGTTACAATATCTCAACAGAAGGACCCTCCTCGAAAGGGGGAGTGATGTGGTCACTGATGATGAGATTGCCTCATCGACAGCAAGGTCGATGATGTGGATACTTGTTTACTACACTTGGATACTTAGATAATTTAGACTTAGGACTCTTATACTTAGAATATTTTTTACTTGCTTTTACTTTGATGATTGATGTATCGATGAGGATACATGTTTTGTCGATGTATCGATGAGGATACATGTTTTGTTGATGTATCGATGAGGATACATGTTTTGTTGATGTGTCGATGAGGATACACGTTTTGTTGATGTATCGATGAGGATACATGTGTTGTTGATGAGGATACATGTTTTGTTGATGTATCGATGAGGATACATGTTTTGTTAATGTATCGATGAGGATACATGTTTTGATGATATCTGTATTGATAATGATACAGGTGGGGATTGTATCATCCCTGGACTTCGGTCCCTTGAATTGATCCGTAGACGTATGGTCTCTGAGAATGAATTCCTTAGTGGACAGGTGGGTATTGTATCATCCTCGGACTTCGGTCCCTTGAATTGATCCGTAGACATATGGTCTTCGAGAATAAAGTCCTTAGTGGACAGGTGGGGATTGTATCATCCCCGAACTTCGGTCCCTTGAATTGATTCATAGACGTATGGTCTCTGAGAATAATGTCCTTAGTGGATAGGTGGGGATTGTATCATCCCCGAACTTCGGTCCCTTGAATTGATCCGTAGACGTATGGTCTCCGAGAATGAAGTCCGTAGTGGACAGGTGGGGATTATATCATCCCCGGACTTCGATCCCTTGAATTGATCCGTAGACGTATGGTCTCCATGAATGAAGTCCTTAGTGGACTAATGGGGATTGCATCATCCCGGAACCACTAGTTCAAAATGTACGTGATGGGGATTGCATCATCCCAGAACCACTAGTTCAAAATGTACGTGATGGGGATTGCATCATCCCGGAACCACTAGTTCAAAATGTACGTGATGGGGATTGCATCATCCCGGAACCACTAGTTCAAAATGTACGTGATGGGGATTGTATCATCCCTGGACTTCAGTCCCTGACTTGACCCGTAGACAGATGTCTCCGAGAAGTGGTCCCTAGTGGACAAGAGGGGACTGTATCATCCCTGGACTTCGGTCCCTGAAGTGATCCATAGACATATGTCTCCGAGAAAGTGGTCCTTATATTTTGTCTAAGTTGACAAGTGGACTGTATCGTCCCCAGACATGTTATGGTGTCTTAAATGAATCATGTGGTTTGCAGAGTATGCTGTTATTGAGGATACTCTTATTGGTGTGGATACTTGTATTGATTATCTGTATACTTGTATTGGTGTGGATACTTGTATTGATGATGTGTATACTTGTATTGGTGTGGATACTTGTATTGATGATGTGTATACTTGTATTGGTGTGGATACTTGTATTGGTGTGGATACTTGTATTGATGATGTGTATACTTGTATTGGTGTTGATACTTGTATTGGTATGGATACTTGTATTGATGATCTGTATACTTGTATTGGTGTGGATACTTGTATTGATGATGTGTATACTTGTATTGGTGTGTATACTTGTATTGATGATATACTTGTATTAGTGTGGATACTTGTATTGATGATGTGTATAGTTGTATTAGTATGGATACTTGTATTGACAATGCTGCTGATCGTGATGATCTAGATGACGACGATGTTGATCGTGATGATCTAGATGACGATGTTGTTCATCGTGATGATCTAGATGACGATGCTGCTAATCGTGATGATCGTATGATGACAATGCTGATGATCATGTGATGACGATGCTGATGATCGTGTGATGATGATGCTGATGATTGTGTGATGACGATGCTAATGATCATGTGATGACGATGATGATGATGATGCTGATGATCGTGTGATGACGATGCTGATGATCGTGAGTATCCAGATGATCATATTGTTGTATCTGTTCAAGTGCTGCAGAAGATAAATACTCAGTACTGAAGATGTTGATGTTCCAGTATTGAAGATGTTCCAGTAATGGCTTGAGTTACTGATGATGTTGAGAAAGCTTCCAATGATTTATAGATGTATCATTTATGAAGTTGATGACTCCTTGCTCGTGCAGATGCTGTTATAATATCCTTCTCGTTAAGGGGGAGTGTTGAGATATTGTAACTTCAAAGAATATTATATTTGTACTTTATTATTCCGGAGATGATTCATTCCTCCGTGAAGATCTTATTGTATATCCGCAGATGTTTATTACTCCGTCGGAATGTGGTAACTTGGGTTATTAGACTTCCCTAGTGGGGGTCGGCCCTGTATGTGTTATGTGGGTCAAAGGGTTATTAGACCACCTTAGAGGGGTCGTCCCAGTCAGTTGTAATGGGGTATTTAACCCAATGGTTAAATACGAGCCTACATGATTTGTGTAAAAGACAAGTCGGAGTAGTGTATAAATAGAGGAGGTGTATTCCTAATTTAACACACACTCACTCACTTGAGAGTGGCGCACTTATGAGAGAGAGGTATGCTATGAAGAAGGAGGAGCTTATGCTCAGGGTTACATCTTTTGTATTTGCTGGTCATCTATATTGAGGAAGCTTTGCTGGGTTTTCTACCCCATGAGGGTTTCCTAGGATAAATCTGTGTCTCTTGTGTTTATGCTGTGCTTGTTGTTTCTTTAGTGATCCTGTATATGCTATTATTGTGAAATGGAATGTAATGCTACTATTTTCTGTCTTAGCATATTAAATCTTAACACTATGAAAAACAAGTTTGCTTCGATTTTTCATTTGATTTTTGCATAGTTGCTATGGCTATGATATTTCATTTGTTGCTTGTTCATCCACATCCCTTTATGTTGTGTTTTTACTCTTCAAACAAGTTCCTTTCACATTGGAACAACAAAGAACAATTGCGTCAATGTTTGATGGATGCAGCTGTTGGATCCCTTAATGATATTATCATTGGAGTTAATCAATGTTTTCTTTGCTTGCTATGTATCCCTGTGATTCAATAATAATTTCAATCCCTAAATGATGTTATCTTTGGATTTATAAGTGGTTGTATTTTAAATCATCACTAATGAGATTACGAGGAAGAATTTTGATTGTTATCTCAGTTGAATGAACTTGTTGCTTGTTATGAAATTTACTTTGTAGTATGTTACTATGCACATCTCATTATTTCCTTCTGTGTTTTGTCCTTTTTTGTATCTCATCTGAAGGGACTAACTAGGATGTCACACGTAATGGAAGATTTCAAAGGAAGTTATCTTCTCGAAAATGACAAATATGGATCAATTGAATCCGATAGAGATTCCAAGTACTTCTTGGGCTCTAGAAAATGTTGTTACTTTGGAATTAGGTTCTATCAAGAGATCTGAACATTCTGGACAGCTTGTGGAGGGATTACACTGTAGAGAATATGTGTTTGCTCTTTCCTTTATTTTACACAATTTGATTCCATGGATTGAGAAGAGACAACAATAAAAAAGAAAAGAGATTGAGGACGAGGAACCATATGATGATCATATTTCTAATGTTCCCAATCCCCATTTTTTGACTAGTACAGAAAGTGGGGATGATGTTACTCAATTAACTTCATCACTTATTAAGTATTTGTTGCTAGTCCAGCAGTAGTGGCATCTGCACCATCTTCTAGCTACAGTGAAAAGGGATGGTTCTTTTCGTGAAGCACATCTGAGTTAGGGGGGGTTAAAGACAAAATTGGAACTGCAATATGTTTCCCAATTGTCTTCATACATGCTTGTTATCTTTTATTGCTTGAATTCCATTGGTGGACCTTTTCCTATTCTTAATTTATTACCTCTCACTCAAGGATTTTTGTCACTGTTGTGGGAGTGGTTAGAGAGATTTCTTATCTTCAAGAAATATGGATTTTCAAGACTTTAGAAGTAAACACAGACTAGTCTAACTATTGTTGAGAACCAAATTCATGGTACAGTTAGCAGAAAGGAGGAAAGTTTGATTAGAAATGTAAGCAATAAATGGGCCTCTGCATTTCTAAGAACAAAAGGAAAGTCATCAAATAGAGAGTAGTATTGATATGTGCAAGGATAAATCTCTTTAGCAATATAGTGATAAAGATGATGCATGTACAGTATGAGAATTGGAGGCTATGAAGAAGGGTCCTCAACGCATGTCAAAAGATACTTCAACAATGTTACTTCTATTTTGTGCAACTTATGCCCATTTACGTATGGTTCTTGATGATGAAGAGTTTTATGACAAACAGGTTTGCTTCCATTTTTCATTTGATTTTTGCATAGTTGCTATGGCTATGATCTTTCATTTGTTGCTTTTTCATCCACATCTCTTTATGTTGTGCTTTTACTCTTCAAATAGGTTCCTTTCACATTGGAACAACAAAGAACAATTGCATCAATGTTTGATGGCTGCAGTTGTTGGATCCCTTAATGATATTATCATTGGAGTTAATCAATGTTTTCTTTGCTTGCTATGTATCCCTGTGATTCAATAATAATTTCAATCCCTAAATGATGTTATCTTTGGAGTTATAAGTGGTTGCATTTTAAATCATCACTAGTAAGATTACCAGGCAAAATTTTGCTTATTATGACAGTTGAATGAACTTGTTGCTTGTTATGAAATTTACTATTTAGTATGTTACTATGTACATCTCATTATTGACTTCTGTTTTTTGTCCTTTTTTGTATCTCATCTGAAGGGACTAACTAGGATGTCGCAAGTAATGGCAAATTTCAAAGGAAGTTATCTTCTCGAAAATGACAAATATGGATGAACTGAATTTGATGGAGATTCCAATTACTTCTTGGGCTCTGGAAAATGTTGTTACTTTGGCATTATGTTCTATCAAGAGATATGAACATTCTGGACAGCTTGTGGAGGGATTACTCTCTGAGACAACTCCTACTCCTAGTTGTTACCCTTGTAGGTAGCTTTATCGTGATGGGAAATACCACTCCTAGCTACCTGTATGTATATGGTTTGATCCTAGCTATATCGATCTGTGCACCAATGGAAATGTAAACTAATGTAGTGAAGCTGGTAAGCCAGGATTGTGAAAGGTAAGGATGAGGATAAAAGGCAATTTTGTATATTCAAAGTCTTGATTTATGCTACACAGTTTGGCAACTGTGGGTTGGAAGGGAAAACCATGTAAATCTTTGCTTCTGCAAGGCATCACGAGGGTTGGTTTCACATTTCCAAATCTCTGGTTGTCAGTGTACCAAGGACATCAGATTGTAAAGAAGAAAGTATATGACCATGTATTTCCAGTCGAAATTGCAACTAACCTCGTGGGCACTAGGTTGCCTATTTTGGTGCCATTTAATTCTGATAGGAACTATAATAGGGATAGCTTTGATCATGCAGGTTTAGGCTTTTTATCAGCGTACATTTTTCATCCACACCCATCATTCCATCCAGATGACAACATATATAAATCTATGGGTTTCAGAACTCGAACTTACGGGTAACTTGATGAATTAATGTGTTGTACTCTCCTTCCTTCAAAAATAATATATATCCATCTCCTTGAAAGAGAACCGGTCAAAGGGGATTGAAATGAGTTATCATACCCTTTAGTTCTGTTGTTAACACTGCTCCCTACTAGTACTACTAGGTTGCGTTCAAAATAGTTTCTTAATACACTGCAATTTCAGTCAAAATTTTATGAAAACATATAGGCACCAAATTCATCTCTGCAAAAGCTAAACCAAATTAATTATTTGGAGATTCAATCTGTGTAGATGAAGTGGGGATATGTGTAATTGAATCTATAACTAATGACTCGAGCACTTTACAGATCAGATTCTTTAAAAGCATAAGAAAGGTTGTAGGACATTAGTCAAATTATCCATGTGGCATTTGCATGTAGACATAAAACATGATAATGTCACTAGGTTCTTGGTTCACTGGTGAGAGTCCAAGGCTACAGAGTTTGAAGCTGTCCAATAGGTTTCCACTATGGTCTGTCCCAAACTAATATCATGGGATATAGGATGAGGCTGAGTGGAAAGTCCCTAGAAATTTTGGCATAATAGATACCCCTTGATTGATTGCTTGGCTATGTTGTAAAATTTTTGCGGACTATGTGAGGGCACTGATTCTTCTCCAAATTTCATTTGTCATATGTCTGGATTTAATTGTGGGACTGTGGCCTTTATTTATTGTTTGTCTGCAAGTCGCTCAAGCTTGTCTCTATTTTGAGAAAACATAAGTGGAGAAGACATTATTTTTTCTTTGTGCAAACTTATCCTTCATCTAAAAAGATAATCCAAATTACCTTTTAAATAGAGTTTTGTATAGATCTGATTGAAACATTTACAATATGGTTCTTGACCTTAGCTAAGCTATGCATTCGAGTAATTTTCGAATCATCAGGAAATTAAATTTTGTAGAACTATTTATTTGAGAGATGCAATTGCATTATATTATAATTCATCTATAGAGTGTGGTTTGTGTGTTTGCTTTGGACTGACATGTTACTTCCATTGTCAGTAAATGATGGTTCAACAAACTGCAAATGTCATTTATGCATGGTAAGAGTTCTATGAATTGAAATAATAAAGAAACATGCGTTGACCTGTGAATATCAAATAGCGGTTCTGGAATAAAATTGTCTGCTACTATAGGTATTTGCTAATATGAAAGCATGTAACATTCAACAAACCCAATCATTTTTCACAAATTCTGACTGGTTGACTTCAGTCTTAGTACACAATTCTATTTTAGTTACAGGATCTATAAATACATTATTTTAATCTTATAATCCTGAGGTTCAAGGTATGTTACTGGAGAACATAACTGTACCAATGATAAATTGTTCACACTAATCCTGTTGCTACATCACGAGAAGCAAGGTGTTAAAGTTAATGCAACTGTGAAACCCATTCTTAGGGAGGATAAGCTTCAAAAATCTCAAGTATTGGTTAGGTACTTAAATGCTAAAGCAAAGGAGGAGCTTCAGAGTATGAATGTCAGGACTGTCACAGTGATGCAAGCCAGTAGGCTTGTCACTAAATATATTTTATACAGCTATTATTAAGGTCTAATGCATGATCCACTACAAATCTCTAAAGAGAGTGAGAGATAGCCATAACTACACCTCCTCCCCCTTGCTCATGATCCGTAGCTCAAAATGGACCATTCCAGCAGGAATTCTTATGACATCTTAAATTTTAATTCAAAGCTGGTAGACTTAACCTCTTGAAGGAACACCATATCCCGTTGGCTTAAAAACACCTCACAAGCTACTTATTACTAGGGATTTTATTATTTCTTTTATATTAATTGTATGTAAGTTTTGTTGTCCAGGTATTTAGTTATATTATTAATTCTTTTTAACCTTGAACTCCAAGAGTAACCATGGCTTTGTCTTTGGATTATGAGGGTACTGCTAATCAGTCCGATAAAGCATCTAATGAATGCAAAGATATATATAAGGCAAGATTCTTATCTTCCTTCTCAAGGCAAAAAGCTTCTTATTTTAACTTGAGTCAGAGTCATGGAAAAAATTCTTTTTTTTAGATTAATATTTGGGTTATTGACATATTTAACTTTTTGCAGATGCTTTCAGAAAGATTTGAGGTGGAAACAAAATTACTTGGAAATAAACTTACATCTAAGTCAATGTTATATCCAAGTATCTAGGGATCTGTAATGCTGACAAGTTCCTGCAAATGTTCTTCAAATCATTTGGTTAATTGCTTTCCACCTGAGATTTTTTGTTCCTCTTCAACTCTTGATTTCTGGGTTCAAATTCTCCCATTATCGGACCATAAGAGTTTGTGTCTGGACTTGGTATTGCTTAAATCACTCTCAGAACGACTTCTACCATATACCAAGGATCAACATCAGGTGAGCTGGCTGTAACTTAACATGGCTACAAAGAACTCTGTAATTCTTGTTTCTTGCTGATAAAAATAATTGTACAGAAAAAGCCATTACTTGATATTTTTAAACTGTACAAATATTTGGGAACATCGAAGAAGAAATGACATATTCAGATTTTTTTCCTATTGTTACTAATATTTTGTATTTCAGTTAGTTTAATTTGTCAGTGACTTCTGCTATGTGAGGAAATTGCCAGTTCGTGGGTTCATATTCTTAATTGTTGAATCGACCAACCTCATTTTTTTTCTATTTTGTCTTGTCTGGTGAAACTTCTAACTTGTCATTTAATAACATCAGGTTACATTGAACATGGCTTAGGCTTTGAGTAGGCTAATCTCCTTTGGTTTGCAGTCAACATCGAGATCACCTCTAGAATTTATACCACATCAGACACTTTTGTGGTTGTTAGATGCTCATCGTATGGACTATGTTGGTAAGTATGATCATTCTTTGTTAACTATCTATCTATGTATCAATCAAGCTATATAATTATTTAGGAAAGTATTATGTGTGTGGAATAGATATCTTTGCAGTTAGTCTGCTTGGTAATGATATCTGCATCTCAATTTTTTGTTACATCCATAGTTTTATGCAATACCTCATTTGAACTTATCTTTATCTCCTTCTTGTCTTGGTGCATAGGTACTACAAAGTTTAGCAGTTTAGTTCATGATCTATGCTATAGATGGCCTTCAGCTTTGTGGGTGTTGCCACATAAGCTTGAAATGGTGAGGATCAAATTATTTGATTGGAAAGTGTGCTTTCTTGATAAAAAAATATGTTTTTTTTTTAACTGAAAGATTTGATACCATTCTATGGTTTATCCTTTATGCAGAACAATATGACAGGAAACCATAATGAAGAGATTCAAGGCCCTGTCTTCCTTTTCCAAGCTACACAGACAACATTTTGTCTAGCTTTTTGTAAGATTCATATTTTATTCTCTAAACTTACATGTTTGGAGTGATTTTATCTGGATGATTGCCAAGAATGTATTAAGTGCTTTATCACAATCCAAGTTATATAGTCTCTCTTTCTTCCGTCATTTAGATTCATTTTTTCATTGGATATAAACATAACCTCTCCACACACACAAGTATATGGAATACAAAATTGCTATAATTCATCAACAATTTTGTTTCAAAGTCTTGTGGCTTGAAGAGAGAGATATCAGGCAGTTTCTATCGATATCTTGCAAGAAACCACCCAAGTTAAGATTACAAATATTGTAAACTATTTGTTCTATACAGGGAAGAATTTAATTTTTGATTTTAGATACGTCTTTTACTTCTGCAATTTTTCCTAGCCCATGATATAAATTGTGATTGCTAGAAGCAAGTCTATTGACTCTATTCTTATTATTATTGTGAGTATGATGGTGACCTGAAGGAATCATGTCATTGTGGTACAACTGAATGAGGGTCATTGGGGTGGATTTAAGTCTGTATATATGGTCCCTTCTAGATAATTTGATTGAGTGGTCACTATTTTTCATCTTTTGCAGTGTGCTTTCTGTTTAAGCCGCACCAGCCCACATATTACAAGAGAGTGGTTAAAATGCAATATACATAAGATCTGTTTATTCAAGTCACCTCACATGTTTTGGCATATGTTGCTATATTTTTCTTGTCCAATGTGGTCTCTGCCATCTTGAAAGAAGATCCCAACATATTCCATACTGTTCTAAGTAAGGTATTGAATATCTTATCTGAGGGAAAGGAAATTTGATTTATAGCGGAGTTCTATATTATTATGGTTGTGGGACCAATATCTTAAATATAACCCAATTTCAGGCATGAAGTGTAGGTCATTGTTGAAAATTCCTCTAGTGAAATAACTATACAAAACCTCTCACAGGGAAACGGAGATCTCACCTTTTATCTGCAGCCTTCAGTTACTTTAGCTAAGGTTTCACACATTTTTATTATTATTATTTTATTTTAGAAAAATGCCAAATAATTTGCCAATAAGTGCTAGGCTACTTATTATCTGCACATAGTATTTGGCATGCTTTAATTGCATCATGAGCTCAAGAAAGTGTTTAAATCACATAACAGATCCTGCATTCAAACAAGACACCCCTTCCCCAGAGTTTCTTTTTTTATTGCAAACACTGGAAGAAGGATTTCTCCCCCCCTCACCTCTAACTCCTCTCTTTGAGAGTCCCTGAAGGGCATTGAGGATGCCCCATAAGCATGCTCCTTTTGGCTTCACAACATTGCTGATATTGCTGCTCAAGCTTGCACTATAGTACCTCCTTGGGCACTGCTACATATTTGCACTATAAACTCTTACAATGGTGGCAATTGTAGAGCCACAAACTCACCTCCCTTTTCTGTTTCTCTAATTCTCCAAAATGCCAAATATTTGTTCTACATTGATACCTGCATACATGTTTTATCAGTAGTTTTTTTGGATGCACCCAATGAAAATTCTCAAAATATTTTCTTATTGAAGGGTCTCACATTTGTATAGTAGAGATTTTTTAGCCTGTTGTAAATGTTGATGGCTTTGGGAATGTCAGTATATGGATATAAGAATTGGAAAACAATACATTTTGTATTCTTTGCTACCAAACACAGTATGAAAGGTGTGACAGATATTGGGAAAGTAATGTGGTGTTTTCATTATAATTATAATTTTATTATCTTTTAAACTAACATGAGGTATTTTTCATGGTACATGATACAGGTGCAAGAAGTTGTCCACAACATGCAAACAAATGCTCATCTTTCAAGCTCTTGTGTTCTATTTAAGGGTGCTAGCTCAATGGTAGAGCACCTACCTTATAGGAAGGAGGTTGGTGGTTCAATTCCATCGTGCCCTATTTATATTCTAAAACCACTAAAAAGAGATAAATGACTAAAAGAAAGACCAAAAATTGCATATAAACGACCACCATTAAAACATGAGAGATAAGTGACCAAACAAATGACCAAAATATGCATATAAATGACCACTTTTGAGTTGGCAATCGCTGGTAGCAAATTAGTGGTCATTTATCACATGACCATTAATGACCAAATATATTACCAAATTAATGAGCAAATATATGACCACAAGATAAGCTATAAATGACCAAGCTAAATATGACCACATTTTTGGTCGCATGATATATGGCCACTAATTTGCTACCAGTGGTCACCAACTCAAAAATGGTCATTTATATTTGGATTTTGGTCACTTATCTGTCATTTTGTACTAGTGGAGAGAGATTGGTGGTTAGGGGTTTAGGAAGAGAGAGAATGGGGGTTAGGCATTTATATATATATATATAAAGAGAGAGAGAGAGAGAGAGAGAGAGAGAGAGAGATTGGTGGTTAGGGATTTATAGAGAGAGATTGGGGGTTAGGGGTTTAGAGAGAGAGAGAGAGAGATTGGGGGTTAGGAGTTTAGAGAGAGAGATAACGGGTTAGGGTTTTGGGGTTTAGAGAGGGAGAGAGAGATAAAGAGAGATTAGGGGTAAAGGGCTTAGAGAGAGACACTACAACAAAATAGCCCTTTAGGGGCGGTTTTGGCTTGCAGGGGTCTTGGTGAAACCCCCCCTAAAATTTTTTTCAGACCTTTGGAGGCAGTCTTTTAAAACCACCCCTAAAAGTCATGGAAATTGGACTTTTAGTGGGGTTTTTTTAAAACTGCCCCCAAAAGTCCTGAAATTTGACTTTTGGGGGCAGTTTTGGGAAAACCCCCCCTAAAAGCCCAATTCTCATAACATTTGGGGGCGGTTTGTCAAAACCCCCCCTAAAAGTCATGAGAATTGAACTTTTGGAGGCATTTTTTTTGGAACCCCCCTTAAGAGTCATGAGAATTGAACTTTTGGAGGCGGTTGTTTGAAAACCCACCCTAAAAGCCCAATTCTCATAACTTTTGGGGGAAGTTTGTTAAAACCCCCCCTAAAAGTCACGAGAATTGAACTTTTGGAGACAGTTGTTTGAAAACCCCCCCTAAAAGCCCAGTTCTCATAACTTTTGGGTGCGGTTTGTCAAAATCCCCACCAAAAGTCATGAGAATTGAAATTTTGGGGGCGGTTTTTTTTGGAACCCCCCTTAAAACTCATGATAATTGAACTTTTGGAGGCGGCTTTTTGGCACCCCCTTAAAAGTCATGAGAATTGAGCTTTTGGAGGCGGTTTGTTGGACCCCCCCCCTAAAATTCATGAGAATTGAGCCCCTTATCCTTAGACGTTATGTTTTGACTTGATAATATGGCCCAATCAATGATAACCATTCTTGGTCACATAGAGCTTGAAATGGCCATTTCTTGCTTGTAAGCCAAATATTTCCCACATAGAGATGGAGTTATGGACTAGGGCCCCATTTGTGGGCCCCGATCCCTTGAGGAAAATGTTATGGCCTAGGACTTTATATGTTTACTCTATAACATGGACTAGGCTATGAGAGCCATCCTTAGTGTGCCAAACTTGAAATGAACACTATATTCCACTTACATGATAAAGATTCCCTTTATAGGGCTTGTATGGTGGACATAGGACTATTAATGTCACATGATCCCTAGAGACAAAATGGCCTAAGCTGGTAAGGTTGATGCAGAAGAATTATGCTTACTTACATGGCATATTTGGATGTGTGAGGTTTTGAGTTTAATTAATGTGTCCTCCCACCTTGTAAATGGCCAACTTTTTCCTTGTATTTGTCCCTTTGCCTTGACACATTAATCACATATTACATTCTTTTACTCCCTCAAATTCCTCACTAGTCATGTCTTCGACAAATGAAGGTCAATGTCCAAACTATGATGATAATCTTAAAAGGTACCATGATGGAATACCCTCACTGTTTGGCAATTTCTGTTGGTAATTGTAACTGGTATGTCAAATCCACTCCAAGTATCTATTAGGTCCACATAAAGAAACAACAAGACCAATGTAAGAACATATCTCCATGCTTGAAACAATGCATATCTCCATTGTAGCATTCTTTTAAACAATTTGTGAGCCTCCTTGATTTTTCCATTTTATATGCAATCCCAAATCACAACATTCCACAAGACAACATTATTCTCAAGCATGTTATTAAACATTGTTGAGCTTTGTCCATCATACCATTATGGGCATATTTCACAAGCATTATAATCCACAAAATGGTGTTTCATTGAGACATTCTATAAGCCACGTAATGAGCATATTATAATCAACCCTCCACACCAATTGTTCCTAGTGAAGATGGCATTCTTTGGAAATACATCCACAAATTATCAATGCTCTAAAAGGTCCTGGAGAATCTAGCTTGCCGCATCCAACCTTTACACTCATCCTTTCTTTTCAAAGAGGGACTTTGTTGTGGCTAGGCCGTATTCTCTAATGATTCAATGTTCCTAATTGGGGAGGACCTTAATTGTACTTAATATTTCCAAACATTAATCTAGAATTTGTCAGGGATCAATGAACCCATATACATTATTTATATTGCCCTTTACCCTTGAGTATAAAGTATAAATCGCTAGTCATCTATCAATAGGTGGTAAGTTGGTTTTCTAGATCCATGTTTATGGGATTCTACATCATTGCCATAACTCTTGAAAATCCTCTCAATCCTCTAGTTGAGCAATCGCATCCTCCCCGTATCATTTTGGTGAATTTATACATGTTATACATTTTGCATTTTGTTTATTGAATAAACACTAAGTCTAGTTTTTCTACTCTTATTTTGTTTTTCAAAATGATTTGTTTCATAGGTGCATTATTGCCCCTTATGTTCCACAAGAGAATTTCATTTAGAAGGCCTAGGTGTTTGAAGAAATGTATCCTTAAGTGAGGTTGTTTGTCTTGGGTTAATTAACTTCTCCCTTTTCTCCTTCAAGTTATCATTGACAAGTTTCTTGCCTCGTCCCAACTTAGATTTTGTCAACTTTGTGGGATCCGTGTCTATTCATGATCATTTCTTATGGGAACTTGACAATCCTTCAACATTTCTATCCTCCCATTTTCATTTATCATGTGCTAGTGTAGATTCACCAGTTGCTAACTTGAAAGCGAAATTATAAATGTTTTATTATAATGCAAGGATAATAACTCCATGTCCACTTCTTCCACATCCTCCTCCTCCTCTTGCATTCAATTTTGATTTATATATCTTCTTTATGATCTCTTTTCCTTTTTTAGTATCAAGGTCATTTGCAATATTACTATTTTACCATTGCCACAATCTCATTCCTTATCCTTTGTTGATTCCATTTCTTTCACTACTACAAAACAGGACATTGATGAGGGGCATGCTTGTGACGAGCTTTAAAGGGTTGTCACCAATGTCACAAATGATGACGAACCTTAAAAAGATGTCATTATTATTGTATTCAGAGACATTCATTTAAGTTTTGTCACCAAAACTCTTTTCAGTGACACTTTTTGTGAGTGTTATTAAAGCCTTGTTGCCAATTCTCTCTTTGGTGACACTTCTAGTGATGATCCTTTAATGGTCCTCATTAATATCCATTAGTGAGGGTCATGGTTGTGATGGGCCTTAAAGGGCCATCACCAATTTCACATATGATGACGAATCTTAAAGAACCATCATTATAATCGTCTTTGGAAACATTCCTTTAAGGTTTGTCACTAAATCCCTTTTCAATGACACTTGTGGTGAGGGTTGTTAAGGGCACGCTACAAATTCTCTCTTTGGTGACACTTCTAGTGACGATCCTTTAATGGCCCCCGCTAATACATTTTTTGGTGACTTTTAGTGATAATACAAAATGTAATTCTAATGAGTTTTTAATTGATGATGCTATGTGACCATTTCTATATGTATTGTGCATGTAGGTATAATGTGTGTTTGAGTTAAGTTTCCCTGGAGGATTTTATTAGGTACTTCTTTCTTTGCTTTAATAGGGTAGCGTGGCTTCGTGAAGATAAATTTGTATTTGCATTTCGTCTTGCCTCGAAGTTTCCACTTCATTGCCTCCCTATTTTCCTTGCAATCTAGAGCCATGTGTTCATGGAGATGAAAGATAAATGTTTGGTATGTAATATAATGGGAAATAATGGTGTATTTATGAGATGCACTGGATTCAGAGTTTGAATTTGATGGGATGCAATTGAATCAAATCCAACAAATTAAATTTGTCAATTAAAATTAATTCAGTTTCCAAGAGAAAGGCAACTTCCAATAGAATCCATGGTCTCATCGGCTTGCATTTGCATCGTGCAGAAGCCTCCCCATCTGTTACATGTGGATGCCATGAGACATGAAATTCAATGTACATCTATAAGGATACCAAGAGGATACCATAACCAATGTAATTCATCCATTTCCATCCATAAAACTCATCCACTAATGTCAAGTCAACCTCGGTCAAAGTTACAATGTCATTAGGAGAGTCACATTAGGCATCACTATGGGAGACCATTGAAAGAAATTTTTTTATGTTGAAATCAAACCATACTTCTCATGACATTAGAGTAGACCGTAATAAAGGGGACACAAAAAATTTCACCCTTCAAACACTTTTAAATCATCATGGTCAAACTTGGTTCCTGTTGGTCTAAATATATACCATATATATGTCAACACTTAATTGTCAACCCGGGAAGGTAACCTTCGAGGAACCAACACCATATGTGCGGGATTGGCTTCACACACAATCTAGTCTATCCAAATTTACTTAAACTAGCTAAGAGTAATTCAAAACTGTAATCACTGCTTCAACTTTAAATGGCAAAAAAATCCTATTTAACCACACTCTAAAAGAAGACAAATATTGTTTCCTTACTTATGCACAAAAGATAAGTTGAATTTGATCTTCAATAGCCTAATACAAAAACTTTGATCACCTAATGGACATTAGTTAATACTTTAAGATTCCTATGTCCATCAATGTTCTCTGCAATCTTAATAATCAGAACTGTAGCTTTGAAAGATGATGCATTGAAATGATTTCTTAACTCCTTTCAAAACTTGATTTCCTTCTCTTACTCCTTATTAAGATGCTTTGGAAATGAATCCAAAAATAATCAAGCAAAGTGATCTTTCTTTCAATCTTTAAAACCCATCTTCAGTTTAATGAAATAACATTAATTCAAATTGAAACTGCTGTAACTATGCTAATATTCACTATTCATTTCTACCAATTGCTTTGTTTTGCTCTTAACTACAAATCTATACTAATATGTCATTTTACCACACCATTCCTCAAATAGGCTAAAATATTGTAGAATGCTTGAAACTAACTATGCAATTTACACATCTCATCTGATCCATTACAAAGTCTTGAAAGCAAATCTTAAATCAATCCACTCTATCTTAACTGAAATTTTCCAGAACACTCCTTACTCAAAACTATTGAATTGTAAAAATGCAACGTAATTTGAAACTGTAAGCAATAATAAAACTGTTTCAAAACCTTGAATTGCAGAATCAAAAGCATATGTCGAGATAAGGGGCCCTTCCTATTTTCAACAATGACTAGCTAATCAATTCATCACATGAAGACCAGATAAAACTGAATTCTGAAAATATGTATATATAATGATGTGCAGTCACTTCTGGTTCATCTTTTTTTACAAAAATAAAAAAAAACACTATCTATTGACATAAATGAAACTATCTATCAGCTTGATGTTTTCTATCATCCCCCCTTCCTTCCTTTTTGCAAAGCGTAGGACTGGTTCTTAAAGTTTGAACATTTATTACATAATAAACAAAAATTCCCCTTTTTAGAAATAGTTTTAAAAAACTGTTATGTATAACAACTATTGACATAGAGAGGGATCAATCGACCATAATGAGGATTTTGATGTCTTGTCCTCATGACATGAAGTGCATGAGGACAAGGTACTCATTCTAGATATGTACCAAGCATTAACATCTAGCAATTATGAAGCATCTTGCACCCCATCTTTGACTGATCATTCATGTTTATTCGGGAGTAGTTGAGGATGGATCTGTAGGTTCACAACCATCTTAGGTCCTTGTTCTTCACCGTCTATATCCTCGAATTCCATCAAAACAACTGGATATATGAGAACCAATGATGGTGTAACTGAAACTGCGATGTGTAGCCAGATCTAATCCAGGTGGCAGGAACTCAACTATACAACAGGAACTAAGGTCATAATATCATTAGCACATTAATTTTCAATTTCTGATCTAAATCATTAAAATCAAAGCAATTTAAGATCATTAATACATACATGAGAGAGTTTCTCTAAATGAAGATCATTTAATACATCAACAATCCCTTCTCTCTCGTCAATGCATCCACCTTAAAGAGGGTTCTTTAAGGATGCTAAATGTTAGTTGAACTAGACACCATCATATTGTGAGACCTACTTTAGGACCTCCAGACCAAAACTACCCTGTAGATGAGTGATACAAACACAACCATGGCCTCCCTATTCAAAGCAGCAAAAGTTGTTAACAGGAAGAAAATGGAACTCAGGATGATGGAACTAGATTGGCACATGGGATAAACATCAAACTTGCTTAGTTTCAAATCCCTATAAGTACAAAGCACATTGGGCCTCCACAGGTGAATCTCTCATAGGTGGAAATCCAAGAAAATAAAACTTTTCCATCTTTTTGTTTATGATATCAATTGGTAAAGAGATTTACATTTCATCAATCAAGAAATTCACATGTATTCACAGATTTCAGATGAAAAAGGTTGCTAAGCTTTGAATTTCAAGAAGCATAAGTATATGAATAAGGAATCAGTCCTCAATATCTCTTGATTCATAGCATTGGCATAAATAAGATAAAATCAGAACATGTAGTAATACTCTCCACAGGTATGTCAAGACTTAGAACAAAAATCCCTAATAAGATCTGTAGCAATGTTTGAGAATAACTCAATTCCTATAGGCACTTCTTATCACCCAAGATTCAGAGTACTTAAACTTTCTACCTAGATAAGTTCCAATGTAGAATTTAAAGGAATTTTGCTAGTACAATTAATGAGTTTTCAGGACATATATTGTAAAGAAAAATGAAAATTGCTTAAAAAGGTATTAGTAGGTAATTTAAGAGGGACCCAAACAGTGTAATTTATATCCAAGCTTATTTGAAAAATGGAAAAAAATCTTCAACAAAATGTGTATCAATTTTAATCTTATTTTCAACTCTATGCAAAAAATGGCCTGAACACATGAGGATGTTTGTCACTCACGAGTGATTTCCAAAACCTTGTAGAACTCTGGTTTTGGGATTTCACCCGCCAGAAAATTTGTGGATAGGTTCGTAAAGTACATAGGTGTCCAAACATTAGCATATAAATCAAGATTATAATTTAGCCAAAACCTGAAAGCTTCAAAAATATGGAGAAGAGGATGTCACAACTCACAGGAATTTTAATCTGCTCAAATGGCCAATAGAGCAAGGGACTGGACCTTTCAATGAATTGTTGGATAAATCTTTAAACATGACAGGTTGACACATTTCAATGCCACTTTTAGAAAAACATATGATTAATAATACACACAGTTTCCTACATTAACTTTATGTCCCATGATATAATCTGATACAAGAGTATTTCTCTGTGAGGTGAGGTGAGGTGGGGAAGGTTTCGAGGTGGCTAGTACAACATCAATTATGAAGGGCATAATGTCTACAATTGAATTTTCTATGAAGGGAATAAGGGCTCTTCTTACATTAGACAAATTGTCTATTCAAGAGATATAAAGTTGCCCCTTCCAAGGAGTTGTTCAAGATGAACATGCACGTGCAAGGCCCAATCTAGAGGGATTAGTGTTGGTTATTTAATGCCATGATTATGATGATGAAAATGACAATGACATAATCCTTAACAATTGCTTCGAGGATTCATGGTTATTCCCAAGGTTCCTTACTATTACATAGACCATGTAGATTAAAAATTTAGGCTATACCTATGATGCGGGCATCATTTTGAGGTTTGGAATAGCATGGATGCGTATTGGGTGTTGGGCCTTTTTTTTGGTACATAAGACTCCAAAACTTTCTTATAAGGCTCATGGGCCATGATTGTATTGATGATGATGATAATGATGACAACAAAGATGATGATAACCTAGACGAAAATGAAAAAGATAATGATTATTATGATGACAATGATGGCATTTCAAGAATTGGGAAGATTCACCAAGGACATTGGAATTATTATTTTCATATTCATTGTCATCGTCGTCATCATTACCATTTCCATTTTAGCCATTATTGTTGTCATCATAATCATTGCCATTATCAACATATTCATCATTCATGCCATCATGATCCATGTGAATCCTTTCCTTTCATCATTGACCTAAGGTGATGTAAGTTTTGCTTTAATTCAATATTTATATCCATGGGGGTTTCTTAGCATCACAGAAAGCATAAATTTCATAATCCATATTGCTTATTAAACCTAAAAATCTACGAAACAAGATTAATTCAATTTTCAAGTATGTCAAGAAACTTATACAAGACTAAAACTCAAAGATATTATTTAACATGAGTTTTCTAAGTAGGGAATATTTAGATGGATAGATGGATATTGAAGGATTTGATGGGTGGCACTATAAAAGTAGAGTTGAAATGTCCATGAGTACTAGAACATTTCTTTCTCTATATCCATTGGTATAGGTCAATTGCATTGTTTAGGTTTTATAATTTACATGAGTTTAAGGTGATTTGTTGTTGTTGCTAAAAGGGTCCTGGTCTTTCATAATTCCTCATAGAGACCCAACACTTGTAGTTAAAATGTTTGGAAATCCTTTTAGATTCGGCCCTACAAGAAAAATAGGTTTCTTATAATTTATGATACAATGACCTCCTCGACGGCATGGCACCCTATTCGACATTAAAATTTAACATGTTTTGGTTTGTGAACCTAGATTGATTCAGAGGCTTATACATTTGGATTATGGTATTTCCCTACAAACCCAATGCTTTGGTAACGACATTTCCCAAATTCTCAAATCCGAGATAAAAAAAAGGGTACTTAGGTCCAAGTCTATCACAAGAGTTTGAAAATTCACTGGGTTCACTTAATTTCAAAATTTGTTATGCACACTTAATTATTTTAAAAGCATACTAAGAAGAGAGGAGGAAGACTGCATTTAGTCAAAAAATTGTCTCGATGTTTCAAGCCACCAAATGGGTTTTTCATAAGGAGATAGGTGTCCCAAGAGAAGGATAAAAGAAAGGGAGATTAATAAATTTTGATCCCACAATAATATTTTACTTACTTACGAGTTTAAAAAAAAAAAAAATTATTTAAAAGAAAATTTTGAAAATGTTTAAAAAAAAAGTTATACTATGTAAAGCAAATTTTTTATTTAGAATTAGTATTAATATATTAATACCATGTTATATTAATATTAATATTCCAATAATATAATATGAATATATAAAGGATGTATCAATAGATATTAATATTAATAATCGAAAGTTAAAAACATTAATAAACTTAAATTGTTTGATCAACCTTAAATCCCTTATTAATATTATTTAAATACCTAATATTAATGAATTAATATACTAATCTTAATATATTAAGTATTAATAAGACTTAATATTACATATGTAATATAATAATGAAGTATCATATTTATCTAAAAGAGAGCTTTATTATGCAAGTTTTTATGTGAGGATGCTCATCCTAATGTGGAAATGTCTAATTAATCTAAATGGTGAGTGACCAATGATAACACATACTAATATACTTTTCCTTAAATTTAAAACTTAAAATATTTTTGCAATTAAAATATTTATAAAACTCAGTTTACTAAAAAAACTATTCTAAAAATGAAAATTTCAAAAAGCACCCGCCAAATTCCCTCAACCCATGAAAACAATGTCGAAAGCCTAATTCCAAATTTCCCTCTTTTCCTTTCTATTTCCTACTTAATTTTTAATTTTTCTGGCTTGCCGAGGAACTCCTACTTTTTTGCATCTTTTAATCCGTACTCCATTTGAATGCTATTACTACATTTTCTGAGAGATTTCGAGATACAACATTTTCTGAGATATTTCAAGATATAGATGGTTTTTAATAAGGTTTCATTTGGAAACCATGAGGGCTATGGTTGAAGAAGCTTCCACGAGACCTCCGGAAGCCAGTAGACCCTCGACCAAACCCATCGGTGCCAAGTCTGTTGACCAAGAGATTGGGAATAAGCTTTCAGACATGAAGATCAGAAGTGGGATTTTGGAGGATTCTCACCAAGTGTTTGACAAAATGGGTGAACGGGATTGGCCTTTGGAGTGTCCTCCTCCGCAATGTAAGTTCTCTACCTGCCATGCAATTGCTATGGAAATGGTAGGACTTTCTTTGTTATGGTCCTTGCTATATTAATGAGATGGTTCTGATAAGTTGTTGCTACTTCAAAAATATTTTCATATATCAAGCTGTTATAGTAACATAAACAGTTCTATTTTTGTAGTTTTGCATTATAAGCAGGCATTCAAGAGGAAGGGCACACAGAGTATTGAAAAAGGAATCCCATTTTGGAAAGCGCAGTTCCAATAGGATAAATATCCCTTAGAGGTTGGTTCCTCGGATACTCTCTCGTGATCCCCAGGCTAGTCGGGGGATAAACAACACTAGAACACCTCTAGCTACATTTCACCATGCAATGGATTTCATATTCTTGGAAGATCTAGATCTGGATCTCCTGGATCTGTGGATCCTTGAGCCAGCCCCGACAAATATGGTAACACAGATGTTTTTCCTTATTTCAGCCTCTTGTTTGAACTACCCTCAAAATGGACCCTATAAACATGAAGTGTGACTCCCATACACCTCCACTCCAAATTGGGGACCTTTGACCTTTTATTTCATGGCTAGAAAAGAGGTGTTGCATCCCTGTTTGCACTCGATCCTGCACTGCTGATGTTATTGTAGACTTGGTACAACTGTGGACACTATGCCCACTATCACCTCGATGTATATGCCTGTCCTCTAGGGTTGGTTCTTGCCATCACCAGGGGGTATCACTAACTGCACTTACAACTTACTGGTAAATTGAGCAATATAATTGGGTTACAGGTACTTGAACTACTATGTTGAACTAGAACTAGGTGGGAGGAATCAGAGAAGACTAGTGCTTACTAGGGGATGATGGGGTCAAAGTCACGCTAGAACATGTGTCCGAAGGAAGATGGAGAATAGGGTTGAGGCTTCCAAAATGGAAGAATCTCGGTCACAGAAACAAAGTATACTTGAACTCTTGGGTTTGGTGCTGATGATGACTTTGTCCTTGGAAAATCTCTGGGATCCAACCCCATTACAATCAAATCTATTGTTTATATAAGGCCTCAATTGACACAGGAAAGTGTGCTCTAGACCTAAGAAGGCATGCACACTATCTTGTCTTGGCTAAACCTACCGGACCACTACTCCATCGGTTGGCTGAGGTTCCTTGTCATCTTGATATACCTAGCTATTGTAAATACTGCATGTGCAACTCTATAGTTAACTCAACATATCTTTGGTTGTACTGCATGCTTACAAGACTTAACTGCTGTCTTTCAAAGGCTGCACTCTTTTTTAAAGGTAGCATGCATCTAAGTATGCTGTTTGAACTCAAGTAAACCAGACCTAGACCCTTTTGGAGGTTGAACTCATGTAAATTCGACCCTTAACTACTGTTTGAACTCCATTACAGTCAACCCTTTACTGCTGTTTTTCAAAATCTGCATGGGTGAGTCCAAGAATAGATCAAGGCGTATCTTCAATTCTTGAAAGATGATGCATGCAAACTGGCCATGTTGTGGCATTTTAACTAACAGTGCCTTTATTATTATGTACACAACTGCTGTTGATTCCTTTGCATGTGTTTTTAACTGATCCACATCACTGGTCATGGTGCACAGGTAATTACCACCCATTCGATGCATGGTTTGACTAACAGCTAAACTGAGGGTTTAAGTATTTGTATCTGAAGTTGTAATGAGCCCTTGCATGCTTACATGGGATGGACCTAGATCCTAGTATGCTAGCCCAATACTATACAATGGTGTATAGTATAGTCCAACAGAGTATGGATTATTTGAAAATATTCCTTTGATATTAATGCATGAATTTGATGTGCCCCAAAATGTATGAAAGACTCTGCCACACGACCTGCACAGAAATTCTTGAATGCTGCTATGAGAAACCACAAGGACATCAACAAAAACAACTGTAAGTAGTTTTACCAGCACCCTTTAACTGAAGTTCCCATCGCTCCCCTTGAGTATTTGTAATCTCTCCAAGTGTTGTGGCTTGTCCATCACCAAGTCGACCAACCCATATTCCAAACTGATGGCCTTCCAAAACTTCCACAATTTTAATCCTCGTATTGGATTTCTTGTAAAAACATGCCTATGCCATAAGGACTTACACGAATAACCCAAGAAGTTGCCTCTCTTTTAGCTTACCAAACTAAGGTCATGCGATTTCATGTTCATGTTACTAGATACAAGCTGCAAAAGTCGCTCTTTCTTTCCCATCATTTATTGCAACCCAATCTTCTTTTAAGGCTAGGAAATCAGTGGACTTGATGACTAGTACATCCAAGCAGACCATGGTCTCTTTTTCATCAATTTATGAAGGGCGTTCCTGATAGCAGCCAAACTGGGTAGAAGGAAAAAAATCCTCACACAGTTCAATTTTCCTTTTACAATCTGGAGCTTACTTCAGCATGAGGAGATTTTACTTAGTCTGTAGTCAAATGATGCATAAAAACTGTGATAGCCTCGGCCAGTCCCTTCATTTCGACCATTTTGTCTCAACATCAAACCAACTGTAAACAGCTTGGCCAATATTGTCCATGTTGGAAACACTTACATCATTCAAGAGATGATTCATGGCCTCAAAAGATGCTAGTGATTCAATGGGGGAGGAACAGTATCAGCCCCTTAGATCAAGCATCAAAGCAGTGGAGCAATATCTAATTGTCAAAGAGTGCTTAGTGCACATCTCTATAATATGATAATACTTCTACTTTTGAAATGTTGGTCACTCCCCTTTATCTCTATACCTTTGACCTTAAATATGACATATATTCTTATTTTCAGGCAAGGCATTCAACAGTATCATCACTTGGAGATAAACAGAGCATCAATGACAATATAATTTTCAAGCAAAAGACAGAGAGTTAGCGCAGACTTCTCAGCATTTGATCTGTTATCCTGATTTGTTATCCTCCAAGGTATCAAGGGCTTGTAATCTGGAAAGTATGAAGTACTTCATACAAAGCCATTCACTATTACTCAATACTTCCAAACCAAGCCATCTTGCCTTTGGAGCCATTGCAATTTCATTTCAAGAATTCAAACATATAATTTGGGTTTTTGTAGGCATGGATTCTGTTGGTGGATTGATCACTAATTGGGTATCGAAGATAACAGTTATTATTTTTTTATATTTGAGAATTATTTTATATTTGAGAATATTGGATTATATTCAGGGATTCAATGCATTCAGATAATTATTCTGAAGAAGAGAAGGTTTATTCCTTAAATAATTACTTCATAAAAACTACATTTATTCCTCAAATAGTTTTATTCACTAGAGGCCTTTCGATAATAATGAATGTTCAATTTCCATTACAAGCAAAGTCTACAGGGAAAATAAATGCTTCCAAAGGGAAACTGGTAGAAGAAAGAAGTGAGGATGACAACAGTGAAGATGAATGTTGTGATGAGGTACTTTGTGTTGTATAATTTTAAATTGTATTATGAAAGGTTTTCATTATATAGCTATATATTATGACTTTATGTTAATGGGTTTTGGGGATTCTATACTTTTCAAAATTTCACAATAGAAGTGTTGTTATTTGTATGTCTTAGGAGCCTATAAGAAAGGTTACCCAGGAAAACAACAAAGTGGCAAGCTTAGCATCTCAAAAGGCACGTGCATGTTTAGTAGTTTTCTTTGTGATAAGAAATAGGTGGCTGTCCATAATTTTTTTCCATATTGTTATTTTTTTCTTGAACTATCCCTCGGTGCTTTCTCTATTTTCCAATTGAGCTTTAATGTAAATGCTTTATTTTTTGTGCATAGAATTTAGGAGAGACCGTCAAGACCCCTTCCAAATAGGAGAGCAGTTCTAAGGAGTCTGAGAGCGAAGACTCTAGGAATATGAAGACAATAAAATTGTCCAAAAGGTAAAATAGACTTTGTTTGGTTTGGAATTAGAATTAACAAAATATTAAGCATGTTACATTTCATTTAGATTTAGGATGATGCTAGTGAGTATTTTTTTTCTTTATTTTTTCTGATATTGTTCTCTATGTTTTGATTTATTTATTTGTATAAGATACTTCTATTAATGATTATCATAATAAATAATGTACATATGTGCATTAAAAAAAAGAAAAGTGGGCTGCCTGCAGCCCAACACAAGCATGAAAAAGGCATACTGGGATAAAGCCCTACTATCTTATCAATATTTATGAGTGAGTTGTCTATCAAATTTGCCACATAGGATACAACATACAAACAAATCATAAAACCATAACTTTATAAAAACCATGCATCCCTCTTGGCATCCAAACATGTACTAGGTCCAGGACCAACATACTCACTAATAGTTTCATCTCCTTAGCCAACAGTAGCAAAGGTAGAGCTAGCATCAGTAGCAGATCTAGCAATAACAGAGACAATAGAGGTAAAGGTAGTAGATCCAGTCCCATATATGGAATGAGAGTCGTGTCTAAGTAAGCGCATAAGCATCCTATAAAGGTAAATATACTACAATGGTAGGTAGACCATAGAAAGAAGTAGAAGTAACATTCCTTCACCCAGTTTCAGCAGCAGATCGAGTGGTTGACCTTGATCCATTCAATGATCTAGGACCAACATATTAACCATCTGTTGATTCAACCGTTGATATGGCATTGGTATCAGTAGTGGATGGTGGCAGCTTTAGGACCCAGTGAAGTTTACCTAAACCCATAAGCAGCAAGAGAAGAACAACTTAGAACCCATGAAAGACAGAGTTTCTATCAAAACAGTGTTTGTCAAATTTTCTAATGAGATTTTTTCTCTTATTGTGTAGAAGATATGCTTTCCACATCCAAAATGAGTAGGACATGTCACGTCTATCACGTTGATGTTGTATATGTCAACTTAACAAATAAAAAAAGATAAAAATTATACTTAGGTGTATTCTGTTCAATTCCAGCCTCTAGTGACAAAGACCAATACACAAGACAAGTCATTGGTGGATCAGTGATACATATATGCAGGTTTCATAATGTTGAAAATTTTGGATATTCCTTATCTGACATGTAGCATGGCATGGCTTTGTGATTGCCCAGAAGATAAAATAAACCTTTCCTCTCCAAATGTGTCCGTGCATATAAATTTTCATTTCCCACACCCTATGTTAGCACTGGAATCTGCTTAAGGAATGCTACAAGAGCATGACAAGGACATCTTAATGCTCAGGGCAAAACGATTGGTTGAATTTGGATTTTAAGGTAGCTTGTGCAAGGGGTCAAGAGAATATTGCAGATACAGAAAATGAGTGATAGATGAAAACATCATGCTCTATGAATGACATAAATAAATGAACTGAAACAAGAATGATATCAAAGATGTCTTAGGTTCAAGGTTGCTGATAACATGAGGAACAGATAGTTCATTCACACATTAACATAAACAAACAATGTTCAGAAAAACATTCCAAACATGAAATATGACATACTAAGTCTAAGCATGAGCATTCATAAAGAATACATCATTACGAAATGTTTCATAGCAAAGGCCAGTCCAAACAAGATTGCATAACATCGGATTTAAATACATCTTAAACTAGGCTCATAACAAACATAATCTCATTGCAATTTACAGGTCTTCGATATCTTAGACCTTCAATACATCCACTCTTGACCCTTCTACAACTCTCACCCTCTCAGATGGAACCCCCATTGTTAACACCCAAAAAGTGTTCACTTCCTCATCTACCCCATTACATGGCTCATTTGTCCATTTTCCTACCATATTTGCCTTAAGAACCTTGAAAATCCCACTAAAAAGCCTCCAAAAGGCCTAAAATGCCTCCAAAAGGCCACAAAACCATCAAAAAAGCCTCAAAAAGGCTAAAAAACCCCTTTTCCCTTCAAAAATATCCAAAATTCCTCTAAAATAGCAAAAACCCTCTAAAAAGGGAATAAAAAATATAAAATAATGAGGAAAAAGGAGGAAAAAACCCTATACAGCTGACCTAAACCATATGGTTCCCAAAACCATGGGCCAGCACTCCACCACCAAAAAACTATAAATAGGTGATGGCGACCCCTTATTTGACATCAACAATCATAAGCACCCTTACTCTGCCAAAATAGCTCTTGAAACCCTAGCTCACCCTTGAGCTACTTTCACCTTGAGAGCCCCTTTTGGCCCATTCCCATCATTTGGAGAAAGAGAAGGAGCAAGTTGGAGCTTGGAGCAACCCTCTTGGGCCATTGCAAGAGCTTCACCAACCTTCACATTGGACGTAAAAAATCAATACAAAAACCATTCTTGATATCTTGTTTTTTCTGTTCCATGCATATGTTTAGAGTAATTTACATTTCTGTTTTAGCACTTTAATTTACAATTTATTGAACTGCTACTAAGGAGTCCCTTCTCCTTAGTAGGTGCTCATTTGCACAAGCTAGGGTGAAAACCCTAGCTATAGTTTTGGTGACTCCCCTTGGTTTGAATTTCTGGTTCTAAGTTTAAAATATTTTCAATTTTCTGCAATAATTTCCTGTCTTTTCCTTTCGGCTGTCCCTTTCGGCTGCCGTAAACCGCGTTTTTCCCCTCCGCAGTTGCATCCCGACCGCGTCTTTCAGGAGTTTACCTGCGATCCAACCGCGACTCTCAGACTTTTTTCGGCGACCTAATCGCGGATTGACGTCTGTTACCTGCGATCCAACCGCGGCTATTAGCCTGCTTGGCGCGATCCGACTGCAGCTGAAAGCCATTTTTCCTGCGACTCGCTCGCGCATGTTGCTCTGTTTCCTGCGGTCCGTTCGCACCTTTCTGCTCGAAACCCACGACTCGCTCGCGCCTGTTGCTCTGTTTCCTGCGGTCCACCCACACCTTTCGGCCCGAAACCCGCGACTCGCCCGCGCCTGTTGCTCTGTTTCCTGTGGTCCGCCTGCACCTTTCGGCCCGAAACCCGGGATTTGCCGGCGCCTGTTGCTCTGTTCCCTGCGGTCCGCCTGTAGCTTTCTACCAAAAATCCGCGACCTGCCCGCGCCTGTTTCTCTCTTTCCCGCAGTCCGACTGCCCAGTTTCGCCACCGACCCATGGTCTGATTTCTGCCTGTTTTGAACCCAGCCCCTTTTGCTGCAATATTATTTGCACAGCCATCTGTCCTACCTGCAGCCCTACTTCCCTACAGCCTTTTCTGCAACATAATTTTTGTACCATTTACAGAATCTTTTTAAAATTTCAGCATTTTAATTCAGAAAATTTTTCATTCAGTATTATTAGTTAGAAAGTTGCCCACCCTGTGGCACTTTTACTTGGGTTCATCACCTCACGCGCACACACTCTATCACCTAATTCAAGTGAGCCTTAAAAACTACTTAACACAACCAACATTCTAACCCCACTTGGGGAACACAAAATAATTGTTTGTAGTTAGGTAGGATCGGGGGGATAGGCTTCCAATAACACCCCTCGGTTGCTTACACTTGAGACATAGTTGTTGTCCAATTAGGGAACCAAAATCCCCTAGTATTTTTTGGCACGGTCAAGACCAGTTTATCAGAGGGCCTCTCCCCTAGGAGGGTTGAAGTCGCCAGACTGGTTCCAGAGGCCTGAGTGGAATACCGCACTCCATTCAGTAACCGAAGGGCTACCTTTCGCAGTTCTCGGAGTATCCCTGTATAGGGGTACTACGGTAAAATGACCAAACGACAGATTCACCTTTCTGGATGTGTCATGAACGGGGTATCTTAGTTGCCTTTCTTCTAGGATTGACTACCCGGTGTCCCTCCCGGTAGGGGGATATCTTAGCCACTTGGCTCTCCTATCCATATTGTCTAACTTGGATTTCATCACCTTGCAGAGGATATGTCTAGGTGAGTCAGAATACTATTTAGTTAGGTGTTTGCTTGCTCCCTTACCTCCTTTTGGTCTAGTGAGTCCACCATTTTTTATTTCTAGGAAACCTGCTGCTTGTTGGTATTCTGACCATTTCTGTTGATACTCCACCTATTGTAGCACAGCTGTTACAGTGGGTGTTTTGACTTGGTTGTTGGCTTGAGTGCCCTATTTTTTGAGCTCTCCTTCTGCACACTCGGTTGCATTAGGGTTTTTGAGCTGTTTTTTACTCACCTCAACCCCCAGAGATTTGACACCATCTGTCACCATTGAGTCCCCGAGACATTCTTGGCGCCTCAAGGGCAAGCCCCCACAGCACGGTTCACTTGCCACCACCCGTTATAGACACCGATCTTCATCACTTGATACCACTTATCATATATCTCGAGCCTTGTCACTTGACTCCACTCGTCAGCGGCATAGGACTCCGTCACCCGATCTTGACGCCCCTTATTTTACCTCTGATTCTGAGGCAGAGTCTAAGAACCCCATTTACACTGCCCCTACTAGCCCCATGGCTGGCACGACTTCCACCCCTTTCTTTGTAGGGACCATTGGTGGCACATCCACCACTACACCAGTTACCACACCCATTTTGGGTATGCCCTCGATGGGGGCCACGACCACCATTCCGGTTACCGTACCCATTCCCGTAGTTGTCATACCTACCACCACTCCACCAGTGACTCACACTACCCATGGTGGTGCAGGACCATCCTATACCACCTTAGTTCCCCCACTTGGGGGCAACATCCCAAACCCTGCCCCTCCACTTGGGGGCATTGGCCCCAATTCGGTCCAACCCACTAATGTGTCACATCCTTCTTCCAGTTTTCCATTCATGCCTAGCCTCAACCTGCCTGACCTAGCCAGATTGACTAATGATCCCATCCGACATGACCCTGCATGGCCTCACATGCCCACCAAGCTCCCCTCTGACATCCCTAAGTTCGAGGGAAAGGCAGGTGAGGACCCTCAAAACCATATTATGTCCTTCCATCTGTGGTGTTCCTCCAACTCCATAGTGGATGACTCTGTTCGCCTCCGTCTGTTACAGTGCACCTTCACTGGCTCTACAGCTAAGTGGTACATCGAGCAACCCCATGGGACCCATGCCACCTTTACTTCCCTTGCCTCGACATTCCTGCAGTTCTTCCAGTTACCTGTTCGCTATGACGCGGGAGTTGAGATTCTCCTGTCTTGCAGACAAAACACGGCTACCCACATCACGGACCACATTCATGAGTGGCGTCGACGCCACAGCCTCTGCAAAATCAAATTAGACGACCGTATCTTCTTAGATTGGTTCCTCAAATACCTTCTTCCTATCATTGCTAAGGATGTGGCATCCGAAAGACCCCAGTCTGAAGAAGAGGCCATCCTTAAGGCCCAACAATTCGACCTCATTTACGCCCAGTCGGGTTATCTCTATACCATTATACCGGACGCCCCTCGCGGTGATTCCTCCCAGCATGATGCACCGGGGTCATCCCATGCTGCAGACGACATCATCGATCGTGTTTCTTTGCATCCCCAACCCTTTTCCATAGCACATCCTAACCCTGGCCCCGACCTTTCGCGGGCTACCTCACAGTCTGGAGCAACCAATTCGTATGCTCATATGACACATCACCACCATTCCCATGGACCCACCTGTCCACCTCAGTGCTTCGGTCATGCACCCCCTGCTTACACCCCCCCGGTCGCACCTAAGCCCTATTACCACTAGAAGGCTGCACCAGCTCCTGTGCCTTCCCAAGCCCAACCCGCTTATTACCCGCCACAGGTAGCCCCTGCGGCAAATCCACCACCCACTCCGCAGCCATATCAGCAACCCCCTCAAGTTGCTGCACCTGTGTAGCCTCGACCTACATATCATCCACCGCAGCCTGCTCCAGTACCTGCGCAACCCCAGAACCCACCTGCTGCCCAAGGGCAAGTTTATGCTCAACAAAACCTGCAGCAAAACCAAAACAACCAACGCAACCAGGGCCAGCAAAATCGCGGCAAGGGTCGTAACCGTGGGAACAACCCTCCTCCTGACCAAGGCGGTCAACCTACTAATCCCCCAGACAACAATAATGCGGCCCTCGCTAACCAAAACCCTGATTGCCCACCCAAGCAGGATAAAAACCCTAATTTGCGAACAAACCATCCTTGTTCTATTTGCAGGGTCTATGGCCACTACACACATGCTTTCCCACACTTGGAATGAGCTTGGAAACTTTGGGTTGATGATTCCCATCGCCAAGGGCATGCGGCTCCTCAATCACCGCCCAACCCCCCACAACCTCAGCAGCCACCTTTAGTGCTACAAAACCCCTTACCAAACCAAGGCGTAGTGAACACTCAGCCGTTGGCTCCCCCTCAAGCCAATGCGCCACCCCAACAACAGATCAGTTACGCCGCTCCTGATCAACCCATGTTTGACTCAGGTACCCACCACTTGTTGATGATGTCATCCGCTGATGTCAACCTACAGACCCGTCGGAACCAATATGGCTCCACCTCTGAAGCCCCTCCCGTTGATAAAAACACTAACACTCATCCCGCTGATCATGTGTTACGTATACCTCGGCCTCCACTAGATGGCGCTCCCAAAGCACCTCGTTTCCCACTTCGCCATATCAACAATAACCCCAATGCGCGCGCTGCGTCAAACTACAACATTGTAGATGACTTAGCCCAATCTCCCGTAGCCATGTCTGCGTTAGAAGTCTTGAAAAACCGCCCTTCCCAGCGCAAGACTTTACTCTCAGCCATTGGGGCTATTGACCCAAATGATTCGAATTTGATGGAATTTGATTTGGACTAGTCCGAACCCCGCCTGCCTTCCACTTTAGCATTCCAAGTTTCTGTTTCCGTTCAGAATCTTGTCATCCATCGGTGCATCATTGATGAAGGTGCCTCCACATGCATTATGTCCACATTCGTATGGCAGAAGTTGGGATCCCCTACTCTTCAGCAGTCCACCACTGCATTACGCGCCTACGACGATCGTTCAGCTCATCCCCAAGGCCTCCTAGCCAATGTCCCCGTCCAGTTAGGTGGTAAAACCGTACTCATTGACATCGAGGTTATCAATGCCCAACTTGATTATAACCTCTTACTTGGCCGCAGCTACATGTATGCCATGCAGGTGGTTGCCTCTTCTGTTTTTCGTACCATGACGTTCCCCCATGAGGGGCGCATGGTCAAGGTTGACCAACTCACCTACTATGATCCCAATGCCCCCGCGGCACCCGAAAATGTTCTCCCCATGGTTGAACAACCTGTTTCGGTGCCACCACCTCATTTGTTTCCGCTATGGGGCCCGGCGTTTACTCAAACACGCTGATGACCTCCACCTTCCAATCTATTCCACACCCGTCACCCACCACTGACATGTCTGACCTATGTACCCTGTCCCATAACACACAAACTCCTAATAATCAACCACCCTTGTTGCCTAAACCCCCTTTGGTACCTAGTCACATTGGTGTTACACCCATCCACACCATTCCTTTCCTAATCCCTCCCTCGGGAGTAGTTAGCGCCCCGATTATGGCTACCCTCAGCCTCCCTGGGTTAACCTTAGGATTACCCATTTGGTATCTTTCACCTCCCGTTCCCCCGTCGACACCAAATGTCATCCTGCAACCGGTGCAACCCATTGTCACTACTATTCAACCACCTCCTGGTGTCACTACCCCTTCGTCCTCTATGAACCCCCCTCCTCTTACCAAGCCCACTGGGGGCAAAGGCCCACAACCATCCACTATTGCACCCCCTCCCAAGGCAGTTAAATCTCCTCCCGCGGTTCGTGCTCCCCTCAAATGCTCGTTATGTGATGAGTTAGGTCATCCGACTCATCAATGTCCCCAGTTACCGGCATTACAGGAACACATGCAACTGCTTGATGACGACCCGAATATTCCCGTTGTCAAACTCGACCCACCCCCAAGCCTCGCGATAAATCCCTGCGTACCAACCACCCCTGTGCCATATGCGGTGTTTACGGGCATTACTCACATCACTGGCCCGATCTCCCAGATTACAGAGCAGCTCTCTATGAGATGAACAATCTGGATCTTGAGACGGCACCACCCACCATTGAGGAAATCCACCCCCTAGTCTCATCCCCTTCTGGAGAGATTAATACCATTTATATGATCTCTTCAACCACTACTCCTTTGTAAGCCGATTTTACAACCCAAAATTTCCGTTCGGATGAGGAGATTCTTGAGGCACTCACTGCCCCGGAGTATCCCTGGGATGACATGCACCATCTATCGTACTTCCTCCCAGAAGAATCCTCCTGTAGCACTGCTACCCAATTTGCGGTTGAATCCAAAGATTTCCTACCTACCAAGGTCGACTGGTTTAAGGACCCTATTCCTGCTCCGGATGCCTTTGAGGAGGGTAACATGTCCAATATTTCACCCGTCATCCAAATTGATATCACTGCCCCAGGAAGTACACCTGAACTCATAACTTTAGGAGCCTCCTGCAGTGAGCATGAGATTAAGGAGTACAAAAAACTCTTCCAGGAATTTCGTGATGTCTTTTCCTGGTCCTATACCGAAATGCCTGGTCTGGAGCCCGCCATTATAGAGAACCACATTGACACCTGGCCTGATGTACCCCCTGTTCGTCAGAAACAGCACCCCACTCATCCCTCAAAGCTCCCCGCTGTCAAAGCAGAGATTGAGAAACTTCGCAAGGAAGGATTAATTTATCCTATTGCTTATACCACCTGGGTTTCAAACCCCGTTCCCGTTAACAAAAAACAAGGCACCATTAGGGTATGCACTGACTTTCGAGATTTAAACCGCGCCTGTACCAAAGACAACTTCCCCACGCCATTTATTGACCAGCTCATCGATGCATGTGCGGGGCATGAAGTCCTGTCTTTCATGGATGGTTTTTTCGGATACAATCAGATTCAGATCTGAAAGGAGGATCAGTACAAAACTGCCTTTACCACCCCATGGGGCACCTTTGCCTATCGTGTCATGCCTTTTGGCCTAAAAAATGCTGTTGCCACCTTCCAGCAGGCCATGACCTATTGCTTTCACAACTTAGTCCATATCCTGCTAGTGTACCTTGACGACCTTACAGCTCATTCCCGGAAACGATCAGACCAACTTAACGACCTTCGGCAAGTTTTTCTGCGTTGTCGCAAATATCAAATCCGCTTGAACCCACACAAGTGTGTCTTTTGCGTTCCGGCAGGCTGATTGTTGGGTTTCTGTTGATGCCTCGGATATCGTAGCATCAATCAGAAAGGGATTCTCCCCGAGAGATGGTCCCAATTAGACTATCTCCCGTTTGGTGTAGTGAATCCGTCTGGTTAGAAGTTCCGGCAACCGTGGGTTTGGAGTTTAAATCCGAATGTATCGGTTATGGCCCGATCCACCTTTCTTTTGGATTTTATGTGTTTTAAATGATATGCAAATGCCTAGTAATATTTTATCTAGATGCAACTACAACAGATCTAAGTCTAAAAATTGAAATAAATCTACCTATCCTTGCAGGGAACACGTTTTAGGATGAGCAATAAGCTGTAACAAATAACGTAAGGAAAGAACAGATAGCTGCTAATTCTCACAAGTAAAGCTACAGCAAGATAAAGATCTTTAGAAGATTGCTTCTAATTCAATATGGAACGCATCTATTGCTCACAAAACAAAAAAAAGCAAAAGATTATTTAATCTACGTAGAAAGAATAAAGAAACAGATCTAAATGTGAACCAACTGAAATTAAATTTGAAGATCCCTGCAAGGAGCAAGTTAAAGGCATGAACAATGAGCCATACGAATTATCTTGAAGAAAGAACAGTTATCCATTTAATCAAAAAGAGAATTCTACAGCAATGGTGAATATATCAGCAGGTAGCTCCCGATTCACTATGAAATGCATTCATTGTTCACAGAAAAGAGAAAATCGCATGCACAGGAAGGAGAAAAATCATTGATACAAAGAAATAGTTCAGATGGTAAGAATGATCTCACATTACAGAACAGCAGCCATTAGAATAGTCCAACATACATCCATCCAACATCCCATGCAAAACCTCCATCTCCCGTGGCTTTTATTAGAAAATTCAATTTTACAGAAACTATACAAGATAGCTCGTAAAGGTTTCCAAATTTCCTTCCCTGCCAAAAGTCCTTTTCTATTCTTCCTAGCTTCTATTTATAATTACAAATCTGCCCTTGGGGCTGCCACCTAGCACCTTCCACTTGTCATCTACAGAAAATTCTCTCCCAAAATAGACAAAATTGAGATTCCCTTTCATTTACAGAAATTATTTAAATACAAAATAGGGACAGCTGTCCCACAGTTTATCCACTTTACACATTGGAGATCCAAATACAAAATAACAGCAATAATGCTTTGAAATCAGCGATCTCAATCCTGTGCGTGAGTTTCTGCTGGCAGAGGATCGCCCAAGTTAATTGCTGCTGACGCTGCCTGGGAAGAAAAACTTGAGCCTATTGCTGAAGCTGCTTGAGTGGCTGCTGGGAGAGAAGATTCTGGATCTGCTGATGCCCCTGCTACTGCTGCAGCTTTCTTTTCCTCCTCCGTTATGTAGCTGTACCACATACCTGTGTCCCTTATGATTATGTTTACTGCAGCAGGAAACAAGATTTTCTAAGAAGTTACATTCTTCCCGAGTTCTGTTCTAATACTTTGGACTTCTGCTACTGCAGCTTGATGCATTTCCTTCAGCAGATAGTTGTGGAGAGATGACAATCAAACATAATGTTGAAGGTCATCAATAGCCAGAACATCAATCCTTTTCACATACTCGGTTTGAACGACTAGCTCTTCCTTTAGCTGAGACAGACGCTGCTCCTTTTCCGGAAAGTCCTCTAGGGTCTGAGGGAAACTCAATGTGCATTTGTCATGTACCCCTTGGAGCCTTTGGTACAGATTGCTAATTTTATCTGTTGTTCTTTGCACATTGGTTATCAGCTTACTGGCACAGTTCCTGCCAAACTCCAAAAGGGCTATGTCCTCATTAAAACTGTCCACAGATTTAAATGGGAGGTGTGTGGGGAAACCCTCTTTTCCTTCTCTCCACGCCATCTGACTGATGATATTTGCCTTGACACGGGTATTCTTTGCTTTGAGCCTATGGGCTTCCGCATTAATTTCTTTTAACCTGACCACCATGGCCTTGAGCTTGCAAACCTCATCAGTAATTAGCTCCTGAGTGTCATACACCTGCTTCAGGATGTTGCATGACAACTCATGGAAAGGAGACATGTCCATTGTTCTACCCTTGGCTTGCTCTAACTGCTCGGCTAATGTCCGCTTGTCTGCTTCTAGCTGAGATACCTTTTCTTCCGCTCCATTCTTCTCCGCTTCCACAATCATCATTTGGAGTGCTAGCTGGTTCTTTTCCTCCTCCAGCTGGCTGTACTTGTCTGACAGCTCCTTATGCTCAGCGTACAAGCAATTATACTTGTTCACTACCAGATCTCTTTGGGCTTGCTCATTAGCCACAGTCTAGTGTAGCGTACGAGCTCTCTTCTTTGTCAATATATTTTCTTTAACTATAACCCCTACATTGGCAAATGATGCCTTTGCTGTTGCTACAGCTGCGGATGCCATAGCAAAGGGATATTGATCTGTGTTTTTCATTACAGTGACCTATCGCTGGGTAACGATGTCTTCATGGAAGGGACTTTTTATCCTCTCTTCTGATTTGAGGACCATAGCTTTCCTTTTCTTATCGTAGACAAACTCATTCCACTTGGACACTGTACGCTTTCCCGATGGCGTGTACGGGACAATTGGTCGGTTTATGATGTCTATGTCTTCTTCAGCAGGTGGGGTCCAGACTTCCTGAGCTGGATCCATGCCCTTCTTTTGGGTACCATAGCCTCCTGCTTGGGATGTGTCTATATCCATGTCTTGGACCCTGGACCCACTGGCTTGAGCTTATTCCCTTGCTTTCAACTCTTCTTTTGCCTTCCTTTCTGTCTCCGCTTGCTCAGCTTCAGCCTCTTTCTGCTTTTGGGCTTCCTCCGCTTCCTTCAGCAGGCTTTCATTTTCAGCTTCTTGCTGCATCCTTGCCACTTCAGCTTCCTGCTACCTTCTTGCCATTTCAGCTTCCTGCTGCCACCTGGCTTCTTCTGCTTCCCGCTGCAGCTTGGCTTCCTCAGCTTCCTGGAGTAACCTGGCTTCTTCCCTTAACCTGAACTCTTCCTGAGCTCGGGCATCCTCAGCTTCTTTCTCCTGGTGCTGGCTGGTCTTCTGGGCCTTGGATGAGCTAGAGCTTTCCCCAATGCTTTGGCGACATACCTGTAGCTCAGCCATATTGCTGATACCTCTGAATGCCTCTTCCTCGGCATCAGGATAGTGGGAGTACTCGAAGTGAGCATAGATCTCCTTACAATGCTCAGCAACTCTTCCCTTTCTTTCATTCCTGTGGAAGATCACCTCACCGAAGTGGAAGGCTTTTAGCTCTTGAATAAATTCATCGGCTGAGGCAACCCCCGAGAACTTGTAAGCACCTATACAGAAAGGTAGAGGGGGAAAGGAAGCCTTATGCTGTTTGTGGAGCATTGCTCCAATTGCATCCAGGAAGAGCTGTCTTACTGCTTCTTTGAGGACCACATAATCTGTGGCATACTGCGGCAAGATGTATGGGGGCTTAGTCCCTCCAAACATTCTTAGTTAGGTGCCTTGCTCTGAAAAGTAAAAATCCCCATAATCTTCAAGGACTTCCAAAGCATTCTCTGATAGGCAGTTTGGTTCTTCCTTGAACATTTTCTCATATAGGGGCATGATGAACCCCTCACAGATGAGTTTGTAGCTGGGCTTGTAATTATGAGCCCACAACATCTTGAACGCGATATAGACCGGGGTAGTGGCCTTATCCCATGTGCAGCCCAATTCGGGAAATTCTATCTTGGCTAAAATACAATCGATCAGATATGAAGACATGAAAAAATCAGCTTTCTTCAAGGCTAGTCCTTCTTTAGCAGCAACTATCATCGAGGCCAAACTATCTGATAGGAGAGTGGCCCAGTCAAACACAGTTCCTTTGAATGCCACGTAGTGGATAATAGGGACCCACTGAATCTTATACACTGTGCCATCGGGCATGCCGAAGATTCTGCACAGCATTAAAGCGTTTAATCTGAAAGGAGCTCTCAAATTCTGCACGTCATATTCATCACTTCCTTTCTTCCTCAAATGTTTGCCTGCCATTAGCAGCTTTTTGGCCATCTCGACGTTGTTCATCTGGCTCAACCATTCATCAGTCAGAGCTTGTTGGACACGGGGAAATTTGTAGGCTGCCGCAAGATACGCGGGTTGAAATGAGGCAATAGCCACTTTCCCACTATCATTTATCACTCTCCCTTCAGCATCGGCATGTTGGAGTATCCATCCAATCACTTCAGCACAGGGGAACAGCTCAGGGCGGGTAGCGGCTCTAGTTATGCCTGAGGCTCTGATATTAAGATAAATCGGCCCTTCCTCTAGCAACATATCTGGGATCTGTTGATCCCGGATCATTCTGTAGATGTCACCTCATCTGATTTCAGGAGGGACACCGGTGGTGCACCTAGTATCCTGGAGTGAAGTTTCAGTTTTAAGTGGCGCCGGCTTCTTTTTTGTCATCTTAGCCTTCTTCTTACCGGTTTTTGGCATCTTGAATTATCCCTGATAACACCCATATACAAGTCATCATGATATTGAGCAACATACTGTGAGGTTTTGACAGAGAGCACCATTGTTTTGATATGTGAATGAAAATTAAAAAAAAAAACAATGGGGAGCTGTATGTTTAGGAAGCAGAAAACACCATTCCAATATGAAAAACAAATTTAAACATTTGAATCTTTCAACGGGAAGAATTTGGAATGCTCCCGAGAGGATAGGTGTGTCGCGGAAAAATCCGCTCTCGGGTTGCCCTGGGAGAAATGATGATCTTCGTTTCAGCAGGAACATGATTATCAATTTTAGCCATCCTAATTCTTTAAAGGGGCAGGTTTGGGATGCTCCTGTGAAGATAAGCGTGTTGCGGAAGCAACATGCTTTCGGTTTAGCTCTGGGGGAGAGGGTAACTTTCGTCACTGCTGCAGTTTGAAAGGCTAATTGCGGGTAAGCTCAGGTTGGAAAGACTCTGTGACGAAATAAGGAGGCGTTTCGTATTTACGACCCGGCGAGGGCTTCGAATGCTATTGTTATTTATGGCACTTGCCGAGGTGTTCTATCGGAAGTTTCAGTTCGAGCTAGGGTGATGGTGCCGGAGACATACTGACGAAAAGGCTCGGGAGGCCATAGTTTCGGGTTTCGGCTCGCGCAACTTGAACGCTCACGGGGTTTGAACAGGGGCAATGGCACCGGTTTCTAGGACTTGAATTGGGTAATGGTGTCTTCATGGAACTAAGGTTTACGAAGAGGCTCGGGGTTTTACGTCTTAACCTTTGGGCCGGGGATATGAAAAGTCCATGGGGCTTCGGCGGCTGGAGAGAGGAAAATGGGACAAGTTTAACCGTCCAAACTAGCTGTCTCTTACTTACAAACGCTTATCCTGTCTGTGTTTTATATAACGAGAAGAACTTGATTCAAACCGTATTTGACGGGCAAAAATCGCCCATGACGGGCGTTTTGCCCGTCAAAACCCCACCAATGCCCATCATTTTCAAAAGAAAGGTAACCCAATAGCAATACGACGTGTAGGGGGACAAATTTACGGTTAAGATCCTACCTGGCACCGATGAGAAATGCTAACTGAGGTGGTCGTGAACGTGGTTGAGCAATCCGAGATGGAGCAGTTTGCGCAGCATCCAACAAATCGTCCAATTGGAGAATTAACAATGCGTTGGCTCGTACCCCCACCGCCTATTTAAATAGAACCAGCACGTGCGGCATTTAGTTTGGTGGGTGGCGCAATTAGTCGTGGTTTAAATTCTGGTACGTCGGTGGTCACGTCAAGTCGTCTCGGTTTGCGTGCGACCGCCTCTTGCGGGACAAACTGGCGAACCGCTTCCGCCGTTTCGGGGAACGAAGGCGAATGGCCCCGCAAAAGGCCTCCGCGACGCGGAAGAGAAAACGTTTCGCAAATCTCATCTCATTCGGGAGCATATCGCGGAAGCTTCCGCTGTTTCGGGAGAGAGTGGTGAATTGCTTCCGCAAGAGGCTTCCGCGACGTGATTAAGTTCCTTTGGCGGCCTCTTTGGGATGAAAACGTTAAGGCTCCCGCAACTGCGGAAAGCTTTCGTAAGTGGCTTCCGCAGTTTCAGAGGAATTCCACCAACACTTCCGCAAAGGTCCTCGCGAAGAAATTTCTGAGTCTTTTCAGGCGGTTTAGACGAATGGCTCCCGCCGTTTCGGGAGCAAATCTTGAACTCTTCCGCAAAATTTTCCCGTAATCATTTCGAAAGCCTTTTCCGGGCGGTTTACGTGATCGGCTTCCACCGTTTCGGAAAGGTAGCCCGAGAGTTTCCGCGGTTTCAAGAGCAAAGGCTGAAAGCTTTCGCGAAGCTTCCTTGGCTCGTTTTGCAAAGTTCTTTCAAAAATTCTAAGTTCTTTTCACAGTTTCGGAAGAAGTTCGTGAATTTCTCCGTGGTATTTCGGAAAGCTTTTGTGGATGGCTTCCGCCGTTTCGGGAGGAAAACCCGAAGGTTTCCGCAGATTTTCGAAAGTTTTCTAAGTCTCTTTTCGGAAAGCTTATGCGAACGGCTTTCGTCGTTTCGGACAACTTCGCTAAATTCTTCTACCGTTTCGGGCGGCTTTCATCAGAAGCTTCCACGATTTTAACGAAATATTCCAACTCCTTTCGGGCGTTCTTTCCCAAGTTCTCCCACCGTTTCGGGAAGAAAACCCGAAGGTTTCCGCAATTTTCCTTCTCACGGTCTGGGATTTGCAAAAGAAAATCTAAGTCCTTCTTTCAGAAAGGTTGATGGCAAGATGCTCAGTTGGGAAACAAGATTTCATGTTAAAAAACATAGCTAACGGCTGGGATGGCTTCATAGGCAAACTTTCTACAAAAAATGAAAGGAGGGGCCCCAATATGTACAAAATTTGGGGGGGGGTGTTGCTTTAACAACAATGGCGAGTCGCTGGCGAACACAGATCTCTGAAAAATTCCTCTTCATGGTCCGAAACCTCATCAAAGACATCCATCTTGGCTGCACTCTTCAGCTGAGCACTTTAAAGTCATGTGAGGGGAAGAAAGCACTTTACCTGCCAGCCATTGGGGAAAGGGGAGCTTTGACCGAGACATCTTCACCGCTCTCCAAGGGCCAATATATGAGATTCATTTTAGGAGGGTCATCTTTCAGATGGTCACTACTGCCGGACTCCACAGGATCTGCAACACTTTCTCATGGACATTATTGCTCTTGTTCCTCATTCCCAAGCTGCTTGCATCCTTTTGGATATTTGTACTTTGGATAGCTTAGCTGTTTGAGCCTTCCAGAGATATTTTCTTTTGGACATGATCTTTGATTTAGGATCCTCAATCCACAAGGTCCTTTTGTGTGAGTTAGAAATTTTATTGATTTGATCAAACTTCACGGACGGAGAGGAGCCCATTTTGAGCCGTGCCTTTTGGACAACCTTCTTGGTTTTACATGTCTTTTGCTTTTGTCTCAGCCGTGCTTTATTGAGGCGAGAATCTCTGGAAAACAGACTCTGGAGTACATGCCATTTTGGCTGTTAGATTTGCAGCATAGAGTCATTTCAATACCCTATGCCCTCGAGGTGTGCTACTTTCCATGGGTCCAACTTTGGTAACCTTCTTGAGATGCCTTTAAAGTGTGAGAGTGGGTGGATCCCAACGATAGTAGTGAAGATGGCCATAGGTCTCTGCTATTAAACAGGATTAGTGTGACTAGTAGGGTAGGCTTCCTCCCTTCTGAACATTTCAGCGAGAACACAACAGACAGAAATCATTCGAGCACAGTTCCGGACTCAAGGGTTGCGAGGTTTCTTTGAGAGAGCTATCCTCAACGGGGTCTCGACCAAAAGGGCATTCAGAAAACAAAACTTGCCGCAAAAGTTCAAATAACAAAGAGAGAAACAACATGGCCGAAAAAACAAAGCAACTAAAGGCTAAAACAAAAAGAAAAAATTATTTATGTACAGGAAGTCTCGAAGAGACTATGCGAAGTATTGTTTCAGAGAGAGGCCATTGAGAGGAAGGGCTACTTCTCCTCCCTCGAGATTTGTCAATTTGTAAGTGGATGGGCCTAATTTTGCAGAAATTTGGTACGGGCCTACCCATAGATGTTGAAATTTCGTATGCATTCCTTTGCCTTCATGATTATGGTCCCATTTCAGGACTAAATCCCCAACTTCAAAATCTCTCTTACCGGATTTCCTCTTATCGAACCATCTCTTAACTATGTCCTGGTGTTGATGGAATCAGTCTTTAGCTTTGTGTCGGGCTTCTTCCAGTTGAAGCAGGGTGTTGATCCTGGATTGTAAGGCTTGGCTGCCAGAACCCCGAGAGGCTTGGGACAATTGCAAGGATGGTAGTAAGATGTTTGGGGGGAGGATGGCTTCCTTGCCATAGACAAGAGTGAAGGGGGAGACACCTAAAGCATTCTTCGGGGTTACCCTATCTTCCCATAAGGCGTTCGGGAGAGCCACATGCCAACTTCTCTGGTTTTCTATCACAGTCTTCTTAAGAATTCGAATCAGATTCTTGTTTGAGGATTCAGCTAATCCGTTCCCCTGAGGGTAGTAATTGGCTGAATAATGCAACTTAATTCCCCATTCATAAACAAACTCATTTATCTTGCAAGATGAAAAATAAGTAGCATTATCAAAAACAAGGGAAATTGGAACCCCAAACCTGGTTATGATGTTCTCTTTCAAGAAGCTGATGACTGCGTCTTCGTTGATTTTGCGCAAAGGGATGGCCTCCATCCACCTAGTGAAGTAGTCAGTAGCCGTCAAGATGTACCGATGTTGCAATGAAGAATTCGGATTTATCTCTCCGATAACATCTATACCCCATTGCTCAAAAGGCTCAGAGATGATGACCGGCTGCAATGGTCCTGCGGCCTTAGGTAACTTCCCAGCACTTCTTTGACATACATCACAGCTTCGTGCATACGTGTGGGCATCTCGGAACAGAGTGGGCCAATAATAACCAGCTCTTAGTATCTTGTGTGCTATCGTCTCTCCTGAATAATGTCCGCTTGCGGGGCCATCATGCAATTCTTTGACAACTTTGTTTGCATCTTCCTTTTCCAAACATCTAAGGAGAACTCCATCATAATTTTTTCTGAAAAGAATCCCATCAATGATTTGATAAGGTGCTGATTTCAAGTGGAGCGCCCTTCTTTGCTTGGAGTTCCAGTGTTCAGGTAGATATCCCTGCTGTAAATAGTGCACCAGATCCCTATACCATGACTGGGGAGCCGTGAAGATATGACACACCTCAACCGAATTTAATTCTGCCTCATTCTTCCAATGTTGTTCTTCATCAGTTGAGTTTCCCGCAAGTAATTTGCACAGGCCTTGCCCTTTGATGATCGTAGCTGGTTTAAATTCCAAATCATACTCCTGCAGAGCTGTGACCCAGTTCCCTCTCCTTTCTCCCAATTCCTTTTGAACGAAAAGAGATCTAACAGCTGGGTGGGGAACTACGACTTTAGTTCTGTTCTTAAGAATGTATGGCCTAAACTGTTTGAATGCTTTGAAGACAGGGTATGCATGCTTGTCGACTACGGGATAGTTCAGCTCAGCCCCCTGCAGACCAGTGCTCATAAACGAAATTGGGTATTCGTCCCCCAACTCCACCTTTTGCGTGAGTACATCTGCGAGAGAGTCATCCGAAGCGAAGGTATATAAGATGAAATCCTTATCAAAATCCGGGCTTCTTAAGGAAGGAGCCTTAGCTACAGCTGCCTTGATATCTCTAAATGCGTCCTTCTCCAAATCTGTCCACTTGAATTGTATGCTTTGTTTAACCATCTGTTGCAATGGCTTAACAATTTGTGCAAAATTCGGAACAAATCTGCGGACAAAATTGATGGTGCCCATAAAAGACTGCATAGATTTCTTGTTGTGAGGCATTGGAATCTTATTTATAGCTTGGACTCTTTCTTGATCAATTGACACTCCCCCTTTGGAGATGATATGACCCAAGAGCTTACCTTCGGGAACAGCAAACACGCTCTTCTTGGGATTCAAGGAAATACCATATTTCCGGCAGCGATCAAAAATATGCTTTAGATGCATGACATGATCTTCCCTTTTCTTCGAAAAGACTGTAACATCATCCAAGTATACAACCACACATTGCCCACCCAATCCTCGGAAGGCAATATCCATCGCCCTTTGGAATGTAGCTCCTGCATTTATCAGACCAAATGGCATTCTTCTGTAGGCGAAAGTTCCCCACTTAGTTCTGAAAGTAGTCTTGAGGCGATCTTCTTCGGCTACTAACACTTGATTGTAGCCAGAGAAACCATCGAGGAGAGAAAACAATTCGGAGCCTGACACCATTTGTAGGATTTGTTCCATTGAAGGTACGGGGTAGTTATCTTTATCCGAGGCTTTGTTTAAATATCTGAAATCTACACATAGCCTTATCTCTCCCGACTTCTTCCTTACGGGAACCAAGTTTGCAACCCACTCGGAATGCCGAACTTTGAAAATTATCTTAGCGTCCAGGAGCTTCTTTAATTCCTTTTGGATCAGCGGTTCTAGAGTGGGATGCATTCTTCTTAACTGCTGCTGAAATGGTTTGACACCCGCTTTCATTGGTATAACATGTTGAATGATGCGGACGTCATACGTTTTCAGATCTTCATAGGTCCATGCAAAAACATCCTTGTATTGTTTGAACAATTTAATGAACCTTTCTCTTTCTCCCGATGAACAACATTTGCCAAGGTTGACAAATCTTGGTTCTGCCTCGGTACCCAAATTAACTAACTCATGTTGCATTGATGAGCTGTTAGTTTTGGTATTAGCTGGCCTTTTGAACTTATTTTGAAGATCGAACAACATTTCGAGGGACCTTACCCCCTTGGGCATGAAATTTCCTTTCTCCTTTTCCTTCCTCATCAAATCAGCATCATGTTCTTCCTCATCTATTGCAACTCCTTGAAAGCTATCTTCGTTTGTTAGGAAGCTGATAATTTGTTCATCATCATCGAAGACTCTGAAGTTCGTGATGTTATCGGGAACGGAAGGCCTGAAAATCAATTCAATTGAGCATTTATTATTTGATGGCACCAATCTAGAAGCAGATGTTGCTAACAAATCAGCAGCAGAGTTTTGCAATCGAGGAATTGATTTTATATTGAAAGCGTCAAAATGCATAATTAAATCCCATACCTCAGCCTGATAACCCTTCAAATGAGGTGAGAGACAATGAATGGTGTCCCTTACCTGTCTTACAACTATCTCGGAGTCACCAAAGACCTTCAGGTACTTAACATTTAAGCCAATGGCCTTCTTTAATCCATGCACCAAAGCTTCATATTCAGCGGTGTTATTAGTACACTCGAATTCTAATCTACAAGACAAAAAATACTTGTTTCTTTTTGGATCGATTAGAACACAACCGACTCTGGATCCTTCCAGAGTTTTAGAACCATCAAAGTATAACGTCCAAAAAGCACCTTTAGATTCAGCTAAGTTAGTTTCTTTGTGATCTATGTCAGTAACTAAATTGACTATGTTACAATCAACATCATCAGCCCGAGAGAAATGAAGGAGATCGGACTGTTTATCTGATTCATGGCTAATGGTTTCAGATTGATAATTACCCGGATCCATTTCTAAGAAGTAATTCCCCAGAACCGAGGATGAGAAAGCTACGGACTCATTCTTTTCTTCTAACTGAGTTACGTTTTGTTTCATATGAGGTTCCCTAAGAACTTTAATCTGATTCTGTCTGTTCTGATAAGGCAGCCATAGGTGTGACCAATCAGTAGCAAAATAGCCACTTAGCTTGGTAGACCAATCCCTACTTAAAATCAGCCCATAGGCTTCAGGGATATCGACCACCATTATGTCAATGAATTGACAGACTCTAGGGTCAGCTGATAGTCTAATTAAAATATCTTTCATCTCCCCAATAACCTTGACAGCAGTCCTATCCAATTGGATAATTTGAGCTGGAGATGGAACAGGCTGCCCATTAATCCTTTTACAAATTGACAATGGCATAACGTTTGAGGATGCTCCAGAATCTACCAAACAGTTGTGAACATTATGGTTGAAAATTTCGAACGTCAATAGGAATGGCAAAGTTTGAGATTTAGACTTCCCACCGATGCTAGCCTCATTAATTTCGGGACTGTTTTGAGAATTTGTTAATGGAGTGCTGGTCTGAGGTTGCAGAACATGCAGCAGTTTGTCTCGTTGATGGGGCAAGCTACACATGTCAAATATTGACACATTCGCTTTGACCTTCTTGATATCTTCGATAATATCGTATCCTATATCAGATTCATTCCCAATTCGACTTGGCTGATCTGTTTTGCTCATTGTGACCTTAGGTGGCTGAACTATGTTGTCAGCGCTTGGCTGTTTGGCCATTGTTTGGTTAACTTTGGGTTGTGGTGGGATGATTGGTATATGCCTCCTAGGCGGATCTTTTGAAACTTTAGGCTTATGGGGAACGGTGTTTGGCACAGGATCGGCAATAGGACCTTTGCTACGAGTAGCAACATTTACGGTGGAGGAAGAACTATCTATGGGATCCTCTTTTGCCAATTCAGTCATAGGTACCCAATCCCATAGCACCATAGTAGTGTCCGGGGTTGGTTCCTCAATCTCAGGGCTCGATTCCTCTGGAGAAACATCTTGGTCTGGGATCCGTGAGTCTAGCATTTGGTTCATGACCAAGCTCATGGAATTAATTCATTGCGGGCAGCTCTTTTCCGAATGCGGTTCTTGTTGAAAAGTGCATAAATTTTCCATCCCAATCTCATTTAAGTTTAAAACAGGGGCAACGTTCATTGGTGGATGAGTTTGCTCACCGTCTTCCCTCCTTTTATAAAATGGCTTGAAAGGTTTCCTAGATGTGCTAGCAGCCTTGTCTTTCTCGAGATCTACGATTTTGTTAGATAGTTTCTGCATCATCTTGACTACATTTTCCATGTCTGTAGATGGCTCTTCTTTCCCTCTAGTGAGCAGCAAAGGTTTCTTGCTAGCTGCTGGTTTTGGTTCTACATCTAAGGCATGTTTAGCAATGATATCAGCCTCTTCCTCTACCTTTCTAGCTTCCTCAAAGTTCTCTATCAGGGTATTTTTCTTGGATCGTTTTACGAACATTGCGATTGGTCCTTCAACAACTGTTGTGTAGTATTCAATCAGAGACTCCTTTGCTGGTTTATTAGCTTCGCTGAAGTTATTTAACAGCGTGGTGAATCTTTGATTAAAGTCTTGGACCTTTTCTTTCTTTTCCATTCTCATGGATAAGAGTTCTTTCATAAGCGTGGCCATAGTCTTTTGGTTTCCATATTTCTTTAGGAAACATTTCTCGAATTCATCCCAACTAGAGATTGAGCTGGGTTGTAGGCTAAAGTACCATGATGATACTTTTGGCTCGAATGTATATGGAAACAACCTGCAGACTACGTCTTCATGTTGTACGTTTAAAAGGTTCAGAGCTAAGTAAAAACTCTTGAGGTGATCTTCCGCCGAAATGGCTTTCCCTGGATCGTACTTAGGCAAAACCTTTTCTGGGTTTTTAGGAAGATTATGGAATGGTCCAGCTAAGTTCAGTGCTCCCCTTTCTCTCCAAGCAGGTACAACCATGTTTGGATGTGGAGACCCGGGTGGAGAATTGTATGGTGAATTGTGAGGAGTACTTTTGGGAGTGGTAATTTCTTCAAGGTTTTCTTGGTTTGAAATTTTGTCTGAGTTTTCCAGATCTGCCTTGTTAAGAGTGTCTGAGATTTCTTCCAAAGTCAGATTTACAAGTTCTTCGAAACTTTGAACAAGAATCGAATCTCGGGTGTATTGTGGCTCCCTTCTAGGTGTAATTTTCTTAGGGAGGAAGTTGACAACGTTTAAACCACCTAGCTGTTTAACGTAGGATCTGGTATGTCTTCTCAAATCCTCTATTTCTGCAAAAGGGATAGCGTATAAAGCTTCTTGAATCTCAGGGTCAGAAATGAGGCGTTCTTGATTTGTTAACCCAAGATCTGAGCTGTTTGAAATGCTTTCTTTAAGCGGGTTTTCAGTGTCCTCTATGGCAGTGGGAGATTTTCCTCTATCAGCCATGCACTTTTGGCCCTCCTTCTAGCGCCAAAAACTGTTGATGCCTCGGATATCGTAGCATCAATCAGAAAGGGATTCTCCCCGAGAGATGGTCCCAATTAGACTATCTCCCGTTTGGTGTAGTGAATCCGTCCGGTTAGCGGTTCCGACAACCGTGGGTTTGGAGTTTAAATACGAATGTATCGGTTATGGCCCGATCCACCTTTGTTTTGGATTTTATGTGTTTTAAATGATATGCAAATGCCCAGTAATATTTGATCTAGATGCAACTACAACAGATCTAAGTCTAAAAAATGAAATAAATCTACCTATCCTTGCAGGGAACACGTTTTAGGATGAGCAATAAACTGTAACAAATAACGTAAGGAAAGAGTAGATAGCTGCTAATTCTCACAAGTAAAGCTACAGCAAGATAAAGATCTTTAGAAGATTGCTTCTAATTCAATATGGAACGCATCTATTTCTCACAAAACAAAAAAAAGCAAAAGATTATTTAATCTACGTAGAAAGAATAAAGAAACAGATCTAAATGTGAACCAACTGAAATTAAATTTGAAGATCCCTGCAAGGAGCAAGTTAAAGGCATGAACAATGAGCCATACGAATTATCTTGAAGAAAGAACAGTTAGCCGTTTAATCAAAAAGAGAATTCTATAGCAATGGTGAATATATCAGCAGGTAGCTCCCGATTCACTATGAAATGCATTCATTGTTCACAGAAAAGAGAAAATCGCATGCACAGGAAGGAGCAAAATCATTGATACAAAGAAATAGTTCAGATGGTAAGAATGATCTCACAGTACAGAACAACAGCCATTAGAATAGTCCAACATACATCCGTCCAACATCCCATGCAAAACCTCCATCTCCCGTGGCTTTTATTAGAAAATTCAATTTTACAGAAACGATACAAGATAGCTCGTAAAGGTTTCCAAATTTCCTTCCCTGCCAAAAGTCCTTTTCTATTCTTCCTAGCTTCTATTTATAATTATAAATCTGCCCTTGGGGCTGCCACCTAGCACCTTCCACTTGTCATCTACAGAAAATTCTCTCCCAAAATAGACAAAATTGAGATTCCCTTTCATTTACAGAAATTATTTAAATACAAAATAGGGACAGCTGTCCCACAGTTTATCCACTTTACACATTGGAGAGCCAAATACAAAATAACAACAATAATGCTTTGAAATCAACGATCTCAATCCTGTGTGTGAGTTTCTGCTGGCAGAGGATTGCCCAAGTTAATTGCTGCTGACGCTGCCTGGGAAGAAAAACTCGAGCCTATTGTTGAAGCTGCTTGAGTGGCTGCTGGGAGAGAAGATTATGGATCTGCTGATGCCCCTGCTACTGCTGCAGCTTTCTTTTCCTCCTCCGTTATGTAGTTGTACCACATACCTGTGTCCCTTATGATTATGTTTACTGCAGCAGGAAACAAGATTTTGTGAGAAGTTACATTCTTCCCGAGTTCTGTTCTAATACTTTGGACTTCTGCTTTTGCAGCTTGATGCATTTCCTTCAGCAGATAGTTGTGGAGGGATGACAATCCAACATAATGTTGAAGGTCATCAATAGCCAGAACATCAATCCTTTTCACATACTCGGTTTGAACGACTAGCTCTTCCTTTAGCTGAGACAGACGCTGCTCCTTTTCCAGAAAGTCCTCCAGGGTCTGAGGGAAACTCAATGTGCATTTGTCATATACCCCTTGGAGCCTTTGGTACAGATTGCTAATTTTATCTGTTGTTCTTTGCACACTGGTTATCAGCTTACTGGAACAGTTCCTGCCAAACTCCAAAAGGGCTATGTCCTCATTAAAACTGTCCACAGATTTAAATGGGAGGTGTGGGGGGAAACCCTCTTTTCCTTCTCTCCACGCCATCTGACTGATGATATTTGCCTTGACATGGGTATTCTTTGCTTTGAGCCTATGGGTTTCCGCATTAATTTCTTTTAACCTGACCACCATGGCCTTGAGCTTGCAAACCTCATCAGTGATTAGCTCCTGAGTGTCATACACCTGCTTCAGGATGTTGCGTGACAGCTCATGGAAAGGAGACATGTCCATTGTTCTACCCTCGGCTTGCTCTAACTGCTCGGCTAATGTCCGCTTGTCTGCTTCTAGCTGAGATGCCTTTTCTTCCGCTCCATTCTTCTCCGCTTCCACAATCATCATTTGGAGTGCTAGATGGTCCTTTTCCTCCTCCAGCTGGCTGTACTTGTCTGACAGCTCCTTATGCTCAGTGTACAAGCAATTATACTTGTTCACTACCAGATCTCTTTGGGCTTGCGCATTAGCCACAGTCTGTTGTAGCATACGAGCTCTCTTCTTTGTCAATATATTTTCTTTAACTATAACCCCTACATTGGCAAATGATTCCTTTGCTGTTGCTACAGCTGCGGATGCCACAACAAAGGGATCTTGATCTGTGTTTTTCATTACAGTGACCTCTCGGTGGGTAACGATGTCTTCATGGAAGGGACTTTTTATCCTCTCTTTTGATTTGAGGACCATAGCTTTCCTTTTCTTGTCATAGACAAACTCATTCCACTTGGACACTGTACGCTTTCCCGATGACGTGTACGGGACAATTGGTCGGTTTATGATGTCTATGTCTTCTTCAGCAGGTGGGGTCCGGACTTCCTGAGCTGGATCCATGCCCTTCTTTTGGGTACCATAGCCTCCTGCTTGGGATGTGTCTATATCCATGTCTTGGACCCCGGACCCACTGGCTTGAGCTTCTTCCCTTGCTTTCAACTCTTCTTCTACCTTCCTTTCTGACTCCGCTTGCTCAGCTTCAGCCTCTTTCTGCTTTTGGGCTTCCTCCGCTTCCTTCAGCAGGCTTTCATTTTCAGCTTCTTGCTGCATCCTTGCCACTTCAGCTTCCTGCTGCCTTCTTGCCATTTCAGCTTCCTGCTGCCACCTGGCTTCTTCTGCTTCTCGCTGCAGCTTGGATTCCTCAGCTTCCTGGAGTAACCTGGCTTCTTCCCTTAACCTGAACTCTTCCTGAGCTCGGGCATCCTCAACTTCTTTCTCCTGGTGCTGGCTGGTCTTCTGGGCCTTGGTTGAGCTAGAGCTTGCCCCAATGCTTTGGCGACAGACCCGTAGCTCAGCCATATTGTTGATACCTCTGAATGCCTCTTCCTCGGCATCAGGATAGTGGGAGTACTCGAAGTGAGCATAGATCTCCTTACAATGCTCAACAACTCTTCCCTTTCTGTCATTCCTGTGGAAGATCACCTCACCGAAGTGGAAGGCTTTCAGCTCTTGAATAAATTCATCGGCTGAGGCAACCCCCGAGAACTTGTAAGCACCTATACTGAAAGGTAGAGGGGGAAAGGAAGCCTTATGCTGTTTGTGGAGCATTGCTCCAATTGCATCCAGGAAGAGCTGTCTTACTGCTTCTTTGAGGACCACATAATCTGTGGCATACTGCGGCAAGATGTATGGGGGCTTAGTCCCTCCAAACATTCTTAGTTAGGTGCCTTGCTCTGAAAAGTAAAAATCCCCATAATCTTGAAGGACTTCCAAAGCATTCTTTGATAGGCAGTTTGGTTCTTCCTTGAACATTTTCTCATATAGGGGCATGATGAACCCCTCACAGATGAGTTTGTAGCTGGGATTGTAATTCTGAGCCCACAACATCTTGAATGCGATATAGACCAGGGTAGTGGCCTTATCCCATGTGCAGCCCAATTTGGGGAATTCTATCTTGGCTAAAATACAATCGATCAGATATGAAGACATGAAAAAATCAGCCTTCTTCAAGGCTAGTCCTTCTTTAGCAGCAACTATCATCGAGGCCAAAATATCTGATAGGAGAGTGGCCCAGTCAAACACAGTTCCTTTGAATGCCATGTAGTGGATAATAGGGACCCACTGAATCTTATACACTGTGCCATCGGGCATGCCGAAGATTCTGCACAGCATTAAAGCGATTAATCTGAAAGGAGCTCTCAAATTCTGCACGTCATATTCATCACTTCCTTTCTTCCTCAAATGTTTGTTTGCCATTAGCAGCTTTTTGGCCATCTCGACGTTGTTCATCTGGCTCAACCATTCATCAGTCAGAGCTTGTTGGACACAGGGAAATTTGTAGGCTGCCGCAAGATACGCAGGTTGAAATGAGGCAATAGCCACTTTCCCACTATCATTTATCACTCTCCCTTCAGCATCGGCATGTTAGAGTATCCATCCAATCACTTCAGCACATGGGAACAGCTCAGGGCGGGTAGCGGCTCTAGTTATGCCTGAGGCTCTGATATTAAGATAAATCGGCCCTTCCTCTAGCAACATATCTGGGATCTCTTGATCCCGGGTCATTCTGTAGATGTCACCCCATCTGATTTCAGGAGGGACACCGGTGGTGCACCTAGTATCCTGGAGTGAAGTTTCAGTTTTAAGTGGCACCGGCTTCTTTTCTGTCATCTTAGCCTTATTCTTACCGGTTTTCGGCATCTTGAATTATCCCTGATAACACCCATATACAAGTCATCATGATATTGAGCAACATACTGTGAGGTTTTGACAGAGAGCACCATTGTTTTGATATGTGAATGAAAAAAAAAAAAAAAAAAACAATGGGGAGCTGTATGTTTAGGAAGCAGAAAACACCATTCCAATATGAAAAACAAATTTAAACATTTGAATCTTTAAACGGGAAGAATTTGGAATGCTCCCGAGAGGATAGGTGTGTCGCGGAACAATCTACTCTCGGGTTGCCCTGGGAGAAATGATGATCTTCGTTTCAGCAGGAACACGGTTATCAATTTTAGCCATCCTAATTCTTTAAAGGGGCAGGTTTGGGATGCTCCTGTGAAGATAAGTGCGTTGCGGAAGCAACGTGCTTTCGGTTTAGCTCTGGGGGAGAGGGTAACTTTCATCACTGCTGCGGTTTGAAAGGCTAATTGCGGGTAAGCTCAGGTTGGAAAGACTCTGTGACGAAATAAGGAGGCGTTTCGTATTTACGACCTGGCGAGGGCTTCGAATGCTATTGTTATTTATGGCACTTGCCGAGGTGTTCTATGGGAAGTTTCAGTTTGAGCTAGGGTGATGGTGTCGGAGACATACTGACGAAAAGGCTCGGGATACCATAGTTTCGGGTTTCGACTCGCGGAACTTGAACGCTCACGGGGTTTGAACAGGGGCAATGGCACCGGTTTCTAGGACTTGAATTGGGTAACGGTGTCTTCATGGAACTGAGGTTTACGAAGAGGCTCGGGGTTTTACGTCTTAACCTTTCGGCCGGGGATATGAAAAGTCCATGGGGCTTCGACGGCTGGAGAGAGGAAAATGGGACAAGTTTAACCGTCCAAACTAGCTATCTCTTACTTACAAACGCTTATCCTATCTGTGTTTTATATATCGAGAAGAACTTGATTCAAACCATATTTGACGGGCAAAAATCGCCCATGACGGGTGTTTTGCCCGTCAAAACCCCACCAATGCCCATCATTTTCAAAAGAAAGGTAACCCAATAGCAATATGACGTGTAGGGGGACAAATTTACGGTTAAGATCCTACCTGACACCGACGAGAAACGCTAACTGAGGTGGCCGTGAACGTGGTTGAGCAATCCGAGCTGGAGCAGTTTGCGCGACGTCCAACAAATCGTCCAATTGGAGAATTAACAATGCATTGGATCGTACCCCCACCGCCTATTTAAATAGAACCGGCACGTGTGGCATTTAGTTTGGTGGGTGGCACAATTAGTCATGGTTTATATATCGGTACGTCGGCGGTCACGTCAAGCCGTCTCGGTTTGCGTGCGACTGCCTCTTGCGGGACAAACTGGCGAACCGCTTCCGCCGTTTCAGGGAACGAAGGTGAATGGCCCCGCAAAAGGCCTCCGCGACGCGGAAGAGAAAACGTTCCGCAAAGCTCATCTCATTCGGGAGGATATCGCGGAAGCTTCCGCTGTTTCGGGAGAGAGTGGTGAATTGCTTCCGCAAGAGGCTTCCGCGACGTGATTAAGTTCCTTTGGCAGCCTCTTCGGGATGAAAATGTGAAGGCTCCCGCAACTGCGGAAAGCTTTCGTAAGTGGCTTCCGCAGTTTTGGAGGACTTCCGCCAACACTTCCGCAAAGGTCCTCGCGAAGAAATTTCTGAGTCTTTTCGGGCGGTTTAGACGAATGGCTCCCGCCGTTTCGGGAGCAAATCTTGAACTCTTCCACAAAATTTTCCCGTAATCATTTGGAAAGCCTTTTCCGGGCGGTTTACGTGATCGGCTTCCGCCATTTCAGAAAGGTAGCCCGAGAGCTTCCGCGGTTTCGAGAGGAAAGGCTGAAAGCTTCCGCGAAGCTTCCTTGGCTCGTTTCGCAAAGTTCTTTCAAAAATTCTAAGTTCTTTTCACAGTTTCGAAAGAAGTTCGTGAATTTCTCCGTGGTATTTCGGAAAGCTTTTGTGGATGGCTTCCGCCATTTCGGGAGGAAAACCCGAAGGTTTCCGCAGATTTTCGAAAGTTTTCTAAGTCTCTTTTCGGAAAGCTTATGCGAACGGCTTCCGTCGTTTCGGACAACTTCGCTGAATTCTTCTGCCGTTTCGGGCGGCTTTCATCAGAAGCTTCCGTGATTTTAACAAAATATTCCAACTCCTTTCGGGCGTTCTTTCCCAGGTTCTCCCGCCGTTTCGGGAAGAAAACCCAAAGGTTTCCGCAATTTTCCTTCTCACGGTCTGCGATTTGCAAAAGAAAATCTAAGTCCTTCTTTCAGAAAGGTTGATGGCAAGATGCTCAGTTGGGAAACAAGATTTTATGTTAAAAAACACAGCTAACGGTTGGGATGGCTTCTTAGGCAAAATTTCTACAAAAAATGAAAGGAGGGGCCCCAATATGTACAAAATTTGGGGGGGGGGGTGTTGCTGCAACAATAGTTTCATTTTTTGCCAGAAAGGAATTACTATTGACCCCCTGAAAGTCCAAGCCATCCTAGACCTTCCCTCTCCTCGCACGCTCCGATAGCTCCAAAGTCTGCAGGGGCGATCTAATTTCCTCCGTCGCTTCGTTCTTGATTACGCTACTACCGTTCATGGTTTCTTGCGCCTGCTCCATACCCACATACCCTTTTTCTGGGATGAGCAAGCAGAAGCTACATTCGGAGCCGTCAAGAAAGCTCTCACACAAGCCCCCTTGATCTCCCCTCTGGATTTCTCTCAGGACTTTATCCTCTACGTCTCGGCATCCGAGCATGCCGTGTCCGGAGTCTTGGTTCAAGAAGATGTTTCTCACCAAGAGCATGTCATTTATTACGTCAGGCAGACCTTGTCTAGACCACCTCTACGTTACCCATATGAGGAGAGACTAGCCCTAGCTGTGGTCTTTTCTGTCCAAAGAATGCGACACTACATCTTACTTAGTCATACCATAGTCGTCGCCGAATCTAACCCCATGGTTTATCTCTTAAATCGGCGGCTACTGCAAGGTTGTGTTGCTAAATGGGTCATTATTCTCCAGGAGTATGACCTCACTTTCAGAACCCCTAAGAGCACCAAAGCCCTCGCACTTGCCCAGCTCATCACCGATCTCCCCTCCCTTCTGCCGTCCCCCCAAATCTCCGATGAGTTACCCAACAACCATTTCTTCACCATCTCGTCTAATGACCCATGGTACGGTGATATTTTTCTATACCTGCGCACGCAGAAGTTTCGACCCAAAGTCACCCGCAATGGACGTCGTCGTATCCGTCACCAGGCCTCTCGCTATCTCCTCCTAGGCGATGTCCTTTACCGGCGAGGGGTCGACACGATTCTTCGTCGTTGCCTTACACAGGAGGAAGCTGAACACATCCTCAATGACTGTCATAGCGGTGCCTGCGGTGGCCATTTCTCTGGGATGGCCACCACCCAAAAGGTCATCCACGCCGGATATTTCTGGCCCACACTCTTTACCAACTGCATCACAGCGGTCAAACATTGCCATAATTGCCAACTTTTTTCCCCCAAGGCCTGGACACCACCTGCTCCGTTACACCCAGTCGTCACCGTTGGCCCCTTTTGTAAGTGGGCTATCGAGTTCATGGAGTGTAAACCCCCATCTGCCAACGGCCATAAATACATCATTGTCGCCGTCGATTACTTTACCAAATGGATCAAAGCCATGCCTACTTTCAACCGTACCGCTGATACCGCTGCCCGTTTCTTTTTTAACCATGTTATCACTCGATTCGGGGTTCCCAAACAGTTGGTCTCAGACCATGGTTCACACTTCGAAGATTTCGTTTGGCGCAAGTTATCCACCCTCCTCAAGTTTGAACATCAATATTCCTCTGCTTACTAGCCCCAAGGGAACGACCAAGTAGAGGCCATTAACAAAATACTCAAAACCATCCTTCAACGCACTGTTGATCGGCATAAGTCTAATTGGCACCACATGTTGTTCCCTACCTTATGGGCTTACCGTACCTCTACCAAGACCGCCACTGGTTTTACCCCGTTTCACTTAGTTCACGGCGTAGAATCCGTCCTCCCCATCGAGTGTCAGATACCTGCTCTGCAAATTGTTAAGTTTAAACCAAATAGACTAGCAAGATCACTGAAAGAAACACAATCACAAGATGGACACAGAATATACCCTGGGAGACCCTCATGGGGTAGAAAACCCAGCAAAGCTTTCCTCAATAAGATGATCAACCAAAATACAAGATGTGCTCCCTCCTTCTTTGTCTCCTTAGTAGATCTCCCAGACAAGTGCGCTATCTTTCTCAAGTGAGTGAGTGTATCTAATGAGGAGTTCACCTCCTCTATTTATACTAAATCCTCACTAACTAAAATACTAATGGGGCCGACCTCTCCTGGAGAAGCATAATAACCCCTAAAGTACAAGATCAGGGCCGACCCCCACATGGTGGGTCTAATAACCCTAGTTACCACAAACCCTCGAAGGAATAAACATCTCCGGATACATAATAGGGTTACTTCGGAGGGATGAAACATCTCCGGAATAGTAATGTAAAAATATAATATTCTTAGAAGTTACAATATTCAACACTCCCCCTTAACAAGAAGGATATTATAACAACATCTGTAGGAGCAAGGAGTCATCTGCTACCTCATACATGATACATCTATAAATCATCGAAAGCTTTCTTCAATTCATCATCATCAGTAACTCAACCAGTTATTGGAACATCAACATCATTATCATCGTCATCTCATGATCATCAACATCGTCATCGCATGATCATCAACATCGTCATCTCACGATCATCAACATCGTCATCGCACGATCATCAGCATCATCATCTCATGATGATCAGCATCGTCATCGCATGATCATCAGCATCGTCATCTCACGATCATCAACATCATCATCGCACGATCATTAGCATCGTCATCTCATGATCATCAGCATCGTCATCGCACGATCATCAGCATCGTCATCTCACGATCATCAGCATCGTCATCATACGATCATCAGCATCGTCATTACACGATCATCATCATCATCATCACACGATCATCAGCATATAGGATGATCAATCCTGTTCTCTTTAGGACATACGTCCATGGATGATACAATCCAGATCAAGTTCCAGGATGATCAGTCCTTATCCATTTAAGACAAATCTCATGTCTAGGGACGATGCAATCCCGATCCAATTCCAGGATGATCAGTCCTTATCCATTTAAGACAAATCTCATGTCTAGGGACGATGCAATCCCGATCTAGTTCCAGGATGATCAGTCCTTATCCATTTAAGACAAATCTCATGTCTAGGGACGATGCAATCTCGATCCAGTTCCAGGATGATCAGTCCTTATGCATTTAAGACAAATCTCATGTCTAGGGACAATGCAATCCTGATCTAGTTCCAGGATGATCAGTCCTTATCCATTTAAGACAAATCTCATGTCTAGGGACGATGCAATCCCGATCCAATTCCAGGATGATCAGTCCTTATCCATTTAAGACAAATCTCATGTCTAGGGACGATGCAATCCCAATCCAGTTCCAGGATGATCAGTCCTTATCCATTTAAGACAAATCTCATGTCTAGGGACGATGCAATCCTGATCCAGTTCCAGGATGATCAGTCCTTATCCATTTAAGACAAATCTCATGTCTAGGGACGATGCAATCCCGATCACGTACATTTTGAACTGAGGTCCAGGGACGATGCAGTCCTATCTTCCATTCTCGGAGACACCTGTCTACGCCTCACTTGAGGACTGAAGTCTAGGGATGATCCAATCCTTTTTCTTTCTCGGAGACATCTGTCTACGGCTCACTTTAGAACTTGAGTTCAAGGATGATGCAATCCTATCATGTCCACCAAGGACTTCATTCTCGGAGACATCATGTCTACGACTCTCTTTAGGATGATGCAATCCTATCTTGTCCACCAAGGACTTCATTCTCGGAGACATCATGTCTACGGTTCTCTTCAGGATGATGCAATCCTATCTTGTCCACCAAGGACTTCATTCTCGGAGACATCATGTCTATGACTCTTTTCAGGATGATGCAATCCTCACATGTATTCTCATCAATACAGGTACAAGTATCCTCATCCTTACAAGTACATTTTAATCAATACATGTATCATAAAAAATATGTATTCTTACTAATACATTTAATATCAAAAGCATGTATTCTCACTAACACATCAAAATCATGTATACACCATCAAAAGCATGTATTCTTACTGATACATCTATCATCAAAAGCATGTATACATCTAACATCAAAAGCATGTATTCTCACTAATACATCTATCATCAAAAGCATGTATACATCTAACATCAAAAGCATGTATTCTCTCTAATACATCTATCATCAAAAGCATGTATACATCTAACATCAAAAGCATGTATTCTCACTAATACATCTATCATAAAAAGCATGTATACATCTAACATCAAAAGCATGTATTCTCACAAATACATCTATCATCAAAAGCATGTATACGTCTAACATCAAAAGCATGTATACGTCTAACATCAAAAGCATGTATAAGTAATAACTAAGTGTTTTAAGCATAAGAATCCTAAATCTAAATATTTCTAAGTATCTAGGTGTGGTGAACAGGTAACCTTATCATCAACTTGTGTTTGATGAGGCAATCTCATCATTAGTGACTATGCTACTCCCCCTTTCGAGGAGGGTCCTTTTGAACTACACCAAGCTTGTCTCGAAAGTGTTCAAATTTTACTTGAGACAGAGGTTTGGTCAAAATATCTACAATCTGATCCTCGGTACTTACATACTCGAGCTTGATAGCTCCTCTCTGCACCATATCTCGTATATAAAAGTATCGGATCTCTATGTGTTTTGACTTATCGTGGAATACATGATTTTCTGTCATCTTAATGCAGCTTTGATTGTCACACATAATCACAGTGGGATCCATTTCTAAGTCAAACACTCCAGATAGTAGTTTCCAAAGCCATACTGCTTCACAGTTGGTAGAGCAGGCAGCTATGTATTCTGCTTCAGTAGTACTGAGGGCCACACTAGATTGTTTCTTGCTGTACCAAGAGATCATGGCAGATCCAAGACCATAACATCCACCTGATGTACTTTTTCTGTCTGAGACACTTCCTACCCAATCAGAATCTGAGTAACCATGTAACTTGAGTATGACCTCCAAGATAATATAAACCAAAATCCAATGTACCTTTTAGGTATCTCATCACATGCTTTGCAGCTATTAAATGGACCTTTCTAGGTTCTACTAGATACTGACTTAGAGTATTTACAACAAAGCAAATATCTGGCCTGGTATTTGTTAAATACATTAATGACCTGATGATTTGTCTATATAGAGTTAGGTCCACTAGTTCTGATGAGTCATTAACTAATATCTTTAGGTTGGAGTCCATGGGAGTGGCCATGGGTTTACATTCCAACGTATCAAACCTTTTTAGAATTTCCACAGCATACTTACCTTGATTCAAAAACATTCCTTTTGGTTCTTGCCATACTTCTAGACCTAAGAAGTAGTGCATTAATCCGAGATCTTTCATCTCGAATTCTGAAGAAAGCTTCTTCTTGCTTTCAATAATCTGTTTCTCATTTCTAGTTAGAAATAGATCATCTACATATAACAACAATATGACTGGTTCATCATCCATCACTTTGAGGTAAAGATTGGGGTTAGCTTTACTCTTGGTAAAGCCCATGCTTGTTAAGAAATTGTCAATCCTTCCGTACCAAGCCCTGGGGGCTTGCTTCAATCCATATAATGCCTTTTTTCAGTTTGCATACATGAGTCCTTCCGTCTTTAATCTCAAACCCTTGTGGTTGTTCTATGTATACTTCTTCTTCAATTACACCATTCAGAAAAGCTGTCTTAACATCCATTTCGTGTAAGTGCCATGATAGTTCTAATTGAAGTATACCTAGCAACTGGTGCAAATGTTTCTTCATAGTCAATTCCATCCTTCTAAGAGAACCCTCTGGCTACAAATCTTGCCTTGTATTTTTCAATACTTCCATCTGTAGCATGTTTTATTTTGAAGATCCATTTGGAAGAAACTACACTTTTATCTTTTGGTTTGGGAACTATATCCCAAACATCATTTTTCATTATTGACTGATATTCTTCTGTCATTGCTTCTACCCATTCTTTCTTCTGAGCTGCCTCTTCATAGCTAGTAGGTAGTTGATCCACAAGATCACACATCAAGGCCATATAGTTGGACACTAGCTTTGGTTTCTTTCTTTCTCTGGTGGATCCTTCAGGAGCCCCATATCTTTCATCCCCTTGAATAATATCTCTAGCCCATGCTGGCCTTCTTTTATTAGATAAATCTATAATAAGAGGTTCTTGTGGTTCCAACATGTCATGATCCTCTGGTGAATCATTTTCAGGAATGTGAGCAGCCTCTGTGATTCTGGGAGAGGGATCTTCTTCATAGATTTCTCCAAGTTGGCACTTCCTAGATTTCTTGAGAGCTGCTTCTTCATCAAATGTTACATCTCTACTGATTTCTATATGATGAAAACCTGGTATGTAAATCCTGAAGGCTTTGGATGATTCACAATAACCAACAAATATTCCCTTCTTACCAGAAGGATCCAACTTGGTTCTCTTTTCTTTTGGAATGTGGATGTACACAGGACACCCAAATATTTTAAGATGACTTACCTCAGGCTTCTTTCCTGTAAACACTTCTTCTGGAGTTTTGAAATCAAGAGCACTATGAGATAGTCTATTTTGCACATATACTGCTGTCTTGGCTGCTTCAGCCCATAGATACATGGGAAGATCCTGGTCATGTATCATAGTCTTCACAGCTTCCATGATGGTTCTATTTTTCCTCTCAGCAACCCCATTTTGTTGGGGATTGTAGGGAGTGGTTAGTTCTCTCTTAATTCCGGCTTCTTTACAAAATTCTTCAAATTCTTTTGAAGTATATTCTCCACCATTATCTGTTCTGAGAATCTTGATTCTCTTTTCTGAGAGATTTTCTATTAGAGCCTTGAATTCTTTGAACTTTCCAAAGACTTCATTCTTACCTTTTAGAAAGTATATCCAAGTTTTCCTTGAATGGTCATCAATAAATGAAAGATGGTATTCAAACCCACTTAGAGAAGTGGTGGGAATTGGACCACATACATCTGAGTGTATTAGATCCAAGATGCTCTTGGTCTTTGTTTCACTCTTTGGAAAGGGGTTCTTGATATTCTTCCCTTTCTTACACCCTTTACATGAGCCATCATGATCAGCCTTCAAGTCTGGTAACCCCGTGACCACCTTGCTTACATAAGGTAATGCTTTGTAGTTAATGTGAGCTAATCTTCTATGCCATAGCTCACTGGGACTAGAGATTTCATGAGCAAGGGCAGTTTCTGGATGACCCTTGAGCTTATAAAGGCCTCCTTCTTCTTCACCAATGACAATTGCATCTTTAATTGACTTTCCTTTGGACCACATGAGTACTTGACCATCTATGAAAGCCACCCTAAAGCCTTTCTTATCTAGTGTTGAGATAGAGAGAAGGTTCTTCTTTAAACCTAGTACATATAAGACTTCTTTCATCTTCAAGGGAGTTCCAGAATCAAGCTTGTAGCTTGCTTCACCAATTCCCTTGATGGGATATTGATAATCATCTCCTAGAGATACCTTTTGGGGTGAGGACTTTTCTTCAATTCTTGAGAAAATTTTCTTTTGACCTATCATGTGCTTTGAAGCACCACTGTCAATGAGCCATGTATCTTCACTAGGAGACACAGATCCAGAGAGTGCAGAAAATAGGACATATTCTTCTGGATCTTCTTTCTTTACTTTAGATCTTTTCCTTTGAGGCCTTTCCTCCTCTTCTTCTTCTTCTTCTTCTTCTTCACTATCATTTTCTGCCATATGTGCATGATGTCTTTTGTGAACAAAATTCTTCTTCTTCTTTCCTGGAAGAGTATAGTCTTTAGCATAGTGTCCTAGTTTAAAACAATTATAACATTGGACTGTGGAGAGGTCTCTTTCTGAGTTTGTTTCTCCTTTCCTTTTGAATCTATGAGAGGGTTGAGACCTTTTGTAGTTCACTTTCTTGAAGTGGCCTCTCTTTCCTCTTTTGGTGTGGGTGGCCAAGGCTTGGTCATCCTCCTTGAGAAGAGATTCTATGTTGGCTACTCTAGCCTCTTCTTGAACACAGTCCTCCCATACTACATCAAACTTCATGCTTTCTTTTCTGGCACACATGGTTTGTATGAAAGATTCCCAAGGTCTAGTGAGACCATTTAGGGCTGTCATCACAAGTTCATCTTCATCAAGAGTATCACCAATGGCATCTAATTTCTCCTTGATTAGAGAGACTCTTAAGAAGTAATCTTGAATGGATTCTCCTTTGTGCATTTTGGTACTCTTCAACTGAGTCCTTAGATTCATCTTCCTATTGATGTTCTTTCCTTCATACATCCTTCCTAGGGCATCATACATTTCCTTTGGAGTCTTTTTGGAGGCCACTTGGGGAATCAAGTGGTCTTTAATAGAATCAGCTATGATTCTCTTTTCCCTAATCAAATCCTTCCTATGCTTCTCTTTGGCTTCATCTCCTTTCGGTTCTGCAACTTGATCCTTGATATAATGAGCAAGATCATTCTCTTCAAGTATGAGACCAATTCTGTACTTCCATGCCTAGAAATTCTCTATACCTTCTAGCTTGTCTTCAAGCTTAGTATTTGGAGCCATCTTCTCTTGGGGGAGTCCAAGAGACAGAGTAGTACTTACCTGGAAATATTACCTTTTTGCTTTTACGGATCCTAGGACAGAATTTCTGGTTTTATCACACTTTTGATAGAATTAGGGTTTGACTTTTCCGGAGTTCTACCCAACCAAAAGGTTCGATCTAGAGCTCAAAAGAATGGTCTTGAGAAGGGCTATCCAGCCATGTAATCAGATTTCAACAATACCAACTTTCGGCTGAAACCAATTTCTCACTTATCGCACTTTTGGTAGAATTAGGGTTTGACTTTCCCAGAGTTCTACCCAACCAAAAAGTTCGATCTAGGGTTCAAAAGAAAGGTCTTGAGAAGGGCTATCCAGCCACGCAATTAGATTTCAATAATACCAACTTTCTGCTGAAACCAATTTCTCACTTATCGTACTTTTGGTAGAATTAGGGTTTGACTTTCCCGGAGTTCTACCCAACCAAAAAGTTTGATCTAGCATTCAAAAGAAAGGTCTTTAGAAGGGCTATCCAGACATGCAATCAGATTTCAATAATACCAACTTTCTACTGAAACCCTAATCTTCACCGAAAACAGAGAGAGAGATTCTTACCTTGTGAAAGATGTCCTATTCAGTCTAGCTCTGATACCATGTTAAGTTTAAACCAAATAGACTAGCAAGATCACTGAAAGAAACACAATCACAAGATGGACACAGAATATACCCTGGGAAACCCTCATGGGGTAGAAAACCTAGCAAAGCTTTCCTCAATAAGATGATCAACCAAAATACAAGATGTGCTCCCTCCTTCTTTGTCTCCTTAGTAGATCTCCCAGAAAAGTGCGCTATCTTTCTCAAGTGAGCGAGTGTATCTAATGAGGAGTTCACCTCCTCTATTTATACTAACTCCTCATTGACTAAAATACTAATGGGGCTGACCTCTCCTAGAGAAGCCTAATAACCCCTAAAGTACAAGATCAGGGCTGACCCCCACATGGTGGGTCTAATAACCCTAGTTACCACAAACCCTCGGAGGAATAAACATCTCCGGATACATAATAGGGTTACTTCGGAGGGATGAAACATCTACGGAATAATAATGTACAAATATAATATTCTTAGAAGTTACAATATTCAACACAAATCGCCGTCGAGCTTCTCCCCGACACCTCCCCACTCGAGCAACGTCTACTATCCCTCGAACAAGCTGATGAAGATCATCGTGCCACTCTCCAGACTATTGAAGCCGCCAAGAACCGCTCCAAAGCCGGTTACGACAAACATGTACACCCTCGAATTTTCCATGAAGGGGACCTTGTCCTCGCATATGACCAAGCCCACGAAAAAACCTGTAAAGGAAAGTTTGAATCTATGTGGCAAGGCCCTTACATCGTGCAGACCTGCCTTGGAAAGGGGGCATACATTTTAACTGACTCAGAAGGTCGCCCTTTGTACAACCCTCGTAATGGGTTGTACCTTAAATGCTTTTATCCCTAGATCACTCGTGGCCCCATTGGTCCGTATTGTACAGTTTGTTATCTTTTTTGTTTTTCACCTTTTTTACCTCACTCTCATATTCATCATTTTTGCATGGACACAGATGGACCATCTTCCACCTCATTTCACTGGCTTTGCCGATGGAGCAAGCCACTGGTCTCCCAACCTGGCTTCTGCATCATGGGTCTTATATTCCCCTTCACATGAAATAATTCACCTTGACGGAATATGCATAGGCATTGCTACCAATAACCAGGTGGAGTATGATGCTGTGACCGGTCTCCTGACTGCTGCCCTCCAGATGGGCATATGTCACCTTCATGTGTTCCTTGACTCCCAGCTACTTGTCTCGCAACTCAACAACTGCTATTAGGTGCGTGATCCCTACCTCTTTAGAAAATTCCTGCACACAAAACAACTCAGCCGATAGTTTGAATCCATAACATTCACCCATGTCCCCAGAGCTCAAAACAGTGTCGCAGATCAAATGGCCAACAAAATCCTAGATTGGCACATCAATCACACCATGTAAAACCTCCATCATGCATCATCATCCCATAGCATCTCATAAAATATATAAAAACCCAAAAATATTGCAAGGGGCATCCACGTGCCTATCATTACATAAACATTTGCATCCATGTGCACTAAACAATAAAAACAAATAACATACACTAGGGGCATCCATGTGCCCAACACCCTATCCTACTTGCATCCACGTGCAGTACAAACATATCACAAACCATAAGCACATCCACGTGCGTACAACCAAAACATAATCGTAAAAAGGTGCATCCACGTGCATATATATATATCAAAAAATACATGTTCCTCGGCTATACATGTCCTGAGTACCCATGTACTCATCTATACACAAAAAAATCTATACATCTCATCAGATACATGCCGGAGCTACAAAACTCGGGGTGAGTCCCCTGCACTCCCTAATGAGAGTCATACCCTGCATCACTACCTGCATCACCTGCCTCCGAGTCCTCCCCCCGCTCCTCCTCCGGTAGATCCTCATCCCCTGCGGGCTCCTGTGCCCGAGCTCTGTCCGCTAGGATAGTTACCCGGATCGCAATCGACCAGAACTCCCGGGGCGCCCTCATGCAATCCTGAATCACATCGGGATCCACATCCCGCCATCCCTCATCGGTCACTCCAACTAGTAACCGATCCAGTAAAACTCGTACGGACTCCAAAGTCCCCTCTGCATCCCGCCAACGCACCTCCCCTCGGCCCGGTAAGGCTGGTACCACCACATGCCCTCTGCGCGCGACGTGTCCTAGCGGTGGTCTCGGACCTACATCTGTAGATCACACATCAGTCAGTCACAGTCTATATCATCATATATCATACATAAATCTTGAAATCCATAACATGCAAGTAACTCAATACATACCATCCGGTCCCCATGCCTGTCCTGGTGCCGTGGTGCCTCTGGGTCCCCGGTGTAGTCCATATCCCTATATGGGTAGTCATCCAGTGGCAGCGGCATCTGTAACCACTGCAGGTATAACTCCTGGGTAAAGTACCTACCCACCTCACCACCACCCTGGCGGTGCATCATCTCCCCCCACCGCACCATGAGCGGCTCCCTCAGCTCTCCTGCCCAGAACGGTACCCACGGCCGTAGTGTCGGTACCCGCTCCATAAAGAACACACATAGAAAGGGCCCGTAGTAGAACCCCTTGCAATATTCCTTCGCTGATGTCAGCTGTCGCTGCACATAGATGAGGAACATTTGGCCCCACGCATAGTAGACCCCATCCAGTACGTGCTCCACCAGCTACATTTGGCCCCCCGACACCTTCTCCAGTGACTGGGACCCCAACACACGAACCATGCATGCTGCAATAGCCTGCACTGCCGGCTCCTGTAGGTCTATCACTCGGAGTGCATTCCTATGCACCCTCGCCTCTGGAACACAGTACCGCTCCAGCATGTCCTCCATATCTACATCGGCGGATACTCGCGGCTGCATATCCACCACCCTACCCAGACAGGGCAACCCCATCAGGAAATATACATCTGTCAGGGTGAGGTCCACCCTCTCACCCTGCACCCTAAATGCCTGTATGTCTGGCTCCCAGAAACTCACTAGCCTGTTCAGCAGCAACCCTTCCGAACGCATCATAGGTACCTACGTGAACTTCAACAGTCCACACAACCCCAATACCGTCCGCACATGATGATCCCCCTGGATGACCGTCACTATCTCATCCGGGATCTCCCGCTCCCTCCACAGTACCAGCGGCATCCTGTCAAACATGCAAGGAAAACTCATCAGACTCATGTCAACGAAATAAACCTTCCCCCCCCCGGGAGGTCCTAAGAGCTCACTTCAAACTTTGGCTTTAGGCCCCCTTGCCACGGTTCCCGACCGCGGCTGTCTCAAGCCGAACTCGCGGTCCCAAACCGCAACTGTCGAGGCCGAACACGCGGTACCAAACCGCGTATTCAGCCTCGAAACACGCGGTCCCAAACCGTGTGTTCCAAGTTGAACCCCGCGGTCCCCACGCGCGTCATCCACCGTGGAACCCGTGGTCTCCGACCATGGATCCCTCCTGAAAACCCGCGGTCCACCCCACGTGGACCGTACAAATACCCCCTGGGACCCACTACCCACCCCCCGAAACCAAAAAACATGCAGGTATGAGTTTGACGGAATACCTATATCTCCCGGATCTGAAATTGGCTGGTCGAATTGTCCAGAAATGCCACCTCACCTCTGGTCCACTCTGATCACTAGTCAAAGTCAAATAGTACAAATGACACTTGTCATGTTGGACCCACTCACTATTTATAATCTGTTGACTTTTTCTTGTTTTGGCCGTTCTGAACCCATACGGAGTCCGTTTTTTGAACCGTTTCCACCACGGGAATCAGCACGACGAGACTGTCATGATGGTCCTCTTGTTTTCTTATTTTTTCCACATCAATTTTTGAGCATTTTTTTAAACACCCCTCGTCGCCTCGATTTGCATGTCACATCGGCCATTCTCCATTTTTGACACTTTTTATATCGCCGGATTCATCTTTTTGAGCTCGTGATGATGCTTGTGATCATTTCTTGCTCTCACTTGGTACAATTTAAACATTGTGTCCTGACACCTTGCTGCCTCGGTTCACGTGCCACATCGGTCGCCATCGGATTGTTCCACTTTTTTACATGAGCCATTCACTCCCGTCATACTGCAGCTATTTCATTATTTTGCCACCATTCATTACCCCGCAAGGAGGCCCATCGGTGTTCCCCCCACCCTCGTTCTTGGTCATCATTAATGTCCTTTGATTAAGCACTTCCTCCTTGCCTGGCCATTCCTTTTGTTCGGTATAATTTTATCCCTTTTTCGGGCCGGACAAGTCCTTTACGAAAAAGGCACTTAGGGAGTTTCTGTTAAGCTCTTTTCTGACTCCTAAAACAATGAAAAGATCATCGAGCAATCTTGCTTCTTTTCATGCTCGTTAAAGTACCTAAAAGGGCGTCTATCTGGTATAAGTTTAACCCTTTTCTGGACCTGGTAGACTAATTACGAAAAAGGAATACTCTAGTCACACCAGCTAGAAGAGTTCTTCATTGCATCCTTTTATGCTTCTTTGGGCCTTGGAGACTAACACACGAAAAAGAAACCCCCTGGAGTCTTCTTATCGCTTTCAGACTCTCTAAAATTGAAAGCCACCATGAGCATGAACTGTCCTGGGCTCGTACAAATCCACACGACAGTACCATTCCATTATTTTAGAGTCTTCTTATCGCTTTCAGAATCCTTAAAATTGAAAGTAATCATGAGCATGAACTGTCCTGGGCTCATATAAATCCACACGACAATACCATTTTACACACACTTCTTCTAGTTCCTTAACCCATGAAGAAGTCCCCCCGTGCCTCTTGGCACTATGATCGATCATCTCGGCAGCACCCCCAATCAGGTCGCCTTTGTTCAGAGTAATCTGCAGTCTCCTGCCATTTTACACCATCTTGAGTATCCCTCATCCCAGTGACTATCCTTGATCCCTTACAGCTATGATCCCTTTCCCATCAGTCAGTTTCATATGTTGCCCGATCGTCCCCACCATTATACTCTGAACAAAGGAAGTTTGAGTCCACCTACTCTATTTGCCCAGTTATCCCCCACAGTTTGTCAGTCCTACCATTAGTTCTATCACACTTCGGTTCTCCACCTCGCGCTCCTATCAAGGAAACATCATTGCCTTGGTAGTTGCAGGTCTCCCTCTGTCGATGACAGCCCCTCTATTCCAGAGGATAGACCCAGAGGTCCCTGCGCCTTGGACCCATCACCATCTGTGGTGAGTACCTACGGACCATTTTTAGAGGAGTCATCATTGCCTCTCTGAGTGGTTGTTTCTCACATGCTCGAGTTCAGCACCTTGATCACATCGTTGAGAATCGCACAGGGTTTATATCCCCTACATTAGTTGTCGAAGACCCCGGATTTCCCCCAACTCTAGCACATTGGTGAGTCACTTCGGAACACCCAGTTATATGTTCCCGTGGATGTCCGGGCTGCATTGGCGATTGTATTCGGAATCCATCCAGTTATATGCTTCCTTGAGTACCCAGTTCAGTCCCAGTTCAGTGTACCATTGAGAGCATGACCCCTTGTCACGATGATCCAGCAGCTCATCAGTTCCTCTGGTACCACATTCAGTAGCACTGTTGTCATTCTAGTGTATCAGTTCTTCAGTTCCGACATGGTCAGCCCAGCAGTATGTCCCAAATTTGTGTCCCTTCTGGACCCTTATGATGTACATAGTGGTTCTCTATGTATCTTACAGGTCCCCCTTTTCGGGCCTCACAGTTATTTTTATGTATCTTGATACGAGCATGGGTATGCCCGCCTCGTCCATATATTGAGATTCTTCCTCATTCAGTATTTGAGGCCATGTCTATGTCAGGTCCCCATATTTTGGACCCCATTGTTATTATTATTGTAAAATTAGTCACAGCAGATCTAATGAACAAGTAAATCAATCACAACAGATGAATATAGAAAATATGGTGTAAAACTGTGCAAAACATGCAGCAGTGCTCAATATCCCAGAAAGGGTGAATGAATTACAATAGAATACAATTCTGTCAATGAGCAATTCGAATTGCGTAAGAAGGTCATTCGAATCACTGAATGGAGTAGCTTGACTCCAACTAGGAGTCCTCATCATCAATCGGTGGTGGTCATCAATGCACAAGAACTAGTCATCTAGGTGTCAATCTGAGTCTAACCGAGTGTGTCATGTGTAACTGAAGTGTGTAGCACTGATTAAGGGAAGGAGGCTCAGTGGGGGGTGCATGGGAGACTAACTGAAGTCAGAACAAGTCATCTAGTCAAACTGGAGGTCCAACAAAAGTGAAACAGTCAGTCGGGAGTGAAACTAGCCTCAAATCAGGGAGAATCGGAGTTAACGGAATGTAACTGAAGTGGAACTGCAGTGGTAGGTGAACAAGTGCACCCTTCTCTGGAAGTAGGTGAGAAGTGGGCGCCTTTCAGCCTAGGAGGGCTAAAAATCTAAAGGAAGTGGCTCCCGGGTGCTAGAATAAGGTGGCTAAGGTGCTGGAGGCATCAAACTGGTGACTGGGATGCATGCAAAGTGCATGCAAGTGCATGCAAACCCTAATTGCATGCAAGATCCTGAAAAAGATGATGTGGATATCCGAACACCCCCCCTCAAGCTAGACTATGATGTGCAAAAAATAATGTGGGGCCCTGGTAACTAATACCAAAGGTCACCCCAATACAATAATCCAAAAAAATGCTGAAAATAAACTAAGTGAGGAAATAGGGAAAACCCAGTGGGAAGAAAGCCCCCCCCTCAAGCTAAAGCATAATAATGAATCAATCTGTCTCCATCATGATGGAACTCACCCCCAACAGTGAACGGAGGTAAGAGACCTTCTTCTCAGTGAAGCTCTTGGTGAAGATGTCTGCAATTTGCTCATCAGTAGGGCAATATTGCAGAATGATGGTGCGGTCATGCACCAACTGTCGAATGTAATGCATATGAATCTCAATGTGTTTGGTCCTCTGCCACTGAACTGGATATGTGGAGATCTTGATAGCACTTTGATTGTCACAAAATAGGACAGTCGAAGTAGTGCCACCAAAACCAAACTCGGAAAGAATACCCTGCAACCAAACTACCTGAATGCAGGCATTGACTGCCCCTCGATACTCTGCCTCTGCTGAAGAAAGTGCAATGGCTGCTTGCTTTTTGCTGGACCAGCAAATAGCACCATGACCAATCATGAAAACATAAGCGGAAGTGGACTTCCGATCAATGCTATCACCTGCCCAATCTGAATCAGTAAAACCAATGAAATCAAGCTCAGAATCTGCAGCATAATGTATGCCAAACTGTCTCGTACCTTGCACATACTGCAAGATCCGCTTGGCTGCTCGCCAATGAAGCTCATGTGGCTGCTGCATATATCTTGACACGGCACTCACAGCATATGAGATATCAGGCCGTGAGTGTGTCAAATAAAGTAGTGAACCAATCAACTGTCGATACATACTGCAATCTGCAAGCGGTGTAGAATCTCCCTCCTCAAGACTGATTCCTGAGAGGAATGGGAATGGGGCTGCCTTACATTCAGCCATATTAAACTTCAATAACAGGTCGGAAGCATATTTTTGCTGAGATATAGTGATCCCATCAAAATTTTGAGCTATCTCCAAGCCCAAAAAGTGACTCAGCAAGCCCAAATCGCTCATGTCAAAAGCTAGATTTAAGGCAGTTTTTAGCTTGTTTATTGAAGTAAGAGTGCTACCAGTAATGAGAAGATCATCAACATAAAGTACAATAACCAACAAATTACCTTTAACTCGCTGAAGATACACATTCGGATCAGATTTGCATCTTTGGAAATTCTGAGAAAGAAGGAAGGAGTCCATCTTTGCGTACCAAGCTCTTGGGGCCTGTTTTAACCCGTACAAAGATTTCTTCAATCTGCAAACTAATGATGGATCTGATGTGTAGCCCTCTGGCTGCTGCATATATACCTCTTCAGCAAGGTCTCCATGTAAAAATGCACTCTTCACATCCATGTGGTGCACTTCCCAGTGCTTGGATGCGGCAATAGCTAAAACAAGGCGGATGGAATCCATTTTTGCAACCGGTGCAAAAGTCTCAGTGTAGTCCACTCCTTGGACTTGGGAGAAACCTTTTGCCACCAACCTTGCTTTGTATTTGCTGATAGTGCCATCAGAAGAAACTTTCGTGCGGTAGACCCATTTACACTTCACTAATTTCCTTCCAGGTGGAAGAGAAACTAGCTCCCATGTGTTGTTCTTTTGAAGAGAACTGTACTCTTCATCCATGGCACTTTGCCATCTCGGATCTCGGTGAGCAGAATAGTATGATGTGGGATCTGAACCAGCCATCAAATAACAAATCTCAGGAAGAAATGGATCAGCAATAGATAGTGCCATACCTTCTCTTTGAAAGTCTGCTCTTGTTCGTCTCGGATCAGCAGGATTTCCAAGGTTCGAACCAGCAGATTGGAGAGTGTTTTGGGCCCACTTTGGTAACTGAGGAGGATCATAATGGTCGGATTCCGAACCTGATATTTCATGATCATCATATGCTGCTGAAATATCAGAACTCATACCTTCATTATCGCTGCACGGATCTTCTTCTGGTGAAGGCGGTGAATCGGCAGTCTTTTCCTCGACTAGTTGCAATTCTTGAAGCGGTTCTTCAAATTGCACACTGCGCTCTATGAATATCTTTTTAGATCTGATATCCATGAGTTTATATGCTTTTGATTCTTCCCCATATCCTATCAGTATGCACTCGGTACTTTGTGGATCCAAAGCTCGTCTCTTCTCAGAAGGAATTCTAGCCCATGCAGTAGAGCCAAAAACTCTCAAATTTGACACATCCGGTTTGTGACCAAAGAATGCTTCGAAAGGAGTCATACCTTTCACGGATGAATGTGGAAATTGGTTCTGTATGTATGCAGCAACATTGATTGCTTCAGCCCAAATATTTGCAGCCAAACCTTTTGATTCAATCATGCATGTAGCCATCTCTTTCAGTGACCGGTTTTTCCTTTCCGCTACACCGTTCTGCTGAGGTGTGTAGGGAACTGTATGTTGGATCTGAATTCCGCTTTGGGCACAAAGTTGCAGCAACTCGGTCTTGATATATTCCCCACCATTATCAGATCTAAGATCTTTGATCTTGCTCTCAGTGGTGGTCTCAACAGAAGCCTTAAAATCCTTGAATTTTCCAAGCACTTCAGACTTGTTTTTGAGAAAGAATACCCATGTAAAGCGGGAAAAATCATCAATAAAAATCAAAACATACCTTGAACCATTTAATGACATATGGGGCAGCGGACCAATGATATCAGAATGGATCAATCCCAAAATAGTAGAAGCTCTTCTAGCTTTTCCGTGGTCGAATCTGTGCTCGGGGTGCTTCCCAATGATGCAACCAGTGCATATTCCCTTCGAGGAAAGGAGTTGTGGAAGCCCATCTACCATGGATTTGTTTGATAGCAGCAGCAAATATTTATAATTAAGATGTCCAAATATTTCATTCCAAAGCCTACTAACCTCATTACCATGTGTGCGAAGAGCAGTGGGCTTTGCAAGCGGAATAAAGTGTGAAAACTCATAGCATTTTGCAGTGTGATTTGCCTTTCCGACTGCAACTAGTCTTCCACTTTTGATATCAGAAATTTCAACTGTATTAGGGCTGAATGTAACTTGCTTTGGTTCACCAGTGTGTGTCATTTGATACACAGAAAGGAGATTTGAAGCCAAGGAAGGCACATAGAGAACATTCTGAAAGCTTCCATGTTCTACATGAATCGTACCTTTGCCCTTTGAAGAAATTTTTGAGTCATCTCCCAAATGGATGGGGATGGAGCTGTTTCGATCGAATGAGGAAAAAGAATCAATATTTGCAGCCATATGATTTGATGCACCCGAATCTATCAAGAGAGTAGTGGGCTTCGAAACCGTTGCCATGAGTGCTTGTCCTCTTTCATGATCATCATTCCTATCCTTCTTCCTTGCATCGTCGGGAAGAGTTATGTTGTTCTTTTCCAAAAGGAGGGCCATTTGATCTATAGTCTTCTTCATACATGAACTTTCAGGATGAAAGCCACGATTGCAATAAGTACATTTAGATTTTTGGTTACCTTCTTTGCCCTTTTGCTTGAACTTCGAACTGGATGGTGCATCCATTTGTTTGCCTTTGTCTTTTTGCTTGTGAGGCTCGAATTTGGGCTTCTCCTTCTTTTGATTTCCTTTACCATTCGAGATCTTGGGTCCTTGAACATATAGGGCTGAATCTTTGGAGCTTATGGACCCCATTTGAATCAACTTGTCATGCTCTTTTGTGACGGACTCAATGAAGGCATTCAAGGTAGGCATCTTCCAATTCGGGGTAGCTAGCCGACCGGAATTGAAAGTAGAGACAAATACCGAATAATCTTTACCAAGCTTGCTTAGAATGGAGAGGATCAATCGTTTGTCCTCTTTGATAACTCCACTGTTCTTCAACTGCAAGTTCAAGTTCTTGAATTTTGTGAAGAATTCATTGATGGTCTCGAAATTCTCAGGACTAAGGGCAATCAATTCATTCTCTAATTGAAAAGCCCTGAGCTCATCCTGCTTGCCAAATAATGTTTCAAGTTTCTCTCATATAGCTTTTGGAGTCTTCAATCCGCTGAGATGGAAGTGAAGATCTTTGGAGATGGAGAGACAAAGAAGACCATAAGCTTCATCAAGCTTGTTGTAGTGTTTGGTTCGATCTGACACATTGTTTGGCTCCAATTCAAGACCAATAGTGACTCGGTAGTAACCTTTTGAACGTAATATGATCTCCATATCATCTTTCCAATCAAAATAATTGAATGGGGTGAGGATAGGCTTTGAAGAAGAGTATTCCATTTCTAGGAGCGAGTCAAACTGATGTAGATGAGCTTGCATGCAGAGTGTAGCGAATGCAAAAGAGGAGTTTGCATGCACAGTGTAGCGAATGCAAAAGAGGAGCTTGATAACCTGCAAATCACAATCAAACCAAGAACAATAAGTTCAAACAATCCACCCTTTTAGAGTTGCATCACACCTGGGATTGGAGATCAAACAATGTTGAATGGGTCCAATGTATCAGATCCAGGAATTATGTGGAAACTCAAGCTTCTGGAGTGGTATTGGATGTATTTTCAAGCTTTGCATGCACAAGAGCGAATGCCCTTGAGATATCTCATGCCAAAACTTTTTGCAATTTTTGAGCAATTCAGTCAAATCTTCTTGTACAAACACCTGTAGAAAAGAGATATTGTCCCTGCAATGGCTCTGATACCATGTAAAATTAGTCACAGCAGATCTAATGAACAAGTAAATCAATCACAACAGATGAATATAGAAAATATGGTGTAAAACTGTGCAAAACATGCAGCAGTGCTCAATATCCCAGAAAGGGTGAATGAATTACAATAGAATACAATTCTGTCAATGAGCAATTCGAATTGCCTAAGAAGGTCATTCGAATCACTGAATGGAGTAGCTTGACTCCAACTAGGATTCCTCATCATCAATCGGTGGTGGTCATCAATGCACAAGAACCAGTCATCCAGGTGTCAATCTGAGTCTAACTGAGTGTGTCATGTGTAACTGAAGTGTGTAGCACTGATTAAGGGAAGGAGGCTCAGTGGGGGGTGCATGGGAGACTAACTGAAGTCAGAACAAGTCATCTAGTCAAACTGGAGGTCCAACGAAAGTGAAACAGTCAGTCGGGAGTGAAACTAGCCTCAAATCAGGGAGAATCGGAGCTAACTGAATGTAACTGAAGTGGAACTGCAGTGGTAGGTGAACAAGTGCGCCCTTCTCTGGCAGTAGGTGAGAAGTGGGCGCCTTTCAGCCTAGGAGGGATAAAACTCTGAAGGAAGTGGCTCCCGGGTGCTAGAATAAGGTGGCTAAGGTGCTGGAGGCATCAAACTGGTGACTGGGATGCATGCAAAGTGCATGCAAGTGCATGCAAATCCTAGAATTTGCATGCAAACCCTAATTGCATGAAAGATCTTGAAAAAGATGATGTGGATATCCAAACAATTATGTTATATCCTGATACGAGCATGGGAATGCCCGCCTCGTCCATATGATCAGATGATTCCTCATTGAGGTTATGTACTTTTAGTTCTTGCAGTTTGTTCGGGATCGTTGTTCCGGGCTTCAGTTTGTTTCTTCTCTTCTCCACACCCCAGGAAACCATACACGACTTATGATGTCTATCGGCCATACGATGAGCTCCTACCCTCACACATCAGGGGGCAATCTGTTAACACCCAAAAAGTGTTCACTTCCTCATCTACCCCATTACATGGCTCATTTTTCCATTTTCCTACCATATTTCCCTTAAAAACCCCGAAAATCCCACTAAAAAGCCTCCAAAAGGCCTAAAATGCCTCCAAGAGGCCACAAAACCATCAAAAAAGCCTCAAAAAGGCTAAAAAACCCTTTTTCCCTCCAAAAATATCCAAAATTCCTCTAAAATAGCAAAAACCCTCTAAAAAGGGAATAAAAAATATAAAATAATGAGGAAAAAGGAGGAAAAAACCCTATACAGCTAACCTAAACCATATGGTTCCCAAAACCATGGGCCAGCACTCCACCACCAAAAAACTATAAATACGTGATGGAGACCCCTTATTTGACATCCACAATCATAAGCACCCTTACTCTGCCAAAATAGCTCTTGAAACCCTAGCTCACCCTTGAGCTACTTTCACCTTGAGAGCCCCTTTTGGCCCATTCCCATCATTTGGAGAAAGAGAAGGAGCAAGTTGGAGCTTGGAGCAACCCTCTTGGGCCATTGCAAGAGCTTCACCAACCTTCACATTGGAGGTAAAAAATCAATACAAAAACCATTCTTGATATCTTTTTTTCTTCATGTTCCATGCATATGTTTAGAGTAATTTACATTTATGTTTTAGCACTTTAATTTACAATTTACTGAACTGCTACTAAGGAGTCCCTTCTCCTTAGTAGGTGCTCATTTGCACAAGCTAGGGTGAAAACCCTAGCTACACCCATTACAATGAAAATCATAGAATAAATAGAAGATACTTTAACAAATTCATTTGGTATTTGTGGAACAAATTTCTAATAATAAACGAGGTCTCAAGTTGTAGCAAGAAATCTGGAATTGATCTCCCGTGAATTCAGTTTTCTCCCCTGTAGTCAAGTGATTTGAAGTTATCTTATTGCCATCTGTGAAATAGTTATCTCATGCCTTGAAATATGGAGGTTAACTTGATCTAGAGATTGATGTCCACCAAATACTCTGCTTGTTTGTTCTATAAAGGTCCTTGGATGAGATCTTCAATGCAAAGTTAACAACTCAAAATCAGAAGCTGGATTTAGTCAATAAGATCGCTTCCTTTATATATGGAACCACCTCTTGCATAGGTTTCAAAGACTTCCAGAAGCCTCGACAAACCAAGTTATTGATATCCTTGTCCAATAAAATAATGATGAGCTTGATATCTCGATGAAGAATACAAGGGACACAAAATCATGAAGCTAGGAGCTTGAGTAATGTCTAATACAATCCTTGTGATCATCAATTCCAATTATGTCATTTTAATATTTTCAAATTTGTTCCCCTATTCCTTACCATCTCTTATTTGAATGTCTAAAAATGCTCATCGGGCTCTTGGAGATTCGGGATGTTATCTGATCCTTCAAAACTAGGAATGATCAAAATATTAATCCTCTGTTTTAATGTGTTGGAGTAGTCGAACAATAGCCTTCAAAACTAGAATTATCAAATTTGATTCGCTCTTTTTGAACTTCCAGTGATAAATTTGCAAAACATTTTCAATTTCCTAGTGCCGAATAGAAGTTTTAGAGGGATCAAGACACAATTCATGAATTTTAAGTCCATCAAACCACCTGAATATTTAAAGCACTCGAAAGAGGGTAAGCAACATTTCCTGCACTTACACAGAGTCCAAAAATAACATGAAGCCATGGCTATATATATCTGAATGTCTAATGAATTTGATACTTCTGATAAAGAAATGGAAGCTATCCTTGTGTTGTTTGAGTCCTATCTATGCATATTTTTCCAATTCCAAACTTTTTCAATAAGAGTTTTCATGTGTTTTGATACTAAGAAATGGAAGCTTCACAAATCCTATACTAAAGCATGAGACCATATTTTCCTTCATCTGAAGGACAAGTTTGCAAGAAGCTGCTGGATCTCCAATGGAAGATATGAAAGACCAACAGGGCACCTCCAAGTCTGTATGTCCAATAGGGTTTCTTCACTTCAGATAAGAGGTCTTTGTTAGAAGTATGAGAGATGAGTCTTATGTACAAATTCCTTCACTTGTCTATGTGTCCTTGGCTTCCCTGAGTTTAACCAATCTAAAACACCACAAGATTATCTTTTGCTGCTTCAATTGTCATATGTATGTTGAGATAAATGCCTGTAAAATCAGACCTTAGAACCAGTGGTTGTCTTAGTCTTTGTTTATCCTTAGCTTAGTTCAATATGCACTGTAGGTGTCCGGAATTCAGATAGGAATGTGTGCATGCAAGACCCCAGTCATCTAGCCCGAATTCATAGGTGATGTCAAGCTATTTCCATTAGAAGATGACTGCTGCTACTTTTCAACTAATCCACCAGCTAGGTTATATCCAAATACAATTCCAGTAAATTCATAAAAGGTAAACATTCATTATTCAAGTCTGCTCATAGATTACTCCATCATTTCACCATGTCTGTGGCTACCACTTTTCTTCAAATCTGTAGATCAAAGGCAGTACTCAATTCTTGAAACTTGAAGCTCATACACTGATACAGTCTTAAACTGAGTTTCCAAAGTCTTGCGGGCATAGTTGGAGACCTCTGTGGGCATTTTATCAATGTAATGCACCAGCTGCAGGCATTCTCTTATGCCTTGTGGTCAGTTTTCTATTGCTGGCGGGCATCCCCTTCTCATATACAAGCATGCAACGGACATTTTAAGACCTTGGCAGGCATTTACTTCACAATTGCAGGCATTTCTTCTGATAGTGTGGGCATTTTTAGTGGTCAGACGGGCATTCCTCACTATGTTTGCAGACATATGTATTTTAAGTCTAGCAGGCATTTTGTCTTAAGGTCTTGCGGACATTTAACTTGATGTGCGGGCATTCTCTTTCACCTTTTCATATAAAAATCATACTTCGATCAATCAACCTCCTTTGATTGATTACTTTCTTCTCTTTTATGTAATGCCCAGAAATTATCTACCTAGATCTTATGCACAGTTTCGTTACCAACTAGCAATCTTACATCATATTTTTCTCATGTCTTGATTACATCTCCTTATCTCAAAGCTAGAGCTACCTCACATTATTATGTAGACATCATTATAAAAAGAGTCTTCTTAGAAATTGGTTTCCTTCAAATATCAGAGATTTCATAAAAAATTCATTTCCTCGCAAGGCCTCAGAGCTCAGCACACATCACATATTGTAGTCTGCAATCTCAGGTCATATTTAAGACGTATTTATACCTTGGGCATTTCTCAATGTGCTACTGGAATTCTGTCATGTATTACACTAGTTGCAGGGATTTTCTTCATACGAACAAGCCTTTGTCTAAGACTTGCAGGCACTTTGCAATATTTACTGGCATTTTTCATTTGCAAGGCGGGCATTTTAATGTTGTTGCGGGCATATGGGCATTTCATTCATTTTTTTTTAGTATTTCCTCACTGTTTGAGAGCTTCCCATACTCCTACGGGAATTTTCATCATTTCTAAAATGGATATCTTCGTTTGTTCCATATGCTCCATTGCCTCCACTTAGGAAGCAAGCCACATATTTATCTTTCAATAGTAAAAGGATGGTGTCAGTCTTCTATCAAGGTAACCGCCAACAACTGCATAAAAATACTCAGCACCGAATCCACTATGGCACTATGGATTCACCTTAGGAAACTATTGTTCCTGATCGTCTGCCTTGAACTTGTCCAGACCCGCTGTCAAGGCACTTGGGACCTCCAGTGCTACCTTTTGATGTCTGCACTGGGGGTTTTCCTTCAATCTTGGCACTTGGAATTCTTCCAAGTCTTCCTAAACCCTAAACCGCAAACTCCTAAAAGACAAACAATGGCCAAATGTTTCTGGATCCAATGGAAATAAGTTACATTCTTACCTCTAGACTTGGGTAATTTTTGTTGCTTCCTTGTTGTGATGTTAGCATCCTTTCAAACAATTCCAATTGTAGTGCCCAAGTTTCGACTTGGTCTATTGCAATTGGTTTAATACAGGCTGCTTTTAATACTTTCCTCTGAGAACATAGTCGATCAATCCTATGTTCGTTATATTCAATAAATCTTGTTAGGTCATGTAAATGTAGCACCTCGACATCTAACAACTGAGGCTGAAACATTTCTTTTTGCAACACTAATACATAAGGTAAGGCATCTGTATTTTTATTAATTAGTTTATGAGCCATTTGTTCTTGCTAGGCCAACCAATGAGTAGGGATAATGACATACACCCAAAAATAGATTGCGTATTCACTATCTTGTTCAAATTAAATATTAGTGAACCTTGACAAAAAATAATATATTCATTCACACAAACATTAGCATGTCTATATTAGCAATGAATCAACTCTAGATTCCCATTAAGTTTATGAAAGTGTATGACAATGTATGGACAAGTTGAAGTTGAGCAAAATATTAAGCAACCGACTATTCAAGTATTCACAATCTCATATTATGGCATTTATCATCTAGTTAAGGGATACAAATGTTTCGTCTTCTAGTTTATTCATATTGTCTATATTGAACAAAGTACATAAATTCTCATAGTGGAAGAGACAAACAAGGAAGATGATTCTTCTTGAATATTTGCCTTCTATGCACAAACTATTGAGCTCCTCAACTGCATCAATATGTCATGTCTACAATAAGAATCACTGCACTATGTTATGAAATGCATATCACATGATCGAACTTTGTGTCTGCAAATTGTATGCAATTTTTTTAGCATTTTTGTTGTTTTAGTAAGTAATCGAAAAGTTTGGAATTATAGTTCTTATGCCTTGTGAGGATTACAAAGAGCAGGTTGCTCTTGCATGATAATCTGTAGACATTTGGGTACATGTGGATATCCTGTTATAATCATCCCTAAACACTCTTATTGTCTTTTCTTAGACTTAAAAATAATGCAATATGAGTGTTAATATTGCCCATCTCCCTAATTCTTAAAGGGTTCTAGCTCAATGGTAGAGCACCTGCCTTACAAGTAGGAGGTTGGTGGTTTGATTCCTCCATACCCTATTGATATTGCAATATTGGTATATTTAATAAAATATATTTTATTATGATTTATTATGGCTATAGAGGGGGTTTCAAACCGTCTTTGTATGTTTCTACGAGGGGGGTTCTAAGCCACCTTCATATGTCACTACAAGGGGGGTTCGAAATTGCCCTTGTATGTTACAATAAGGGGGGTTTAGAACCACCCTTGTAGGTACCTACGAGGGGGGTTTGTAACCGCCCCCAAAGGTTTGTAATAAAGAATTTTAGGGGGGGTTCTGAACCGCCCCTATAGGAATCTACGAGGGGGGTTACAAACCGCCCCTATAGGAATCTACGAGGGGGGTTTCAAATTGCCTCTATAATCCTCTATGAAGGGGGTTAAAAACCGCCCCTATAAGCCTCTACAAGGGGGGTTCCAAATTGCCCCTATAGGACTATACAAGGGGTGTTCAAAACCGCCCCTATAGCCCTCTACAAGGGGGGTTTGAAGCCACCCCTATAGTCCTCTATGAGGGGGGTTCCAAACTACCCCTGTAGGTTTGTATGAGGGGGGTTCACAACCGCCCTCGTAGGTCTCTATGAAGGGGGTTCAAAACTGCCCCCGTAGGTCTCTATGAAGGGGTCTACGAGGGGGGTTTATAACTGCCTCTGTCGACCTCTACAAGAGGGGTCACAAACCGCCCCCAAAAGTGTTATAGCTTGAAATGACACCTCTCCATCCGTGATGACATTTGCTTCCCTTGGTCGCATGACGACACTTCTTGAGATCAAGTTTCAGTCACACAGCAGGAAATTTGTGGATAGAGGAGTCATTTGGGACACTAAAAATGGTTGAAATTACCTCATTCTTAACCCATTTGATGTATATGACCCTTAGGAACATTTTTCCAGAACAAACCATCTCCTGAAAATGAGCAGAAAAGCCTGTTTTTGGCCATTTTTCAACATGAGCGCTGGTTCACAGGCATGATAGTAGCATGTGTACCCTACTTTGCTTCATTAAAGTAGTGCTCAAATCCATATGTATGCTACTTTGTCTACTATAGAGTAGAGTACACCCCTGTTTTGGTCAAAATATTGAAATTCGAGTAAGTTAAGTTGGTTGGGAAACCTCTTGAGCGGTTATAACTTCTTTTCCTCTTCCTCACTGACTATATAAGGAGGGTAGAAGGGCCATGTGAGGGGACTAAGCCTAATTACAAAGTTATGCTGGAGGAATGGAGAACCTCATCCCCCTCTCTTGTTCTTCAGTTTTGGTAAACCCTAGCACAGTTGATTAGAGGTTGGAATCCTTGGAGAACAGAAGCAGGAGACCTTGATTCTAGGTTTCGTGAAGTGCCAAGCTTGAAGGAAGGTATAACTTTATGTACTTGCTTTCATTCATCAATAAAGATTAGACGTTCTTTTCTTTCCAAATATGACCTATTAATGTGTCTCAGATTTGATTACAGTTTGTTTATAATCTGATGTCTTCTTCTATTATGAATATCAGTCTTATATGTGTAGTCAAATATATTTGAGAAAGGTATCAAGTTGTTTTACAGGTCTAGGCATTGCGACACTGGATAAGCATTGAAGAGTGAGGGAGGAAAAGCTAGGATCAACCTTCTGAATGAGGTGCCTACATCTCTAAACCCTAATATCTTCATTTATTTTTTGTACTTGTAGAATGCTTGTAAGTCTATCTTTATCACCGTAAGTTGGTAGTTTCTCCCCTGAACTATAGGTGAATTTTCCCCACAACAGAATGGCGAATCTGTTGGGGAAAGCCTAATTGCTTAGGGGTATCCAAGGTGATTTCTTTAGTTTTGTTTGAAGGTCTTTGTTCAATTTCTTGATTAGAATCAGTTAGTAGGTTCTGTTTGACCCTGCTGGGCTTTTATAGACCCTTCCCGGCCCTTGCAAACCCTTATGGACCCAGGTGTGGGGTGTTTTAACCCCATTTTTTCAATTTTTTCAACCTGTACACTACTGTTGTGTAGTACAGTAGTGCCCTGGGCACTAGTCTCCTTCATACACAGTAGCGCTCAAAATCTGGGTTTAAATTTTTTGAGTTTTTGGGTTGTGGACCCAAATATGGGAGTTCTGGCTGCATTTTTGTGGTCCCTAATGACCCTAGGTCTTTGTTAAACCCTGTAAGTGGTCTCCCATCCTTGTGTTGATCCTACATTCATGATTTGAACCTCTTTTGATCAATTTGGGCTTGTTTGGAAAGTTTTGGGGCTTGTTGACCCAAGTTGGGGGGTTGTGGACTTGTTTGATGTTTTGTACCCTAATTTGAGTCTGACTGAACCTGCTTGCCCCATTTCCACTGGATTTGAAACCTCTCGAGTCTTCTTCACCTTGTTTGTATCTATTTGAGTGAAATTCCTCTTTTAGATTGGTTTTTTATCCTCCCTTATGCTTTTAAGTTTTCTTTTGTAGTGAAAGCTCAAGTGTTTTGGCTGTTGTTCAAGACCTTGTTTGCATTGTTATGTGCACACCTAAATTTACCAAACCATACTCCTTCATAGGTCATTTGCTTCGTTTGGGTCTAAAAGTAGTTTTTGTACTCTTTTCCCAATGGTTGGCATGCTTGCATCAATAAGATTTTGAAAGTCATTTTTGGTAGCTTTTACTCTTTCAATAAAGAGAACCTGAAAGTTCTTTGCTTTTGTTTTGATAGTAGGGCAGTTTCAGTTTTGTTTCTTACCTTTGAAAAGCATAAGGAATTTTGATTCATTTTCTGAATAGAGTACCTTGCAAGTGGCTTAAAATATTTTAGAGTGCTTTGCATAAAAAATAACAAGTTTTCTTTTGCATACCTATTTGCTTGAGTAGCTGCATTCTTAGGTTTTGAGTTTAATTTTGTACATTTAGACTTTATTTTACCTTTTTTGCATTCGAAATATTTAAAATTGCATTTGCATATGTATTCCAGGCCATAATTTTAAGACTTGCATTGAAAATAAAAGATTTGTTTGGTGGTAAATATTTCATTTTCACTACTCTATCTCTACTATAACCACTCTCACACACCCACTACCTCTTTGAGTAAGCAAGTAACCTTTAAAATGAACCCTAATAAAATGTACTAGTAACATTTTCTTTTCTAGGTTACACTACACCAACTAGTCTTGGTTAGGATCTTGGGTTTAAAACACCTTAAACCACCCAAGATCACACGTTACGCAAAAATCGTAGTTTGACTATCACAGGTAAACCCACTTCATTCAAATCTTGCTTGGGATCTATGCAGTAGGTCTTGTGAGATCAGATTGTTGGGAATACTCCTCCTACTTTCTGTTTCGAGCATATACCAGGATTAGATCGTGTTTGGGGACGCTTTTGAGTTTCGGGCTCAGTTACCCTGCCCACGCCTTCTGATTCGACCAGCGACTGTTCCCCCAGGAGTTTTCGGTGTGATGGTATCCTTAGTATCTGACCATAGGTTCATACACAGGTGACAGTGGAGGGTATATCTATTGTACCTAGGACAGACGTGAAAGGAAATCCCTTGCAGGTCTTTGGGAGGGTGGTTGGGTGATTCCAACGCTTGCACCCTTAGTCATTGTATTGTGGACCCGTAACTATTCTTCATCCTTCGTTGATCTGTTCTGGGCCCTCATCATCCCAGACTCTTCTCCGAAAGGCATCTGTTTGTTTGGTTTGATTTACCTAGGACCTTTTTTAGTGGTGTTCTCTTTGTGCTACTTGTCTTAGTTTTCCTTAGGGAACTTCTTGCTCATTTGAGTAGGAAACTATGTCTAGCATTTCGGCGAGTGCCAATCAAGGTACCCCTGTTTCAGGGGATCCTTATGCTGTTCCATTCATTGGAAACATTGGTACTCCCTTAATGGCTACTTTGAATCTTCCTGGATTCACCATAGGGCTTCCGATTTGGTTGTTTTCCACTCCAAATTCCTTGCATGCTCCTGACGCTTCTTTTGTGAGCACCTCAAATCAAGAGCATCAGAACCCTATGCCTCCTTTGCCAGTAACATCTTCTCCTCCTCCTTCTACCTCATGTGGCGAAAGTAGCAATACTAGTAGCTAGTAGTCTAAAAGGAATAGACAGAGGAAGAATAGGAAGAAGATGCCAAAACAAGGGGGTAGCAACCCAGCCTCTGCAAGTCATGCTGGGGGCAAGCACCCTTCCTCTGCAAGTCATGCAGGGGGCACCTACCCAGCCTCTGGAGGTCATGCTGGGAGAAAAATTTTAGTCACTGAAAATCATACTGAAAGTTTGTCTTCAACCACTGTCCTTCATGTTGAGGACACATCATTGATCACTACTAGTCATATTAATGACAAGTCACCAGTTCCTGTGAGTCATACTAGAGACACCAGATTAGCCACTGCAAGTCATGCTGAGGGAGTTGACATTGTCGAAAAACCAAACAAATAGAAGCTTAAGTTCCCTTGTAATTTTTGCGAGGGAGATCACCTTACTTACTTGTGCCCTATACTTCCAAAAGTGCAAAAAGTGTGGTCCTTAGTTCAAAAGTCTGATGCTTCTGAGTAACCAGCCTCTGTGAGTCATGCTGGGGGCAAGCTGTCAGCCAATGCTAGTCATGCTGAGAGTACTGACATTGTAAAGGAGTCTAAACCTATAGGATGGAAACCAAAGTTCCCTTGTAAACTTTGTAAGGGAGATCACCTTACTCACCGATGACGTGCCATTCCAGAGCCACGAAGAGTGTGGTCCATGTCTGAAGGAACCTCTGTTCCTGAGTTATCTATAGATTCCCTACAGTCAGATCAACCTTTGGTTGATAAAGTGGTTGAACCAATGCAATCTTTGGTCGACCCCACTCTTCCTTCGGAGAGTGAAGTGATCGAATTGATGCAATCTTTGACCAATCCCATCAGTCCTTCGGAGATTGATGCACCTACTGCTAAAGTCTTCTGCATTACTAGTTTGGATATTCCTGAAAAATGGGGCACTTCATCTGTGCCATGTGAACCCCTACCAAGCCCTAGGATTGTTTCCTTTGATTGGAATAGTCTAGCCAAGCCTCATCTTCCTTCTTCGACACCTTTCCAGATAAAGGTTGATATCGGGAACCATACGGTTGATCGATGCATTATTGATGAAGGTTCTTCTGTTAGTATCTTATCCGCTTATGCTTGGAGAGATTTGGGTTTCCCTAATGTTATTCCAGCTGCTAATTGGCCATTGACCTTTGATAGAAGACCTAGTGAACCTATCGGATTCCTCTGTCAGGCACCTGTTACTTTGGGTGGAAAAACAGTCTTAGTTGATTTTATGGTTTTAAAGGACCCTATGGACTTTGATATGATCCTCGAGCGTGATTACGTTTATGCTATGCATGCTATGGTGTCTATGCTCTTTTGTGTGATGCATTTTCCTCATAACGAAAGCATCGTCACTATCGACCAACTTGCATTCGTTGATCCTCCTTATTACCCAACTGTAGACTAGTTAGGTCCCTCGTCGTTAGGCACTACTATGTCACATGGGAATTTTGTGGCATATTGTTCTTTGAGTTAAACTGCTACTGAGAAGGAGTCTCTGAGTTCATGCTTACCTTCTCGAGACTTAGTCCCAGCTTTTGACCAAGTGACACCTCGATCTGAATGTTTAGATATGTGTTCTATCTGGGACGATATACTTCCTTCCGATGAAGTTTTCCTAGAGTCCATAATATAGTCTACCATTCATTTGGATATTTATCCAGTCGCAGTTATGTCTAGACCTGGTTTGACCTTAAAGTCTGATATTCCTACTATTGAGTCTTTGGACTCTCCTATAGATCCGCAAATTGTTCCTACTGAGTTTGATTCTACTTCTAGAATTTTCAACTCTCGTGATGATGAATTTGTTTCTGCAGATTCCATCATGTCCTTCAACTTTGATCTTCATCTTGAAGTCGATCTTGTTGATTGTAAGTCCTCGAGCTTGGGTACCATAGAGTCTTCATTCGAAAACTCTGCCTTGTTTATGCTTGTTGTTGATGATAGTGAAGTTGAAAGTATTTCTACCACAGTGACTTGTATCGGGTCTTTCCTTACATATGTTTTAGATATGATCCTGGTACTAATGTTTCTTGGAGACAGGATTATTAGCTGGATTTATACTTGCTTACTGGTCATTTTTGACACCTTGTGCGACCATGTCAGGTATATTCGGAACCTTGCATATAGGTTTAGGCTTCCCTTCTGTTATGTTGCATTTGAACCTTTTGCCATCCGAATTCGCCATAGGGTCGAACCTGTTGGATATTGGTGTGTTAGACATCTCTTTATGCATCGTGTAGCAGTCCGACAGCAGAGCCTACCTAACATGGGTCACCCTAGTCAGCACCCTTATGCCATTCTGGTGCCCATGTTGAGTTTTTCTCATAGGTTTGGGAGCCTTTTTAGATTTACCATGACTTTGAGAAGAAGCCTCATATCTTTATTCCTCATCTATTTCTGGCCATCCCTGATAAGGCTCCCATCTTTATGTTCAAGTTGTATGTGCATCTGTTATGATATTGCTTGCGCTAATGAGCCTGATGCCGGCTTCCACGCTTTTAGTCCGTTGTATAAGCCTCCATCTCTAATCTCATTTCCGCTAAGCCCTGTATCATTTTGACCTCACAATTTGACACCTTTTATCTGGAGGAGACACACCATGAGTGTACTTATCTTTCTCATGTTCCTTGCATTAGGCATAGCTTTGTTCCATGCGCTTGGAGTTAGTTTCACATGTCCCTGACACTTGTCTCCTCCCATTTTGAGCATTCTTCTTTTACTTTGAGCTTGTTAAAAACAGTAAGTAGGTTTCGAGCATTCTTCTTTTACTTTGAGCTCGTTAAAAATAGTAAGTAGGTTATGAGCAATCTTCCACCTTTCCTTCGAGCTCATTAAAAACAGTAAGGAGGCTATGAGAAATCTTCCACCTTTCCTTCGAGCTCGTTAAAAACAATACAGAGGCTACGAGCATTTCTTCCACCTTCCTTTTGAGCTCGTTAAAAACAGTAAGAAAGTTATGAGCATTTTCCTATCTCCTTTGAGCTCGTTAAAAATAGTAAGGAGTTCACGAGCTTACTTTTTTGGGCTTGTTAAACCTTTACGGAAAAGATCCCTATGGAGTTCTTTTAAGCCCTTTTCAGATTCCTTAAATAGGAAAAGTTTGCCGAGCATAGTTGTCTTTTTGGGCTCGTTAAAATAACTGAACCGACATCCACTTAGGTACAGAATTATCCCTTTTCCGGGCCTTGGTGGATAATTTATGGAAAAGGTATACTCTAGGTATACTCTGGTATGAGCTAGAAGAGTTCTTCTTCCATTATTTTACACTTTTTTGGGGAAGGAGACTAACTTTATGAAAAAGGACCTTTGGAGTCATCTTTAGGGTTTTCAGACTCTCGAAAAATGAAAACACCAACCGAGCACAGACCAATCTGGGCTCGATATAAAATCCACGGATAGGTGTATAGAGGACTGTTTAAGTTTTTCAACTCTATAAGCAAGAAAACACCGGCGAGCACAAACCAATCCGGGCTCGATATAAAATCCACAGATAGGTGTATGGAGTTTTGTTATGGGTTTTTTCAGACTCCTTAGATTTGAAAATACCGTCAAGCATGCTTTAGTTCTTTGTCAAGCTCGTCAAAAAATGAAAAATGAAAGGGAAGGGAAGAATGTTAAAATATATTTCAATATGATGGCAACAAGTCAACTATCTCCGTGAAAAAAGCACTTGTTTTGAGTCTATCAAACAAGTTGGGTTCTAGCGTTGGCCTTAGGGTAAACCTGATCTCAGAGTTCCTAATCTTCTGTTTGGTTAGTCTTCCAATCATTTGGAGAATCTGTTAATGTCTCCTACATTGCAGATTTGTATCGTGGTCTCTTTGTGTTAAAAGCTACCTCAGCCACTCTTGTGTCGTGCTTACTGTTCAAGGATACAACCTATGTCGGCGATTCTGCAGCTGCCTTGACCTCTGTGTCGGCCATTACTTGGTGTCAGTATGTTTCATCATGTGTTTAGTCCTACTCCAAATCAGCTCATACCTTTTGAGTGTCCCTCGTGTTGGATGATGGAGGATGCATTAAGGCCTCCCTTCCAACAGGCTTCTTCCCATCGACTTCAACTCATTGTACTCTGGGAATGAAGTTTAGAGTTTTGGTTAGTATGTTGGGGATTGCAGTCATTAGTGGCAGTTTCCCTCGCTATTGGATAGATGGGAATACATCAATGTCTCCTATCCGATGGATTCTTCAAGTGTTCGATGACAAGACCATCTATTCGCACTTGCTTGAATGTACTAGGTACCTTGGGTTCCATTTTCATTATTGGTGGACACCCTCGCGTTTGTTAACGGTATACATCAATGACCGACAATCAAATGATACCTCCCATCTTCGACAACAACTCATTTATTCGCATGGATAGGTTTGTAACTTGGGTTGTTTTTGGATGAAGACCTTGGGATCCTCGATAGCATCACCTCATTTATGTTATCACCCAAGTTGCGCAAGACTGAGCCACACTTTTTTTGGGTCTTGATGAGACATAGATCCAGCTTGTTCTCCATGGCTATGTTCTCCAGTTTTGACATAGATCCACCTTGTATTTATGTGGCTATGTTTACACTTATGTTCCTCATGGATCCACACTTGTATTTTAGTGGCCATGATATATGCATCAGTATTTTGGATCATTATTGTATCCTCTTGGAGGTCATGTCCACCATTTGAACATGGACAGTTACCCCAAGGATAAGTTTGTCTGACATTGCCTTTGCTTTCAGGTACTTCATTTGAGCCTATGATTATTGGTTTCTCCGTTCCTCCATGATTCAACTCTTTGTTATTTATAATGTATTTCAGCCTTCGTTTCCCGCACTCCCTCTGACCTCATACATTAGGGGGCATCTGTTATAGCTTGAAATGACACCTCTCTGTCCGTGACGACACTTGCTTCCCTTAGTCACATGATGACACTTCTTGAGATTAAGTTTCAGTCACACAACAAGACATTTGTGGATGGAGGAATCATTTGGGACACTAAAAATGGTTGAAATTACCTCATTCTTGACCCATTTGATGTATATGACCATTAGGAACATTTTTCCAGACCAAACCATCTCCTGAAAATGAGCAGAAAAGCCTGTTTTTTGCCATTTTTCAACATGAGCGTTGGTACACAGGCATGATAGTAGCATGTGTACCCTACTTTGCTTCATTAAAGTAGCACTCAACTCCATATGTACGCTACATTGTCTACTGTAGAGTAGAGTACACCCCTGTTTTGGTCAAAATCTCAAAATTCGAGTAAGTTAAGTTGGTTGGGAAACCTCTTGAGCGGTTATAACTTCTTTTCCTCTTCCTCACTGACTATATAAGGAGGGTAGAAGGGCCATGTGAGGGGACTAAGCCCAATTACAAAGTTATGCTGGAGGAATGGAGACCCTCATCCCCCTCTCTTGTGCTTCAGTTTTGGTAAACCCTAGCATAGTTGATTAGAGGCTGGAATCCTTGGAGAACAGAAGCAGGAGAGCTTGAATCCAGGTTTCGTGAAGTGCCAAGCTTGAAGGAAGGTATAACTTTATGTACTTGCTTTCATTCATCAATAAATATTAGACGTTCTTTCCTTTCCAAATATAACCTATTAATGTGTCTCAGATTTGATTACAGTTTCTTTATAATCTGATGTCTTCTTCTATTATGAATATCAGTCTTATATGTGTAGTCAAATATATTTGAGAAAGGTATCAAGCTGTTTTGCAGGTCTGGGCATTGCGACACTAGATAAGCATTGAAGAGTGAGGGAGGCAGAGCTAGGATCAACCTTCTGAATGAGGTGCATACATCTCTAAACCCTAATCTCTTCATTTATTTGTTGTACTCGTAGAATGCTTGTAAGTCTATCTTTATCACCGTAAGTTGGTAGTTTCTCCCCTGAACTATAGGTGCATTTTCCCCACAACAAAAAGTCACTTTTGGGGGTGGTTCCAATCTTGTCAAAAAATGCCCTTAATGGGAAAAACTTTTAACATCGGTGCCTTTAGGGGTCGTTTTTCCAAAACTGCTCCCAAAAACAAAACCCCCCCTATAGGTCACTTTTTGGGGCGGAAGACAACCCCCCCTAAAGGCCAAAAATGTAGTAGTGAGAGAGAGAAATTGGGTGTTAGGTGCTTAGGCAAAGAGAGATTGAGATTGTGGGTTAGGGGTTTAGAGAGAGAAAGTGAAGGTTATGCGTTTAGAGAGAGAGAGAGAGATACTATATGTGAGTGGTATAGAGATAGAGATAGAGAGAGATTGGGAGTGAATAGGGGCTTAAAGATAGAGATATATCATGGGGGAAGTATGGATGGTTAGTGTTGGTGGGGAGATAGACATAAAAGGTGGTGAGGGGAGGATGGGTTAGGAGTGGTGGTTTTGGGAGAGAGAGGGAGAGAGATTGGGGGTTAGGGGTTTAGAGAGAGAGAGAGGGAGGGAGATATTGAGGGTTATGGGTTTAGAGAGAGAGTGAGAGAGGGATATTAGAGGTTAGGGGTTGAAAGAGAGACAAAAAAGGAGATATAGGGGTTAGAGAGATAGAAATGGAGACTGGGGTTAGGGGTTTAGAGAGAGAGAGAGATTCGGTGTTAGGATATTAGAGAAATATAGAGAAGTAGGGGCTTATTGGTTTATAGAGAGAGATATTGGTGGTTAGAGGTTTAGAGAGAGATAGATTCAAGGTTAGGGATTTAGAGAGGGAGAGAGAGATTGGGGGTTAGGGATTTATATATAGAGAGAGAGAGATTGTAGGTTAGGGGTTTGAAGATAGATAGATATTGTAGGTTCGGGTTTTAGAGAAGTAGAGAGAGAGATTCGTGGTTAGGGGTTGAGAAAGAGAGTTAGGGGTTTATAGAGAGAGAGAGAGAGAGAGAGAGAGAGAGAGAGAGATATTCGGGGTTAGGAGCTTAGAGAGGGGGAGAGAGAGATTTGGATTTAGGGGATTAGAGAGATAAAGAGAGATATTGGGGGTTAGGGGTTGAGAGACAGAGAGATTGGGGGTTAAGGGTTTAGAGAGAGAGAGATTCAGGTAATGGGTTGAGAGAGAGAGAGAGATTGGGTGTTATGGGTTTAGAGAGCGAGAGATAGAAATATCGATAGTGGGGTTAGGGGTAGAGAGAGAGAGAGAGAGAGAGAGAGAGAGAGAGAGAGAGAGATGGATTGGAGGTTAGTGGTTTAGACATAGAGAAAGATTAGGGGTTAGGGTTTCAGAGATATAGAAAGAGAGATTAGGGGTTTAGAGGGGTTTATATATAGTTATATATTATGGGGGAAGTATGGATGGTTAGTGGTGGGGGAAAAAGAGAAATAGAGAGGGGGATAGGGGTAGCTGGGTGAGGAGTAGGGTTTTTTTTTTTTTTGAGAGAGAGAGAGAGAGATTGGGGGTTAGGGGTTAAGAGAGAGAGAGGATTTTATAGGTTTAGAGAGAGAGAGAGAGATTAGGGGTTTATAAAGTGAGAGAGATATTAGGGGTTAAGTGTTTAGAGAGAGACATATATAGAGATTATTTTTTAGGGGTTGGGAGAGAGAGAGAGAGAGAGAGACTGGGTGTTAGGGGTTTAGAGAAATAGAGAGAGATATAAAAAGAGAAATTAGTGGTTAGGGATATATATATAGAGAGAGATTAGTTTTTATGTGTTTAGAGAGAGAAATTCGGGGTTAGGGATTTAGAGAGAGAGAGAGATTGGGGGTTAATGGTTGAGAGAGAGAGAGAGAGAGAGAGAGAGAGAGAGAGAGAGAGAGAGATTGAAGGTAAGGGGTCTATAGAGAGAGATTGTAGGTGAGGGTTAAGATAGATAGATAGATAGAGAGAGAGATTGGAGGCCAGGGGTTAAGAGAGAGAGAGAGAGAGGTCATGGGTTAAGAGAGAGAGATTGGAGGTTAGGTTCATAGAGAGTGAGGGAGATATTGGGGGTTAGGGGTTTAGGTATAGAGAGATAGATTAGGGTTTAGTAGGGGTTTAGAGAGAGAGAGAGAGAGAGAGAGAGAGAGATCATGGGGAGGACTATGGATGGTTAGTTGTTGGGGGGGGGAGAGATAGAGAGGGAGGAATGGGTAGGTGGGTGCAGAGTGGGGAATTTAGGAGAGAGAGAGAGAGATTAGGGTTTAGTGGCTCGGAGAGAGAGAGAGAGAGAGAAAGAGAGGTTGGGGGTTATGGGTTTTGAGAGAGAGAGATTGGGTGTTAGGAATTTCCAGAGAGAGAGAGAGAGAGATCGGGAGTTAGGGGTTCAAATATTGAGAGAGATCAGTGGTTGGGGGCTTAGATAGAGAGACGATTAGAGAGAGAGAGAGAGAGAGAGAGAGAGCGAGAGAGAGAGCGATGGGAGGTTAAGGGTTTAGAGAGTGAGAGACATAGATATAGAGAGAGTCTTTCATGGTCAGGGTATTTAGAGAGAGAGAGAGAGGTTAGGGGTTTAGGGAGAGAAACAGGGGTTTAGGTTTTTAAAGAGAGAGAGATTAGGGGTTAGGGGTTTATATAGAGAGAGAGAGATATTGGGGGTTAAGGGTTTAGCGAGAAAGAGAGATTGGGGGTTACGGTTTTAGAGAGAGAGAGAGATTGGGGTATAGGGATTTAGAGAGAGAGAGAGAGAGAGAGAGAGAGAAATTGGAGGTTAGGAGTTTAGAGAGAGAGGGAAAGAGATTGGGAATTATGGGTTTAGAGAGAGAGGGAGAGAAATAGAGAGATTACACGTAAGGGGTTTAGAGATATAGAGAAAGAGAGAGATTGGGGGTTAAGGGTTTATAGAGAGAGAGATTGGGGGTTAGGGGTTTAGAGAGAGAGAGGTTGGGGGTATGTGCTTTAAAGAGAGAGATTAGAGGTTAGAGTGAGAGATCTATTGGGTGTTAGGGGTTGAGAGAGAGAGAGAGAGAGAGAGAGAGAGAGAGAGAGATCAATAATTAATTAATGCAAATACAAGAGATATCAGAAATAATAGAACTCAGAATCACTTTTATATTGATCACGGGCCACTTCTAGGGGACAACCTCCTTTGAGCAAGCTCAATACAATTAACTTCACTGTGTCTTCATAGGCCTCAACACACACTTATATACTAAGTCTAGGAGCCAATACCATGGGTCAATACCATGTGTCAATACAAACCATGGGCCAATACAAAATATGGATCAACAATTACTACGGGTCAAAACCATGGGTCAATACAAACTATGGATCAACAAATACTATGGGACGACTTACAAAGCATATGCGTCCAACAACAATATACTAACAAAGTAAAGACATGGGTTTCTAACATCCCCTCTCCCTTAGAAAAAGCTTTGTCCTCAAAGCTTTAGATGTGGAAATTGATGCAGAATCTAAAGGAGTGGGTCCCCTGTAGCATCCTTGGGTTGCATTCCGGGCCACTGGTGCCTTTTGAGTTTTAGGGAGGATTGCGTGGAAGGTTGTAGACGAAGAAGAACCATATCAACGACCTGAAAAGTGCACATAGAATGGTGCTGATTGGCTTGTTGTTTCAGTCGAATTCTTGCCATGTGAAGATTGTCCTATAGAATAAGAAGAATCTGATTGCGGTTTTGAAGAATTGAGTCAATTGCCTGAACTGGGGAGCTGTTGAAGGTGTACGGAAGAAGAACTGGTGGTGCCTGTCCAGAGATTGCTTCATATGGTGTCCTTTTAGATGTGGTACTATAACACTGGAGCGCTTCCAGGAAATCCATAGAAATAGTTGTCCAAATATGTGTAGGGATGGGTAAGGGTTCGAGCAGTCCTGAAAGGAGGGTCGTTTCACCCTTGTTGACCTGGAAAGTATCACAGTCAACCACCATCCGTTGAATTGTCATTTTCAATCCCTGCCAAAAGAAGTTACATTGTTCCTGATCATACATTTTGAGGAACCTAGAGTGCCCTATTGATGAAGAAGCATGGAGTTCATAGAAGAGATAGCCCCGTTGAACAGATTGCAACCAATTTGGAACAATCAGAGAAATAACTGTAAGAGAAACTGGGTCGTCAAATGTGCGAGAAGGAGCATCTGCCACCATATTGTCCTTACCCTTCTGGTAAGTGGTCGCATAGTCATAACCCATGGTTGTTCCAGGAAATTTTCCAGACTTTGGAGATCAGTCTTGATGCAGAAATAATTCCCCAATAGGGATGGCTGCCACTTTTGTACTGCATGCAAAATAGCCATCATGTCCTGCTGAGATGTAGATGCAGAAAAATGCTTACCGAAAAGGTCTCGTGAAGCTGGCAAACCCACTGGTGCAAAAAAGACACCTGCATATCTATCCAAGGAAGTAGTGGTGACCGTTGGTGGGTGCATTTGAAGGGAATGGAGCTGAGCAATGACACCATGTGAATTATTCTTAGGAATCTTTTCCAAGTGATGTGAACTGATGATGCAAAGAGACCCTGGTTGTAAGCCCATAAATTTGTGTTGTGTCCCATTGACTGAAAACTGCATCCAAAGTTTAGCAAAATCCCATAAGATGGGGTCAAGTGTGCGTAACCATTGAATGCCCAAAACCACATCACATCCACCTAAGGACAAGGAAAACATGTCAGAGCATAGGTTATAATATTCCATAGAGACACACACATTACGACACTTCCCCTTGCAAGGTAAGGTGCCCCCATTGGGAACCATCACTTCAAAGTTGGAACAAGGATGGAAAAAACAATCAGCCTGTTTGGCAATCCGAGGGTCAATGAAGTTATGAGTGCTACCAGAATCAATGAGTATGGTAAGAGGGAGCTTCTTGAAGTATCCCCTGACCTGCATTGTTTGTGAGGTGGTGATGCCAGTTACAACATGGAGAGAGATCTCGGGTGGGTCGTCTTGAGATGGGGTATCAACAGGCGGGTGTTGAATGTCGACTTGAACATCTACTGTATCTGGAGCTTCTTCACCAAGTTCTGAGGCAGGCGGAGAATCCACATCCAAGAGATAGAGTTTTTGTTGAACACATCTATGTCCCCGAGTGAATTTCTCATCACAATTATAACATAGACCTTTTTCTTGGCGTGCCTGCGTCTCTGTTTCAGACAAATGCTTGATAGGAGTTGGTTGTGGAGCAGGCATGATGGGAGGCCGTTGGGAACCCATATTTCTGAAGGGAACAAAGGTGGGTTTGGAGCGTTGTTGCTTTGTGATCTTGTCCTCAGCCAACTTAGCCAACCCTAGGACTTCCATCATTATGTTGGGACAGAACATTTTGACCTCTGAGCGGATTTCATCCTTGAGACCACTGATAAAACAACTCCTGTAGAATTCATTAGACAATCCTTCTGTGTGATTGGCTAGTTTCTCAAATTCCGTCTGATACTCTCTCACTGTGCCAGTTTGGTGAAGTTTAGTGAGTGATTTTGTGAAGTCATCAAAAACACTAGGACCAAATCTTGACAAAAGGAGTTGGCAAAAATTTGTCCAGTTTGGCTCGGGATGAGCTTTGATTTACCAACGGTACCATTGAAGGGCTTCCTGTTCCAAATGAAAGGATGCAAGTGGAACTTTCTAAACATCAAAAGTATTATGCAGACTGAAATATTGTTCTGCTCATTATATCCATCCAGTCAGATCAATACCATTGAAGCAAGGAAAATCAAGCTTCAGCCGACGAAAATTATTAGAAGAAGAGAACCCTGTGGCTGCAAAAGATTTTGGTTGTCGATTATTGTTCATGGCTGAATGCTGAGAAATTTTTCATCAAGATCTTGGAGTTTGGTTTGGATGGCTGCAAGTGCTTCCTCCATGGTGTGTGCTCTTGCATGGGTGACAACCATAACTAGGGTTTTTTGTTTTGGGAATGGGTAGAAAAACACAAACAGAAGCTGATTTAGTAAAGGGAAATTTGGATTAGGGAAAAAATATGATAGGTAATTGGGGTTTAACTAGATTTTGGACATTGTCGAAAGGATAGGAAAGTAGAAAAGGGGGATTTCAGAAGCAAGGTGAAGGAATGAGAAAATTTGGCAGAGAGGGAAATTTTGGGAAATTTGGGTGAAAGAATGAGAAAATTTGGTAGAGAGAGAAATTTTTATTTTTATTTTTTTATTTTTTTAGTAGAATGGAGCGACTATAGCTCGGAAGGGATCTGAACAGATAGATCTGCAACAGCCCGGAAGTGAGTAGAAATAGAGGGATCTAAAATGGTGCCAAATGGAGCGAAAACGGCTGGATCTGAAATAGATCTGAAACGGCTAATCTGGAATGGCTTTCAAAATGGATCTGAACGGCTGGATCTGAAATGGCGTAGCAGTGATCGACAATAGTTCAGCTGAAAATAGATATGGACCCCAGGTATGTGCGGCTTCCTAACAGTTCAGGGCTTTCACTTGGCCACCAATGCTGTCTGACGGCTTGCGTATTGGGGCAATGCCCTTCACTCAACGGCTCAGGTAAAACTGATAACCGCTTTGCCACAAACGACAGCTCTTGGTTTACCTCACGGGTGGGAACTAGTCAATCAGGTAGGGGTCGTTGCCCATTTTGCTGGAAGGTCCTCTCATTGGGACAACTACTTTAGGGTTCCTGTGGTACTCCTCACAATGAGTTTTAGAGCTTATCCCCAAGTACTTCCCACAGTTAAGTGGATAGGGATTATTCCCAAATCCAAACCTGCAACAGATGCGAAAAAAAAATTGGCAGAAATTTCACCCAATGAGCCCAAGAAAGTGCTCCGATACCAGATGTGATGAACCCACAATAATTAAGTAATGCAAATACAAGAGATATCATAAATAATAGAACTCAGAATCACTTTTATATTGATCACGGGCCACTTCAAGGGGGCAACCTCCTTTGAGCAAGCTCAATACAATTAACTTCACTGTGTCTTCATAGGTCTCAACACACACTTATATACTAAGTCTAGGCGCCAATACCATGGGTCAATACCATGTGTCAATACAAACCATGGGCCAATACAAAATATGGATCAACAATTACTACGGGTCAAAACCATGGGCCAATACAAACTATGGATCAACAAATACTACGGGATGACTTACAAAGCATATGCGTCCAACAACAATATACTAACAAAGTAAAGACATGGGTTCCTAACATAGGGGTTTAGAGAGAGAAAAAAATGAGGTTGGGGGTTATAACATCCCAAAAAATTCGTAAAATTTTAAATTTTTTGAAAATGTCAATAAATACAAAATTAATTATGCGGAAGTAATTATCTGTTTGTTTTAAATTAGCAATACTAAAGCATATTATTGTTGTTTAATAACAGTTTGCTATGATTTCTAATTTATATTTGATTAAATTATTTGCCTAACTAAACATGTCTTCTTCTGATGATGAAGGGGTCATTTGAAACCCGGTCTTACTTAGTTGCAAATGCTAAAGTCATTTATCTTGACACATGTCTACAGGTAAGAGTAATTCCAGTCTTTGAAGTTATTTAAGATCTACCAGCATTAGAATAACAACTGAATTTTTAATTGAAGATTATTTTAGGTACGATCTCTATTTTTAAAGTACCTTCTATAGAAAGTACATTAACCTGTTGCCACGACTATCAAGGTTATTGTAATTGTCCTATTAATTTATTTGTAGCAACAAAATGAACATTCAGTCATCACAAGCATGAGTGTTACTATTTACGTAGATACAAGGATTAGTGTAAAACTCTACATTCATAATGTATCCTGATATGCATTCTTCTAGGGAACTGTACAACACAAAAGACTATGATTTTATTCAGATCATTTGGTATTACGATTCTAAAGTTACTGAGTATTCTAGGGTTATCATGCTATAGTCGAAAACAAAAATACACTCATAATAATAAACCTGTAATTAGCCAAAGATACCCATATTACAATCGTATTCATTGAGCTAAAATTATAATGACACGAAATAACAATTGTATTATCCCTAGCCTGTATAATAATAGAGTATCAAATATATAATTAAACTATTACAAGACATTCTAACTTTATCCTATGCACAAAATGTGATAATAATAAGATTTGTGTATAGTTGGGATCATGAACAAAACCAAGCCTAAGTACAATAATCTATGTTATGATTCTAGCATAAATGAAATGTATTGAAATTATTACTATTGTATTGATTTGAAATGATAATACAATTATCGATGCAACGATATTGAATATCGATCCTATGTACATGATATAGTTTTTAAAACTATTTTTATGATAACCTGAATGATAACTATAATACTATGATAACAAGGTTTAAATGGAAATAAAAATATTGTGTAATAGTTATGTAATACGTTGTTTGTATTAACCAGGTTGGCAAGCAATAAGCAGTTAATGGCATTAACTCGGCACCTATGGTTTGCGATGGTGGCATCACACATGGCTTGTATCACGTGGCTTCACCTTGGTTTCTACAACCTCGCACAAGTGATGGCTTAAGCATTAAGTCTAAACCCTAGATTCATTACTATTGTTGGTATTTTGGTGTGAGGCCGACCGACTGTGAAAGCTTAGGGTTAAGAGAGTTTGTTGGGAGTTTCGAACCCTGACCTCTGCATCGTTTTAATGGTGTTTGTTTGAACTTGTAAAAGAGTAGCTCCGAAGTAAGTTCAGGATTTTTCCAGTGATTTGTTTGGGGATTCAAAATTGTAACCCTTTCAATGTTTTGTAAAGGGGATTTTGAATGCTGTAAGTGGTAACTTGGGTAGCACAACCTTCGATTTGCTTCTAAGGTGATACCTGGTTCTAACTAGCAGGAGTTTGATGTGTTGTTCAAGGTTTTGACCACGGTGTTAATGTAATGCTTCATGGTTTTTCATTGTGCCCTCTTGATTAGGAATGTTGTCTTAGAGTTGTTGAAGCCATGACCTCAAAAGAATGTTATGAAAAAGTCTAAACCTAGCCCGTAGAGTTTTGGAGTGAATGCTCAAAATTCGTGGTGTTTTCTTAGTTTTTAAGATGCTCGCTCAGTATTGAAACTACGAACTCTGTGCTATCAAGGGATGCTTAACTGGTCTCATTTCAAGGTAAAATAAATGTCTTTGTTTTCTGCAATACTCAGTTTAAATTCTTCTTTCGATTTCTTCGAATTCGAATAGTTTCTATTAAAACAGTGTAGGGTTTATGATGGAGTAACAAACTTGCCCATTGTGGAAGATGGAAGCCGAGGACTCCTTTTTCCTGGTAAGTATTGGGTTCATCCATAACCCTGTACTTATCGGAAGTTGACATGTTATGCTTCAGTAACTAGGTTAAATCGTAGACAGTAATGTATGGTTCTTATGATGCCAAGGCTATAATATTGTGTGATAAAAGTCTATTTAAGCAATGGCCACTTTGCCATCGTACAGTGTACAAGTCTTGTGTTAATGGTTTGAAGTCATTAGAATTGGAAATAAAACATGGTTTTGGTTGATCTACACGCTGTGCTATTTTGTTAGGATTTTGTTACTATTATTTACTAAAATACAGTAGTTTAACTTTTGTAATGGGTAAAAGAAACATTCATAACTATGTTAGGAATGTGGGGCGAGTGCGACTCGGATCTGCAACTGTAGAGTGATGTTTCGCTTTTTGTAATGTTTTGTTTATGTTGAAAATTTGTATCTTTGGCAGGGTTGTTAGAACCTTATCCACGCCTTCATTCTGAGTTTGAAGCTCGAAAAACAAAAGACTGTATGACTTCAAACAGTAAGGTTTAATACAGTTGTACTAAAAAGGTCGAGAGTAAATCTTAGGGTTTTGAAATGAACTTGGAAATGAATACTTGAAACCTTAAGTTTTATGAAATAAAAAGTGAATACTAAAGTTTGTATAGTACTGCTCTGCAATGTTCTTGCATGTAAATACTGTGACTCAGCTTCTATTTCTAGAATGTTTGTAATTATTTCCGAAATGAATATATTTATTTTTATAGCTGTTAAAAGAAGATCCAGAGAGAAAAGAAAATACGATGCTTAAAAACAGAGTTAGGGTTTGTAATGTATTGTTTTCTGAGACTATTCCATAAACAAATGATATATGAAATCAAAATAGGAAACTCATGCAGAATTTAAGTATGTATGAAGTTCAACAAACTATAAGTTCATTAATTCTTGCAACTGTGAAAAGTACCTTGGAAATACTATTACTTGGGAAACATGATATGTATGATTTTAATTGCATTTGTTTGCTATCTTAATTGAATAGAAATAGGAGGAAAATACATGACTATGCATATATTAAACTAGATTTATATTTTATGAGATAACAAAAGAATCCAATAACACTGTCTATGCTTATACAGTAAATTCTTACTCTCTTTAGATATAGGTCAGAAAGGCAAACAAATCACTCACTATAAGTATTTATCCAATCAAATGGAAATCTACCTATCTCTCATCTATTATTTAATTTGCTTCTCTATACTAGAGTATGATGCAAATAACAACTTGTGGAAAAATATAGAGATGGTTTTGAATCAATAATTCACAAACTTCATCATGGATTTATGGAACATGAATCAGAAATAAAATAAATTCTTTTATAAAACAGAGTTTGATAAATCCTACTAGATAGAACATTGAACTATAAACAAAATAGGAAACAACAAAACCTAGTTAATATGTAGGGAAACAAACAACCCAAGGAGTCTGTTCCACCCAACCAATTCATGAAGACAGCCAAGTTACTTGCCTTAAGACTCCCGAGCCTATTCACTGAACCACCAGGAGGAAGAAACTTAGAAGATTAGGACCTCAATTTGCAGTAGTAATAGTTATCCAGTCTTAAAGACTTAGCAGTCAAAAGGGGCCTGCACCAACACCTCTGATTCTCCTTCTCAGAATAATTTGCAGACTTACAATGCACTCACATAGCCTCCCTATTCGAATCTCTCAGTCATCACCTAATGCACATGAGGAATATTTCTGTAGAAAATATTGTGTAAGAGTTTCCTGCTCAATTCGAATTTGCCTTATGTAGGCTGCCTAGGCCTTTTTTAGTTGTTAACTGGTCATTAAATGAGCTTCCTGCTCACTCCCTCCACCTGGGGGATAATGCCACATTTGTAGGGATAGTTGTCCCATAGCCAACATCTAGTCGTGAAGTGCAATTGCTACCATTTTTCCCATGCCTTCTAACAGCTTCCATTCCTCCTAGTGGGTCAGTGAACACTCATTTAACAGTTCCCTTGGGTGTTTGTCTCCTACTTTAATTTATTAAATAATAATAATTCAGTAATTACATTCATCCTTGACCAAACTTGGTAATAATTATAAAAATTTGCAATTAAAATTTAACATAAAGTATTTTGCCAATAGAATAATAATTTCAGAAATTGGGTAGGTGACATACACCCCCCCTTAAGTCTCAACATCGTCCTCGATGTTGGTCAATCACTCTCCGAGTGTTCCTGAAATAGAGTTGGGTATGTTTCCTAAATACTACTCTCCAACTCCTAGGTTGCCTCTTCCGGGCTAAGGTGCTTCCATTGCACCTTCACTTTCCCAATGGTGTGATTTCGGAGCAGAGTTTCCCTCCTTTCGAGGATACAGTCCGGTTCCACCTGAAAATATCAGTCTTGTCCCACCTGTACATCAATCCAGTTTACAACATGAGTAGCATCATGTACATACTTCTTTAAAAATTATATATGAAAAACATTATGTATTTTTAAATTTGGTGGCAAGGCCAGTTGGTATGCCACTGGTCTAACCTTGGACAATATTTCAAAAGGACCACAATACCTGGGTGCCAACTTGGCATAGCTTCCCAATTTGAATGAACTCTTTTTTGGTCTTACCTTGAGGAACACATGTTCACCAACCTGGAACTCTTTATGAGTCCTTTTTAAATCTGCTCGACTCTTTTTCCTATCTTGGGCAGCTTTTAAATTTCCTTGTACATATTTCACAATTAGTTCTAACTCTTGCCATAATTTAGGTCCTAAAACAACTCTATTTACTGGGTCATTCCAAGAAATAGGTGTATCACATTTCCTACCATAAAGAATTTCAAATGGGCTAAGTCTAGATGATGCATGATAATGGTTATTATATGCAAATTATGCTAAGTGTAAGTAGTCTTCCCACTTACCAGGCTGATCCTTAACATACATTCTCAATAAGTATTCTAAAACTTGATTCACCCTTTCTGTCTATCCATCCGTTTGTGGATGAAATGCCGTGCTAAAATTTAAGGTTGCATTCAGCCCTTTAAACAAAGATCTCCAAAAATTTTCAGTAAATTTAGAGTCACAGTCTGAAATTATAACTTCTGGAATACCATGTAGTCGAAAAATCTGTTTCATAAATATTTATGCAATGTCAGGATCCTTATGAGTAGTCTTCACAGGTATAAAGTGTGTTGCTTTGCTCAGTTTGTCTACTACCACCATGATAGAGTCATTTTGTTTCTGATTTTTGGGTAGTCTAGTAATAAAGTCTATGCTTATCACTTCCCATTTCCAATTCGGTATAGGTAATGGATGTAACAATCTAGCAGGATGTTGGTGTTCAACTTTCACTTTTTGACAATCCAAACATTTAGCTATGTACTCTACTACTTCATCTTTCATTTTGGGCCAATAGTATTCTTTCTTGAGCATAGTAATGGTGTTCTGATAACTTGGATGGCCAAAATAATGGCTTTTGTGCATCTCATTTAAAATCAGAATTTTTGTTTATGGTATGTTAGGTACATACAATCTATTTTTGTATAGCAAAAGTCCATTATCCTTCAATCTGTAATCTGCCATAGAAATTTCAGAACTACTGTTTGCTGTCTTTTCCTTTAATTTTCTGTATTCTTCATCCATTTCACTCCTTTCAAGGATCTAATTTTCTAAATCTGTTGAGTAAGTACTGATGGTTGAAATAAAATTCAATTTTGCTTTACGACTCAATGCATCTGCAACCTTGTTCTCTTTCCCTTTAATATGATGAATTTCAAAATCATACTCACTTAAGAAATTTAACCATCTAGCTTGTCTAGCATTCAGATTTGTCTGATCTAATAAATATTTCAGACCCATGTTGTCTGTCAATAAGGTGAATTTTCTGCCAATAAGGTGCTGACGCCACATTTTTAAAGCATGAATTACTGCTAATAATTCTAAATCATAAGTAGAGTAATTCTTCTCATGTATTTTGAGCTTTCTTGATTCGTATGCCACCGCATGCCCTTCTTGTGTCAGGACTCCACCGAGTCCGTCATTACAAGCATCTGTGCAAACTATGAAATCTTTAATAGGATCTGCTATCCTCAGAATAGGTGATGTAGTCAACAATTCCATTAACTTCTTAAAGCTGTCAGAACATTTCTGATCCCACACAAATTTCTTCCCTTTCTTCTGCAAGGAAGTTATGGGGTTGGCAATCCTCGAAAATCCCTCTATAAATTTTCCGTAATATCCAGTAATACCCATAAATGATCTTACATACGACACATCCTTTGGAACCAGCTAGTCATAAATGGCATTTATCTTGTCGGGGTCAACTGAGATTCCTTCTTTAGAAATTATGTGTCCTAAATACTGAATTTTGTCCTTCTGGAAGTCACACTTACTAAACTTAGCGTATAGTTGATGATCTCTCAGAACTTGTAAGATAATCCGTAGATGTTCATCATGCTCTTCTTTGCTTTTAGAATACACTAAAATGTCATCTATAAACACAACTGCAAATTTATCTAAGTATTTGTGCAGAATATTGTTCATCAAGCACATAAATACAGCTGGGGCATTAGTCAAGCCAAATGGCATGAATACGGATTCTTAATGTCCATATCGAGTTTTGAAAGCTGTTTAGAAAATATCTTCATCCTTAACCCGTACTTGATGATATATTGACCTTAGATCAATCTTTGAAAATATCGTTGCTCCACGCAGCTGATCAAATAGATCGTTTATGCAGGGCAACAGATACCGATTCTTGATTGTCATCTTATTAAGCTGACGATAGTCTATGCACAATCTTAGGGTTCCATCTTTCTTCTTAACAAATATAACAGGTTCTCCCCAAGGAGACATGCTGGGTCTTATATAATTCTTATCAATCAGTTCCTTCAACTGTGATTTCAATTCGTTTAATTCCAGTATATTCATTCGGTATGGAGCTTTAGAATTTGGTACTGCTCCTAGTATTAACTCGATGGTAAAATCTAAATCTCTTTTAGGAGGTAATCCTGGAATCTCCTCAGGAAATACATCCTTAAAATCCTTTAGGACAGGTATGTCTTCTAATTTCAGTTTGTCCTATTTACAAATAAACTTATCATTTACTACATTTACTGCAAACAACTGACATCCTTTCCTAACTACCCTCTTAACTTGCATAGCTGAAATCTGTCTAAGAGTTACCTTTCTTGGGATACCTTTTACTTCTACAGTTTTTCCTTCTTCATTTAAACATGTAAAACTTTTTTCATAACATTTCAGAATGACATGATGGGCTTCTAACTAATCCATTCCAATTATAATATCATAGGATACTAAAGGTAAAATATTCAACTTGATTTGTGTCTATAACTGATTCATGGATAAGGTACAATTTTCTATAAAATCTGATACTTTCCTCTTTGTTCCAGTTGCTAGTCTAACTAACCAATATTTACTAAACTTTTATGTTTTCATTTTAAGACTTTCCACAATATCTGGTGATATATAACTTAAGCTAGCACCTGGGTCAGTTAAAACAGTAAGAGGATGATTTTGTAACATACCTTCAATTTCTACCATAGAGATTTGATGATCTGCTTGCCTGTTGTTGAGTGCTGCATTGATTCTGGGCATCTCCCTCGCCACGTCTCCAACAATAGGTTCAGTCTGAATAGAGTGAATGTTATTAGTTGTCCGCTTCCTCTTGGGACATTCTGATGCATAGTGAGGACCTTGACACTCGAAACATTTGATAGGTTCCTTTTGTTCATTGGTCCTGGTATTATTAGGAGCATTTCTGGGTGCTGTAGAATTATGTTGTTGACTGTTTCTGAAATTATTTCCTTGAAAATTCTGATTCTCAAAATTTTTCTTTTGGAACCCGGAATTCCCATTGAACTTGAAATTTTTCTTTTTCAACTCAAAATTGTTGGGCTTCTGACTTTTCTAGTTTGACATTCCTTCTCTTTTCTGATTAGTGTCATAACAAAAAACTGCCTTTCTCATAGCCTCTTCCAAATTTTTTGGACTGTCATACTCGATTATGTCCTTAATATTGAAAGGTAGACAACTCAAGTATCTTTGAATCTTCGGTTTTTCTTCCACGAGATATGGCACATATCTCAACAAGTTCAGAAATTTACTGTTCATTTTTTTCATGTTCATACCTCCCAGCTTCAAATCGCAGAACTCTTTGGATTTTTCTTCATAGTACTGTTTAGATAAAAACTTCTTCTTAAAGTATCATTTAAAAGTACTCCAATTTACATCTTTATCCTTGATGCCTTTTACTCTTTTGATGTCCTGCCACCAAAGATCCGCTTTTCCGGTCAAGTTATATATAGCCATTTTTGCTTTGAAGGATTCTGAATAGTTATAAATCTGAAAATATTTCTTCATACCGGACAACCATGCTTCAGCTGCCTCTCCCTTCTCAGTTTCTGCATTAAACATTGGAGGTTTAATCTTTTTGAATTCCTCGAAAATCTGCTCATACTCATAACTTTTCTTTTTGGGTTTGTAATCTCCTTTACTACTATCGCTTGAATAGTTACGCCTCTTTTTATGTGCTTCAATAGAATCTCCTGATGATGTTGAAATACTGTTCATATCATTGATTTTCATTTTCTTACTTTTGTTACCATGAGGCAGATCCTCAACCTTGGAGATATCTTCATTATCTCTCTCCTTCTCATCAATTGGGCACTGTTCAAACAACACTTGGTTTAACTCTTCTTGCGCCTTCAGAATTCTTTCATTGTCTTGTTTCACAGATCTAATTTCTGCCTTTAATTCTTGAAACTCATCTAACAATTCTGACGAATTGTTATTTAATTCCTCGTGGCCTTCTTCTGCATAGTGTTGTCTCGAGCTATGGTTGTTTGGTTGAAATCTGTCTTCTACATGTTCTGTTGAGTTCTCCATACCTGTAACTTAAAGTGATTTCTGTATAACACCATAGTTAATTTTAATTAGTAATATTTTCTGCTGTAATAAATTTTTGTTGCGTGTTCTTGGACCCTTTTCAGGCCTAGAGTTCGAACATAAGCTCTGATACCACATGTAACATCCCAAAAATTCATAAAATTTTTAAAAATATCAATAAATACAAAATTAATTATGCAGAAGTAATTATCTGTTTGTTTTAAATTGGAAATACTAAAACATATTACTGTTGTTTAAAAACAATTTTCTATGATTTCTAATTTATATTTGATTAAATTATTTGCTTAACTAAACATGTCTTCTTCTGATGATGAAGGGGTCATTTGACACCCGGGCTTACTTAGTTGCAAACGCTAAAGTCATTTATCTTGACACAAGTCTACAAGTAAGAGTAATTCCAGTCTTTGAAGTTATTTAAGATCTACCAGCATTAGAATAACAACTGTATTTTTAATTGAATATTATTTCAGGTATGATCTCTATTTTTAAAGTATCTTCTATAGAAAGTAAAGTAACCTATTAACACGACTATCAAGGTTACTGTAATGGTCCGATTAATTTATTTGTAGCAACAAAATGAAAATTCAGTCGTCACAAGCATGAGTGTTACTATTTACATAGATACAAGGATTAGTGTAAAACGATACATTCATAATGTATCGTGATATGCATTGTTCTAGGGAACTGTACAATAGAAAAGACTATGATTTTATTTAGATCATTTGGTATTACGATTATGAAGTTACTGAGTATTCTAGGGTTATCATGCTATAGTCGAAAACAAAAATACACTCATAATAATAAACCTGTAATTATCTAAAGATACCCATATTACAATCGTATTCATTGAGCTAAAAGTATAATGACACGAAATAACAATTGTATTATCCCTAGCCTGTATAACAATAGAGTATCAAATATATAATTAAACTATTACAAGACATTCTAACTTTATCCTATGCACAAAATATGATAATAATAAGATTTGTGTATAGTTGGGATCATGAACAAAACCAAGCCTAAGTACAATAATCTATACTATGATTCTAGCATAAATGAAATGTATTGAAATTATTACTATTGTATTGATTTGAAATGATAATACAATTATCGATGCAATGATATTGAATATTGACCATATGTACATGATATAGTTTTTAAAACTATTTTTATGATAACCCGAATGATAACTATAATGCTATGATAACAAGGTTTAAATGGAAATAAAACTATTGTGTAATAGTTATGTAATATGTGTTGATGTATATGTAACTTCGGAATGTATTTCACATATATGTATATTGTATTCCTATAGAGATGTTATTATTCCTCTATATGGAAGTGTCGTCATTTATATTGTAAGTGTCATAACTTATACTTGATGGGTTATTAGACAACCTTGTTGGGGTCAGCCCTGTATAAGTCATGTGGGTCAAAGGGTTATTAGACCACCCTATTGGGGGTCGACCATGTGGGTCGAAGGGTTATTAGACCACCCTATTGGGGGTCGGCCCAGTCAGCATTATGTTATGTGGTTAAGTTCGAGCCTACATGAGTTATGTAAAAGGCAAGTCAAGTCAAGTCAAGTATAAATAGAGTGCGGGAGGCACTCTATTTGATCACTCACTTCTCACTCATGCACTCAAGGAGGAGTGGTGCACTTATGGAGGAGGAGGATCTGCTGCTAGGTTATGTCTATCTCTTATGTTTGGGTTGTATCATTGCTCTATCTATCTCTGAGGAAGTTATTGGGGTTTTTCACCTTTATGGTTTTCCCCAAGTAAATCTTGTGTCTCTAGTGTGCTTGTATTATTGTCTCCATGATTGATATGCTGTAGATATGTTGTACATGTTGTTCTCTCAATTAAGATCCTAGATCAGATTGAAGTAAATTATGAAAATTTAACATGGTATCAGAGCTAGCCTGAAAGAAGGCATGATATGGCATGTATGACACTTGTTGCACTTACGATGCTAGGGCTTGATATAGCAAAAACCAGTCATCGTAGCACTTTCTCTATAAATCCGTTTTGGAGAATTATTCGGATCTGAAATCTTTACAGGTTGAATATTAAATCCCCATGCACCTTGTGTCCAAAGGAAAACCTATAATTCATTGTACTATGGGATTTATGATCTGTACAATATAGGGTTTCTGCCTCTTCCAAATCTGAGTCAAAATCAGGTGACCTTGGGAAAAAGGTCGTAACTTGGGCTAGGAAGATCCAAATGAAATTTCGTAAAAAGTGACAGGTAGTAAACAGAATGTACTATCTCAAGAAACGTTTTCAGAGGCCGAAGTTGAACTAGTGACACGTGGCACTCCGTACAAGTTTGATCTCCTGTATTATCCCATAAACAGGTCATGTTGCGACACTTGGCATAAATCTCTCTCAGAGAGTCCAATTGAGGTCAGACCTATCAGGATGGAAAGAAAACAGGGCGAGATATCTTAGAAAAAATGTTTGGAGGCTGAAGCTCAAACAGTGACACATGTCATGCCGTACAAGTTCGCTCTCCTGTATTATCCAAAAACAGGTCACGTTGCGACATTTGGCATAACTCTCTCTCAGAGAATCCAATTGAGGTCAGACTTGTCAGGATGGAAAGATAACAGGTCAGGCTATCTTAGGAAACTTTTTTAGACCTTGTGGATTGAAAAGTTCATAGTTACACTAGAAACGATCAGGTACATATTTCTGTCAAAACATAATTATTTTTTAGTACCTTCATTTATGGCTTCCAGAATTTAGGGATTTGGAGAAAGTTAGAATTCTTGTAATCGGAGACCACGGCTGAATGCTACTCATCAAAATAAAAATTTAGAGACCAAGATCAGACCTTAGTTTGGGACTTTGATCAGAAAAGTGGAAAATTAGGGCTTCTGTAAAAATGGGAATTTTTGAAATCTGTGACCACGGCTGGAAGCTCCTCAGAAAAATAGAAGCTTAGAGATTTGGATCAAACCTTTTGATTGGGCAGAAGAGTGGGCTTCATCAAACCCCATTTCAGGGTCACGTCCAGTGAATCCGAAAGTTTCAAAGGCAAAATTGAGGAGTGAAACTTTGCAGTTTTCAAATTCTGAATATACCATCTTGATAAGCTCATCAAGGCACATATTTCTATCCTTTCGGAAGTTTGAAATTCAAAGTTTGAATTTTTGGGGTTTCTCTGACAAACCCATATCTAGCTCCAGGTCCAGTTCTTGCAAATCAAGTGGATTGGGTTAATCTTAGAAGAAGATGGATTGGTCACCTGCATAAGTGAAGAAGTTCCTGTTTCAGAGGGAGATGAGGCTAAGGCCTTACATAAGAAGATTACAAGCGATCTTGACAGGTATGACTCATCGAGGTATGTTTTGAGATTTGTTCATGATTAAGTTTATGGTATGTTTGTCTTCATGTTATTACGGTTAGTACAATCTTGATTTTAGACTTGTCATATCACCTTAATAAAATTATGAATGCACGATAGAAAATATTCATTGATTAGGGTGTTGACACTTATGATTGTACTAATGCATTATGGTGTTGTATGAGGTTTATGTTGTCTACTAACATGAAAGGTACACCAAGAAAGACAAATCATGTTCTGGTTCAAGAACATATGATCATGATAACATGAGGACAAAGATTCATCCATTGTCATTGATCTCATAGAAGATCCATTTACGAGTTATGTATAACTTGGTTTTATAATGGTTAACCTATGAAATATACAGGTTACTAGCACAAGTCACTGAAGAGAACCAAAAGACATTATATGGGTATGTTAGACATAACTAGCTAGCATGCTAATCCAGGTATGTTTTTCCTATATCAAGCTAGAATCCTACCTTGGGTTAGGATCTTATACTGTTGTGTTGTTGATAATGATTATTCATGAAGTCATAATTTTGAATAATCATGGGTATATGCATATTATGTGTCTTACCTTAATTAATGATATGACTAACCCGAAGAGTCATAGGTTTGAGTAATTATAGGTTTAGACATGTTATGTTTCTTATGATTTGACTAACCATAAGAATCCTACATAAACCTTGAATAATAATGCTTATTATTTCTGTTTGAAATGATCATGATTATACATGCTTGAGATTATTGTGTTTTAATAGTATACTAATGAATGTATGATTTTATATGAGATCACAAGGATAACACAATCATGATACTAATAAGCATGCATAGGGACCAAGGATGAATATGAGTTCAAGAACATGTAATCCAGGAAGCAAAGATCAAGAGGGAGTACACTCCAGTGGTTTATGCAAGGATGCAGATATTCAGAGGGAGTTGGCCATCTCTCTACATTCCACAACAGAAAGGTGTAGAAGAAGCTACTTCATATTAGGACTCCAGCAGCTCCTGCAAGAAAGCGAAGACTCAGAGGGAGTCCACCCAATGAACAAACAAAGATAAGTATTTTAATTATCATTTCTTGCATATTTGTTTGTTTAAATAAAATTGTTCAATGGTGCATATGCTCATGTTCCTAGACTTAGGTTGTGTATTATGCATATTAGAATAATTGCATTGATGAACAGTATACTACTAATATGCATGGGTAAGTGGCCTATGGCATTGTGCAACATTCCATTGCTACTTATCTAGAATGAAACCTCTTTGCTGACATGTTGGGAGTTGTGCACACTCTTAACAATGTTCTGGTAGAGATTGGAAGGCATCTAGAAAGTTACGGGATATGGATAAATGTTGTATTGAAGCATTGGCTAAGACAATTGCATGATTGTATGACATTTTTTTTTATGTGTAAGAATTTGTTCTGAAAACTATGAGATGTTTTCTAATCATGCAATTTAACTTTTTGTGTAGGAAAGATCGTATGCCATCACCTACAAAAGAAGAACTACAACATTTGTTCAACAACAAAATTATCTATTGAAGATATTAAAGTTCCCAGGATACGGGAAGAATGCCATGATCCGTCGATCATGAAGAATGATGTTTGGGATGTAATCCCAAGACCTGAAGGGAAGTTTGTTATGAACTCCATATGGATCTATCAAGATCAAGCATGCTGCAAATGGCAGCATGGAAAAATATAAAAGTAATGAAATAGAAGATACACCAGATAGATTTCAAGACAGCTTTCTTGAATGGTGTAGTTGAAGAAGAAGTGTATGTGGAGCAGACACTTGGTTTTGAGACACATGACAGGAAATCATATATGTGCAGAACTTGGTATGATAACCTATTTGTTACAGGTGAAGATAGATTGATTGTCGACACGTAGCGGAAGCTTACTGCCGAGTTCGAGATGAAGAACTTGAGGATGATGCACTATTTGTTTTTGGCATGGAGGTGTGGCAGAGTGCAGATGGAATATTCCTTGGACAAGGGAAGTATGCAGTAGAGATCCTGAAGAGGTTCGGGATGATGGACTACAAGGCTATGGCCACACCTATGGAATCAAACCTAAAGCTTTTGTGTGATGCTTCTGAGCTAGTTGATATCACTATGTATCGTCAGATGATTGGGTCCTTGATGTACCTGACGAACACGAGACCATACATTTGCTTTGCTATGAACACATTGAGCCAGTTCCTGACGGATCCGAGGAGTGTTCACCTGGTTGCTATAAAGCATGTTCTGAGGTACCTGAAGGGTACAATGGATTATGGGCTCAATTATGAAGCGAATCAAAAGTTTAACCTGTAGGGTTATGTTGATTCATATTGGGCAGGCAGTGCTGCAGATAGGAAGAGCACATCTGGGTGCTGCTTCAGTATGGGATCAGGTGTGATCTCTTGGTTTAGCAGGAAGCAGTCCTGCGTAGCACTGAGTACAGCTGAGGCTGAGTATGTTGCAGCCTGTTCAGCTAGTTGTGAGGCAGTATGGCTACGGAAGCTACTTTCTGAGTTATTTGATCTCCTGTTGGATGCTATTGGTATCTTCTGTGATAACCAGAGTTGTGTGAAGCTATCCGAGAACCCAGTGTTTCATGACAGGTCGAAACACATAGAGATCAAATATCACTATATCAGGGATATGGTGCAGAGAGGAGCTGTGAAGCTCCTGTATGTTGTGACGGACGAGCAGATTGTAGATGTGCTGACGAAGCCACTAGCCAGGGTGAAGTTCGAGTACTTCAAAGAGAGGCTTGGCGTTCTTCAGATCGAGGACACTTCGAGGAAGAAGTGATGGACACATTTGCTGAATCCATTTCAAGCATGTTGGAAGGGGGATCCTTCACATGGCTGTGGATGTAAGCGCTGGATGATGAGCATCAGGATGATGTTCTGGTTTCTGTTGGATATGATCAGTTGGATCATTTTTATGTATGTATGTATGCATCATGTTGGATGCTGGATATGATCAGCTGGATCATTTATATGTATATAAGCATCATGTTGGATGCTGGATATGATTGGTTGGATGATGTGTATGTATTTTGTATATGCATCATGTTGGATGCTTGGACCATGTATCTGTATATGTATCAGGTGGATACATTGTGTGATCAGGTAGATCATGTATATTGATATGTATCAGGTATGATCAGGTAGATCATGTATGTTGATGGATACATTGTGTGGGTCATGTATCTATGTATCAGGTGGATACACTATGTATGATGATATGTATCAGGTATATACGTGGTGTGCATCAGATGGATGCACTGTATGATCAGGATGATTGTGGATGACGAGCTTCTCCAGATGACATGCAGCAGGATGTTGTAGTGATGATGATTAGGGTGATCATGTGTACATCAGGATGATGTATGGTGAGTATCAGATGATACTTTGTGGCCGTGGATCAGGTTGTGCAGGTAAGCATGTAATTTGTGCCCTGGGAGATTTGCAGATGGTCTTTCGAGGTTTTTCCTATGGCATGTAATTCGGTGCCCTGGGACATCTGACAAATGCTCTTTTGAGGTTTTGCTTGGGAGGACATATAATTTGTGCCCTGGGAGATCTGCAGATAGTCTTTTGAGGTTTTGCATATGGCATGTAATTCGGTGCCCTGGGATATCTGGCAGATGCTCTTTCGAGGTTTTGTCCTATGGCATGTAATTTGCTCCTGCGAAATCTGGACAGGATGAAAAAGGCCTCAGATGCTTCAGCCAGGTTTTTCCATGACCACATGTAATTTCCTCCTGGGAGATCTGGACAGGATGAAAAAGGCCTCAGATGCTTCAGCCAAATTTTGTGGTGGACCACATGTAATGTGCTCCTGGGAGATCCGACAAGTAGAGCCGCGTGCTCGTAATAGCCTGGGATGCTTCAGCCAGGTTTTGTGGTGAGATCACATGTAATGTGCTCTTGGGAGATCCGATAGGTAGAGCCGCGTGCTCGTAACAGCCTGGGATGCTTCAGCCAGGTTTTGTGATGGGTCACATGTAATGTGGTCCTGGGTGATCCTACAGGTAGAGCTATGTGCTCGTAATAGCCTGGGATGCTACAACCAGGTTTTGTGATGCATGTAATAAGTCTTGAGGTTTCCACAGTATGGCCAGTGATGATGAAGACCTGCAGATGGTGGGCCTACATCCAGTATGAAAAAGGACTGGCGTTGTAGAAATTCCTATGACGAGTAGATTCAAAGATTGATTGAGATAGCAGCAGCAGTGACGATGATGATGAATCGATGATGATTATCCAGTGACGATGATGATGACTCGATGACGATTATCCAATGATGATGATCCAGAGAAGATGACTTGTGCTAGAAGACCTGTGTCGATAAATACCTTCCTAGTTAAGAGGGAGTGTTGATGTATATGTAACTTCGGAATGTATTTCACATATATGTATATTGTATTCCTATAGAGATGTTATTATTCCTCTATACGGAAGTGTCATCATTTATATTGTAAGTGTCGTAACTTATACTTGATGGGTTATTAGACCACCTTGTTGGGGTCGGCCCTATATAAGTCATGTGGTTCAAAGGGTTATTAGACCACCCTATTGGGGGTTGGCCCAGTTAGCATTATGTTATGTGGTTAAGTTCGAGCCTACATGAGTTATGTAAAAGGCAAGTCAAGTCAAGTATAAATAGAGTGCGGGAGGCACTCTATTTGATCACTCACTTCTCACTCATGCACTCAAGGAGGAGTGGCGCACTTATGGAGGAGGAGGATCTACTACTAGGTTATGTCTATTTCTATGTTTGGGTTGTATCATTGCTCTATCTATCTCTGAGGAAGTTATTGGGGTTTTTCACCTTTATGGTTTTCCCCAAGTAAATCTTATGTCTCTAGTGTGCTTGCATTATTGTCTCCATGATTGATATGCTGTAGATATGTTGTACATGTTGTTCTCTCAGTTAAGATCCTAGATCAGATTGAAGTAAATTCTGAAAATTTAACAATACGTTGTTTGTATTAACCAGGATGGCAAGCGATAAGCAGTTAATGGCATTAACTCGACACCTGTGGTTTGTGATGGTGGCATCACACTTGGCTTGTATCACGTGGCTTCACTTTGGTTTCTACAACCTCGCACAAGTGATGGCTTAAGCATTAAGTCTAAATGCTAGATTCATTATTGTTGTTGGTCTTTTGGTGTGAGTCCAATCGGCTGCGAAAGCTTAGGGTTAAGAGAGTTTGTTGGGAGTTTCAAACCCTAACCTCTGCATCATTTTAATGGTGTTTTTTTGAACTTGTAAAAGAGTAGCTTCGAAGTAAGTTCAAGATTTTTCCAGTGATTTTTTTGGGGATTCGAAACTGTAACCCTTTTAATGCTTTGTAAAGGGGATTTTGAATGATGTAAGTGGTAACTTGGGTAGTGCAACCTTCAAGTTGCTTCTAAGGTGATACCTGGTTCTAACTGGTAGAAGTTCGATGTGTTGTTCAAGGTTTTGACCACAACGTTAATGTAATGGTTCATGGTTTTTCGTTGTGCCCTCTGGATTAGGAATGTTGTCTCAGAGTTGTTGAAGCTGTGACCTCAAAAGAATGTTCTGAAAAAGTCTGAACCTGGCCTGTAGAGTTTTGGATTGAATGCTCAGAATTTGTGGCATTTTCTCAGTTTTTAAGATGCTCGCTCAAGATTGAAACTAAGACCTCTGTGCTATCAAGGGTTGTTTAACTAGTGTCGTTTCAAGGTAAAAGAAATGTCTGTATTTTCTACAATACTCAGTTTAAATTCTTCTTTCAATTTCTTCGAATTCTAACAGTTGCTATTAAAATAGTGCAGGGTTTATGATGGCGTAACAACCTTGCTAGTTGTGGAAGATGGAACCCGAGGACTCCTTTGTCCTAGTAAGTCTCAAGTTCATCCATAACCCTGGACTTATCAGAAGTTGACATGTTATGCTTCAGTAACTAGGTTAAATCGTAGATAGTAATGTATGGTTCTTATGATGCCAAGTCTATATGCCTGTGTGATAAAAGTCTATTTAAGCAATGGCCACTTTGCCATCGTACATTGTACAAGTCTTGTGTTAATGGTTTGAAGTCATTAGACTTGGAAATAAAACATAGTTTTGGTTGATCTAAACGTTGTTCTATTTTGTTAGGATTTTAGTACTGTTATTTATTAAAATACAGTAGTTTGACTTTTGTAATGGGTAAAAGAAACATTCGTAACTATGTTAGGAATGTGGGGTGAGTGCGACTCGGATCTGCAACTATAGAGTGATGTTTTGCTTTTTGTAATGTTTCGTTTATGTTGAAAATTTGTATCTTTGTCAGGGTTGCTAGTACCCTATCCATGCCCTCATTCTGAGTTTGAAGCTCGAAAAACAAAAGACTATCTGACTTCAAACAGTAAGGTTTAATACAGTTGTACTAAAAAGGTCGAGAGTAAATCATAGGGTTTTGAAATGAACTTGGAAACGAATACTTGAAACCTTAAATTTTATGAAATAAAAAGTGAATACTAAAGTTTGTATAGTATTGCTCTGCAATGTTCTTGCATGTAAATAATGTGACTCAGCTTGTATTGCTAGAATGTTTGTAATGATTTCTGAAATGAATATATTTATTTTTATAGCTGTTAAAAGAAGATCCAGAGAGAAAAGAAAATATGATGCTTAAAAACAGTGTTAGGGTTTTTAATGTATTGTTTTCTGAGACTATTCCATAAACAAATGATATATGAAATCAAAACAGGAAACTCATGCAGAATTAAGTATGTATGAAGTTCAGAAAACTATAAGTTCATTAATTCTTGCAACTGTGAAAAGTACCTTGGAAATACTATTACTTGGGAAACATGATATGTATGAATTTAATTGCATTTGTTTGCTATCTTAATTGAATAGAAATAGGAGGAAAATACATGACTATGTAGATATTAAACTAGATTTATATTTTATGAGATAGCAAAAGAATCCTATAACACTGTCTATGCTTATATAGTAAATTCTTACTCTATTTAGAAATAGGTCAGAAAGGAAAACAAATCACTCACTATAAGTATTTATCCAATCAAATGGCAATTTGCCTATCTCTCATCTATTATTTAATTTTCTTCTCTATACTAGAGTACGATGCAAATAACAGCATGTGGAAAAATGTAGAGATTGTTTCGAATCAATACTTCATAGACTTCATCATGTAGTCATGGAACATGAATCAGAAATAAAATAAATTCTTTTATAAAATAGAGTTTGATAAATCCTACTAGACAGAACATTGAACTGTAAACAAAATAGGAAACAACAAAACCTGGTTAATCTGTAGGGAAAAAAACAACCCAAGGAGCCTATTCCACCCAACCAATTCTTGAAGACAGCCAAGTTACTTTCCTTAGGACCCCCGAGCCTGTTCACTAAACCACCAGGAGGAAGAAACTTATAATCTTAGGACCTCAACTTGCAGTAGTAATAGTTATCTAGTCTTAAAGACTTAGCAGTCAAAAGGGACCTACACCAGCACCTCTGGTTCTCCTTCTCAGAATAATTTGCAGACTTACAATGCACTCGCAGAGCCTCCTTATTTGAATCTCTCAGTCATCACCTGATGCACATGAGGAATATTTCTGCAGAAAATATTGTGTAAGACCTTCCTGCTCAATTCGAATTTTCCTTATGTAGGCTGCCTAGGCCTTTTCAGTTGTTAACTGGTCATTAAATGAGCTGCCTACTGACTCCCTCCACCTGGGGGATAATGCCACATTTGTAGGAGTTAGTTGTCCCATAACCAACAGCTAGTGGTGAAGTGCAATTACTTCCATCTGTCCCATGCCTTCTAACATCTTCCATTCTTCCTACTGGGTCAGTGAACACTCATTTAATAGTTCCCTTGGGTGTTTGTATCCTCCTTTAATTTATTAAATAATAATAATTCTGTAATTACATTCATCCTTGACCAAACTTGGTCATAATTACAAAACTTTACATTTAAAATTTAACATAAAGTATTTTCCCAATAAAATAATAATTTCAGAAATTGGGTAGGTGACAGGGGTTTAGAGAGAGAGAGCGAGATTTGGCATTAGTAGGGGTTTAGACATAGAGAGAGATCACAGTGAAAGTATGGATTGTTAGTGGTCAGGGGGGAGAGACATATATAGGGGTAAGGGTAGGTGGACAAGGAGTGAGGGTTTGAGGAGAGAGAGAGAGAGAGAGGGAGAGAGAGATATTCCAGGATAGAGCTATAAATAGAGCGAAAGAGGGGTGTTTAAATAGAGAAATTGGAGGTTTAGAGAGAGAGAGAGATATGTTGGGGGCTAGTGGTTTAGAGAAAGACAAAAAAGGAGAGAAATTGTGGGTAAGGGGTTTAGAGAGAGATATCGATTGGGTGCTAGGGGTTTAAAGAGAGAGAGAGAGAGAGAGAGAGATTGATTGGGTGTTAGGGGTTTAGAGAGAGAGAGAGGTTTAGGGGTTTAGAGAGAGAGATAGGTTTAGGGGTTAGAGGCTTAGAGAGAGATAGATAGATCTGGGGTTAGGGGCTTAGAGAGAGATTGGTGGTTAGGGGTTTAGAGAACGAGAGAGGATGGGGTAAGGGGTTTAGAGAGAATGAGATTAGGGGTTAGGGGTTTAGAGAGAGAGAGATAGGGAGAGATTTAGGACTAGGGGGTTGGAAAGAGAGAGAGAGAGAGAGAGAGTGGAAATTAGAGGTTTAGATGGATAGAGAGATAGATTGAGAAAGAGTGATATTGGAGGTTTGGGGCTTAGAGAGAGATAGGTTGTGTGTTAGGGGTATAGAGAGAGAGATTGAGGACTAGCGGTTTAGATAGATAGATCGAGAGAGAGATATTTTTATAGTTAGAGGTTTATATAGATAGAGAGAGAGGCAGAGATATTGGACGTTAGGGGTTTAAAAAGAGAGATAGATTGGGTGTTAGGGATTTAGAGAGAGAGAGACATTGGGGGTTAGGGGTTAGGGGTTTAGAGAGAGAGAGAAATATTGGGGTTTATGGTTTAGAGAGAGAGAGAAATAGATATTGGGGATAAGGGGTTTAAAAAGAGAGAGATTGGAGATTAGGGGTTAGGAATTTAGAGACAGAGAGAGAGTCGATTAGAGTTTAGAGATAGAGAGAGATCACAGGGGGATTACTAATGGTTAATGGTGGGTGGATAAAGATATAGAGAGGGGGGAGGAGTAGGTGGGTGAGGAGTGGGGGTTTGTGTAGAGAGAGAGAGGAGGGTTAGGAGTTGAGAGAGAGAGAGATATTGGGGGTTAGGGTTTAGAGAGAGGGAGATAGAAAGAGAAACATTGGTGTTTAGGGGTTTAGAGAGAGAAAGAGATTGGGGGTTAGGGGCTTAGAGAGAGAGAGAGAGACTAGTGATTAGTGGATTAGAGAGAGAGATTGGGGATTAGGGGTTTAGAGGGAGAGATTGGGGTTTATGAGTATAGATGTAGATAGAGAGAGAGATATTGGAGGTTAGGGGTTTCGAGACAAAGAGATTGGTAGTTAAGGGTTTAGAGAGAGAGAGATTGGAGGTAATGGGTTTAGGGAGAGAAATATTAGAGTTTATGGGTTTAGATAGAGAGATTGGGGATTATTGGTTTAGAGAGAGATATTGGGGGTTAGGGGTTTATACACACACACACATATATATATATATATATATATATATATATATATATATAGAGAGAGAGAGAGAGAGAGAGATCGTGGGTTATGGGCTTAAAGAGTGTGAGATATTAGGGATTAGGGATTTAGAGAGAGAGAGAGAGAGAGAGAGAGAGAGAGGGAGAGAAAGGGAGAGATATGGAGATTGGGGTTTAGGGGTTGAGAGAGAGAGAGAGAGAGAGAGAGAGAGAGAGAGAGAGAGAGATTGGGGGTTATAGTTCTAGATAGAGATAGAGAGAGGTGGGGACGTTCAGGGACAGAGATATTGGAGGTTAGGGATATATATATATATATATATATATATATATATATATATATAGAGGGAGAGAGAGAGATTAGGGGTAGAAGGCTGAGAGAGAGAGATAAATTCGGTGTTGGGCTCTTAGAGGAAGAGAGATGGATATTGTGGGTTAGGGGGTTAGAGTGAGAGGGGTTAGTAATATATACACACACACACACACACACACACACACACACACACACACACAGATTGGGGTTAATAGGGGTTTAGAGATAGAGAGAGATCATAGGGGGAGTATGGATGGTTAGTGGTGGTGGGGAGATAGACATAAAAGGTGGTGAGGAGAGAATGGGTTAGGTGTTGTGGTTTTGGGAGAGAAATATTTGAGGTTAGGGGTTTAAAGAGAGAGAATTCTGGTTAGGGTTTAGAGAGAGAGAGATTTGGGGTTAGAGGCTTAGAGAGAGATAAAGATATCTGGGGTTAGGGGTTTAGAGAGAGAGAGAAAAAGGAGAGAGATTGGTGGTTATCGGTTTAGAGAAACGGAGGCTGAGAGTAAGGGGTTTAGAGAGAATGATATTTGGGGTTAGGGGTTTAGAGAGAGAGAGAGAGAGAGACAGTTAGAGGTTTACATAGAGAAAGAGAGAGAGAGAGGGAGAGATATTGGAGGTTAGGGGCTTAGAGAGAGAGATATGTTGGGCGTTAGTGGTTTAGAGAGAGAGATATTGAGGACTAGAGGTTTGGATAGATAGATAGATAGAGAGAGAGATAGAGATTGATAGTTAGAGTCTTAGATAAATAGAGAGAGAGGGAGAGATATTGGATGTTAGGGGTTTAGAAAGAGAGAGAGAGATATTGGCTATTAGGGGTTTAGAGAGAGAGATTGGGGGTTAGAGATTTAGAGAGAGAGAGAGAGAAATATTGGGTTTTAGTGGTTTAGAGAGAGACAAAGAGATATTGGGGATAAGAATTTTAGAGAAAGAGAGGTTGGAGGTTATGGGTTAGGAATTTAGAGGGAGAGAGAGAGAGATTGGGGGTCGATTAGGGTTTAGAGATTGAGAGAGATCAGAGGGGGATTACTAATGGCTAGCGGTGGGTGGATAAATATAGAGAGTGGGGAGGAGTAGGTGGGTGAGTACTGGGGGGTTTGGGTAGAGAGAGAGGGGGTGGGTTAGCAGTTGAGAGAGAGAGAGAGAGAGATTGGGGGTTAGGGTTTAGAGAGAGGGATATAGAAAGAAGGAGATTGGTGGTTAGGGGTTTAGGAGAGAGATATTGGGGGTTAGGGGATTAGAGAGATCGAGACCAGTGATAAGTGGTTTAGCGAGAGATATTGGGGATTAGGGGTTTAGAGAGAGAGATATTGGGGTTTAAGGTTTTATATATATAGATCGACAGTTAGGGGTTTAGATAAATAGATTGAAGGTAATGGGTTTAGAGAGAAAAATATTAGAGGTTCAGGGTTTAGAGAGAGAGAGATTGGGGATTATTGGTTTAGAGAGAGATATTGGGGGTTAGGGGTTTAGATAGAGATAGATAAAGAGAGAAAGAGATTGGGGGTTATGGACTTAGAGAGTATGAGAGAGTAGGGACTAGTTTTTTAGAGAGAGAGGGAGAGAGAGAGATTGGGGTTTAGGGGTTGAGACAAAGAGAGAGAGAGAGGGATATTGGGGTTTAAGGTTTGAGAGAGAGAGAGAGAGAGATCGAGGGTTAGGGTTTTAGAGGGAGAGATACTGGGGGGTCAGGGGTTTAGATAGAGAGAGAGAGAGAGCGAGAGATTAGGGGTTATAATTCTATATAGAGATAGAGAGAGGTAGGGAGGTTCAAAGAGAGAGAGAGAGAGAGAGAGAGAGAGAGAGAGAGAGAGAGATTGGGGGTTAGGATTTTAGAGAGAGAGATAAGGGGTTGGGGATTCAAGTTTTAGAGAGGGAGAGAGAGATAAAGAGAGATCAATTGGGTGTTGGGTGCTTAGAGAGAGAAAAATCAAGATTGTGGGTTAGGGGTTTAGAGTGAGAGGGACTGCAGGTTAGGCGTTTAGAGAGAGATACCAGATGTTAGTGGTATAGAGAGAGAGAGAGAGATTGGGGATTAGTGGTATAAAGAGAGAGAGATTAGGGATTAGTGGTATAGAGATAGAGATATTGGGGGTTAGTGATATATATATGGAGAGAGAGATTGGGGGTTAATAGGGGTTTAGGGATAGAGAGAGATCACAGGGAGAGTATGGATGGTTGGTGGTGACAGGGAGATAGATAAAAGGTGGTGAGGGGAGGATAGGTTAGGAGTGGCGGTTTTGGGAAAGAAACATTGGAGGTTAGGGGTTTAGAGGGAGAGAGAATTTTAGTTAGGGTTCAAAGAGAGAAATATTGGAGGTTGGGGTTTTAGAGAGAGAGAGAGAGAGAGAGAGAGATAGAGAGAGAGAGATCAATTGGGTGTTAGGTGTTTAGAGAGAGAGAGAGAGAAAGAGGTTTAGGGGTTTAGAGAGAGTGAAATATTTGGGGTTAGATGCTTAGAGAGAGATATATAGATCAGAGAGAGAAAAAATTAGAGAGATTGGTGGTTAGAGTTTTAGAGAAAAAGAGAGGCTGCGGATAAGAGGTTTAGAGAGAATGAGATTAGGGGTTAGGGGTTTAGAGAGAGAGAGAGAGGAGTAGGGGTTTAGAGAGAGAGAGAGAGAGTAGCAGTTAGAGGTTTAGATAAAGAGAGAGAGAGAGAGGGAGAGATATTGGAGGTTAGGGGCATAGCGAGAGAGATGCATTGGGCATTAGGGGTCTATAGAGAGAGATTAAGTACTAGGGGTTTGGATAGATAGAGAGAGAGAGAGAGAGAGATTGGCAATTAGAGGTTTAGATAGATAGAGAGAGAGGGAGAGATATTAGAGGTTAGGGGTTTATAAAGAGAGAGATAGACTGGGTGTTAGGGGTTTAGAGAGAGAGAGAGATTGGGGGTTAGAGGTTAGCGGTTTAGAGTGAGAGAGAGAGAAATATTGGGGTTTAGTTGTTTAGAGAGATAAAGATAAAGAGATATTGGGGGTAAGGGGTTTAGAGAGAGACAAATTGTCGATTAAGGGTTAGGAATTTAGAGAGAAATAAAAAGATTGGAGGTTGATTAATGTTTAGAGATAGAGAGAGATCATAGGGGATTGCTGATGGTTAGAGGTGGGTGGATAAATATGTAGAGAGGGGGGACGAGTGGGGGGTTTGGGTAGAGAGAGAGGGGGTCGTTAGGATTTGAGGGAGAGAGAGATTGGGGGTTAGGATTTAGAGAGAGGGAGATAGAAAGAGAGAGATTGGTGGTTAGGGGTTTAGAGATAGATATATTGGGGGTTAGGGGCTTAGAGAGAGAGAGACCAGTGATTAGTGTTTTAGAGAGAGAAATTGGGGATTAGGGGTTTAGAGAGAGAGATATTGGGGTTTACAGAGAGAGAAATAAATTGGCAGTTAGGGGTTTAGAGAGAGAGAGATTGGAGGTAATGGGGTTATAGAGAGAAATATTAGAGGTTAGGGGTTTGGAGAGAGAGATTGGGGATTATTGGCTTAGAGAGAGATCAAGTGTTAGGGGTTTAGAGAGAGAGACTGGGGGTTAGGGGTTTAGATAGAGAGATAGAGAAATAGAGAGGGATTAAGGGTTATAGGTCTACATAGAGATAGAGAGAGGGGGGAGGTTCAGAGAGAAATATATTGGAGGTTAGGGATCTACACACACCCATAAACACACACAAATTGGGGGTTAGTATTTTAGAGAGAGATATAAGTGGTTAGGGGTTCAAGGTTTAGCGAGGGAGAGAGAGATAAAAAAAGATTAGGAGTAAGGGGATTAGAGAGAGAGATAAATTGGAGGTTAGAGAGAGTGATCAATTGCGTGTTGGGTGCTTAGAGAGAGAGATGGAGATTGTGGGTTAGGGGTTTAGAGTGAGAGGGAGTCAAGGTTAGGCATTTAGAGAGAGATACCAAATGTCAGTGGTTTAGAGAGAGAGAGATTGGGGATTAGTGGTATAGAGAGAGAGAGAGAGATTGGGGATTAGTCGTATTGGGGATTAGTGATATATATATATATATATATATATGGCGGGGAGATAGACATAAAGGGTGGTGAGGGGAGGATGGGTTAGGAGTGGTGGTTTTGGGAGGGAGAGAGAGAGAGATTGGGGTTAATAGGGGTTTAGAGATAGAGAGAGATCATAGGGGGAGTATGGATGGTTAGTGGTGGTGGGGAGATAGACATAAAAGGTGGTGAGGGGAGAATGGGTTAGGTGTGGCGATTTTGGGAGAGAAATATTTGAGGTTAGGGTTTTAAAGAGAGAGAATTTTGGTTAGTGTTTAGAGAGAGAGAGAGAGATTTGGGGTTAGAGGCTTAGAGAGAGATAAAGATATATGGGGTTAGGGGTTTAGAGAGAGAGAGAAAAAGGAGAGAGATTGGTGGTTATCAGTTTAGAGAAACGGAGGATGAGAGTAAGGGGTTTAGAGAGAATGATATTTGGGGTTAGGGGTTTAGAGAGAGAGAGAGAGATTCAATACTAGGGGTTTGGATAGAGAGAGAGAGAGAGAAAGAGAGAGAAAGAAATAGAGAGGCAGTTAGAGGTTTACATAGAGAAAGAGAGAGAGAGAGAGAGGGAGAGATATTGGAGGTTAGGGGTTTAGAGAGAGAGATATGTTGGGCATTAGTGGTTTAGAGAGAGAGAGATTGTGGACTCAAGGTTTGGATAGATAGAGAGAGAGAGAGAGAGAGAGAGAGAGAGAGAGATTGATAGTTAGAGTCTTACATAAATATAGAGAGAGGGAGAGATAATAGAGGTTAGGGGTTCAGAAAGAGAGAGATATTGGGTATTAGGGGTTTAGAGAGAGAGATTGGGGGTTAGAGGTCAGGGGTTAGAGGTTTAGAGAGAGAGAGAGAGAGAAATATTGGGTTTTAGTGGTTTAGAGAGAGAGCAAGAGATATTGGGGATAAGAATTTTAGAGAAAGAGAGGTTGGAGGTTATGGGTTAGGAATTTAGAGAGAGAGAGAGAGAGAGAGAGATTGGGGGTCGATTAGGGTTTAGAGATTGAGAGAGATTAGAGGGGGATTACTAATGGCTAGCGGTGGGTGGATAAATATATAGAGAGTGGGGAGGAGTAGGTGGGTGAGTACTGGGGGGTTTGGGTAGAGAGAGAGGGGGTGGGTTAGTAGTTGAGAGAGAAAGAGAGAGATATTGGGCATTAGGGTTTAGAGAGAGGGATATAGAAAGAGAGAGATTGGTGGTTAGGGGTTTAGGAGAGAGATTTTGGGGGTTAGGGGATTAGAGAGATCGAGACCAGTGATAAGTGGTTTAGCGAGAGATATTGGGGATTAGGGGTTTAGAGAGAGAGATATTGGGGTTTAAAGGTTTATATATATAGATTCGAAGTTAGGAGTTTAGAGAAATAGATTGGGGGTAATGGGTTTAGAGAGAGAAATATTAGAGGTTCAGGGTTTAGAGAGAGAGAGATTGGGGAATATTGGTTTAGAAAGAGATATTGGGGGTTAGGGGTTTAGATAGAGATAGATAAAGAGAGAGAGAGGGATATTGGGGTTTAGGGTTTAGAGAGTGTGAGAGAGTAGGGACTCATTTTTTAGAGAGAGAGGGAGAGAGAGAGATTGGGGTTTAGGCGTTGAGACAAAGAGAGAGAGAGAGAGGGATATTGGGGTTTAGGGTTTGAGAGAAAGAGAGAGAGAGATCAAGGGTTAGGGTTTTAGAGGGAGAGATACTGGGGGGGTCAGGGGTTTAGAGAGAGAGAGAGAGAGAGAGAGAGAGAGAGAGAGCGAGATTGGGGGTTATAGTTCTATATAGAGATAGAGAGAGGTAGTGAGGTTCAGAGAGAGAGATATTGGAGGTTAGGGTTTTACACACAGAGAGAGAGAGAGAGAAAGAGATTACGGGTTAGGATTTTAGAGAGAGAGAGATAAGGGGTTGGGGATTCAGGTTTTAGAGAGGGAGAGAGAGATAAAGAGAGATCAATTGGGTGTTGGGTGCTTAGAAAGAGAGAAATTGAGATTGTGGGTTAGGGGTTTAGAATGAGAGGGAGTGAAGGTTAGGCGTTTAGAGAGAGATACCAGATGTTAGTGGTATAGAGAGAGAGAGAGATTGGGGATTAGTGGTATAAAGAGAGAGAGATTATGGATTAGTGGTATATAGATAGAGATATTAGGGGTTAGTGATATATATATGGAGAGAGAGATTGGGGGTTAATAGGGATTTAGAGATAGAGAGAGATCACAGGGAGAGTATGGATCGTTAGTGGTGGCAGGGAGATAGATAAAAGGTGGTGAGGGGAGGATAGGTTAGGAGTGGCAGTTTTGGGAAAGAAACATTGGAGGTTAGGGGTTTAGCGGGAGAGAGAATTCTAGTTAGGGTTCAAAGAGAGAGATATTGCAGGTTGGGGTTTTAGAGAGAGAGAGAGAGAGAGAGAGAGAGAGAGAGAGAGAGTAGTGTCAAGTACTCTATATGCAGATAAATTACTATCAAACACACAGAGCATATGAAATTTATTGTCAACCCAAGAAAGTCTTTTTATTTCAAAGGATAAGTGCACAATATATGCTTAAACACAAAACCATTAGAAGTGAATACTTTTATCTTCTATCATCCATGTTCATCCCAAGAATCTATGCAACCCCAATTGCCTTCTAACTGCTACACTACAATCCTTTTCTATTATGCATCAACAAGAAATGATACCAGATCTAATCAACAATTGCAAAAAGGAAATCTCATTCGCATTCTAAAATAATCACTTGTCTAATCTAATCGAGCTGGGAATCATAAAGCATAAACTGAACATTACTCTAGGATTTCAAATGAAAGAGATTGAAGCAACTGTTCTAAGAAACTGAATTGCAAAATATAAATCAATCAACACATAACAGGAAAGCTAAATTGTAAGAGTTCCTGGGATCACGTCTCAACTGTAAGATGAACACGGCAGTGTGAACATAAATTGAAATGTATAAAGCAACCCTGACTCAATCGAATGTTATTCTATACCATTCACCAATCTCACAGAAATGTAATCTTTTACTGAGAAATCCACACAATAAATATTGCTGCTGCGTACAAAAGAAAGAACAAAGCATCACACAACAAGAAAGATGAAATCCTAATTTAACTCAACAATCTCTGTGGAAGACGGGCCCAGTCTTCACACAGAGACGCTGGTTGAACAACACTCTCTTTAACTCAGAAGTAACCCCTTATATTAACAGAAGAATGAGTACACAGTTTGACTTGGCTGCTAATACAAAATAAATTAATTGTTTGCTGTTCAACCCCTGGGTCGAGGCAACTCCCCATATTTATACATACAAAGTGTAACATCTAATCCTATAATTGGGCAGCCATGAAGATCTCTGATCTTCAGGCGCCCTAAATAACTAGCTGTTACCATGCGTGGCAGAACAGAAATATCCAAATATGGGAAAGTTATTAATTGACCCAAGGGTGACGGTCTTTCCAGCTTACAGCTAGATTCGAGCAGCAACATACTTAAGATAGAAAATTCTGTTACAACTACCCTGTCACAGCTGTGTTTTGATTGATGATTCGAGCTCCAAGGATCCCTTCTATAAGCAATGAACGTCCCTTCCTTCATGACTTGTTCAGCTCCGATCTTCCTGCAGTCTATTTGTCTCAACTACCTTCATAAATCGCATCATGTTAGCACAAATTAAGAGAGCACAGCTTTAATTATCACAATCATAAGTATTAATACAATAAAACAATAATCGGCCATACCTTGGTAATTTGGGGAATAAGATGAGGACAATAAGTCTAATTGCCAAGATAATTGGTGTAGGACAAGGGTAGGGAAGATGATAAATGATGATCAAAAAGGGCCAATTCTGGGCTCAACATCTCCCCCCAACTACCCTGTTGCATGTCCTCATGCAACAACCTGCATCTGAATCGTGAACTGAGCTCTATCCAGGAGAGAGGAAGGAATGTAGGAAACTCAGGCATCTCATCTATCTTTTGAAAGGCTTCTGTGAGTGACCCAGCATCTTCCAACTTCACTGTTTCCCTTCCTTGCTACTTGCTGATATCTGGGAATGCACTTGGTGCGGTGGGAATCTTTCTGCAGTCTCATTATGCTATGCCTGGGGGAGTTGAAGAGAAATTCTCAATCTGAATCCAACTCAATGACATCTCTAGGAGGTGGAAGCACTGGTTCTTGTGGGACAGTGTCTTCCAGTGCATCTAATTTTAACAGGAGAGTTGCTGGTTCTTGTGTAATAGCAACATCCTTTAAACCTTCTTCAGCAGCTACCTTTATTGCTTTTGGAGACACTGGTTCTTGTGTAACAGTGTCTTCTTTGTCCTTCTGCTGCTGAGACTAGATATCCTTTTCAATTTGCAGCTCCTCCTCCAAGATTTCAGTGTCACCTGAGCATGGTGTCTGTACCTGTTCATCTTCACTCCACTGTGTATCAGGAATGATATCCACTCCCAGGTTATCTTCCAACTGCAATTCAGGAGTTCTTACTGCAGCTTCCAAGGGTGTTGGTTCTTGTGTAGCAACATCCTGGCTTACCTCTTCACCCTTCTTTTGCTGCATCTCCTCTTCTATGAGTTCTGTGTCATGGGAGTCCTCTGGGGTTACAACCCATAATTCATCATTAAACTCCAGAGTATCCTCTGTCCCATCTTCTTCTCCTGTCTGCTTGGCCGGTTGGACAATTATATTCAGGGTTGCTGGTTCTTGTGTTATAGCATCCTGTTCCAATTTATCACTGTCCTACCTTTCTGTCTCTCCTTCTAAAATTATTGTGTCCTGGGAACGTTCTGGGGTTACAGCATAAAATTCTTCACTAACCTCCAGAGTATCCTTCAGCTCCATGATCTCTGTATCGTGGGAACATTCTGGGGTCTCACTATATTCTTTTATAAGCTCCAGAGCATCCTTCATTCCAAGTTCTTCTCCCATCTGTTCTATAATATTTGTGTCATGGGAAAATTCTGGGGTTACCATACATTCCTTATTAATCTCCAGGGCGTCCTCCATCCCATGTTCTTCTTCTACTTGTTCTACAATTTTTGCATCATGGGAAGTGGCAGCTGCAGCAAGGATGTTTAAAAGTGCTGGTTCTTGTGTGACAACACCTTCTTTTTCCACTGCCTTCCCTACTGTGGCTACAGGCTGTTGTGCTGAATAAGTGCTAAGTAGAATTTTATGGCCTGCTTCCTCAAAGATTTCTCCACAGGTGGGGCAGAGTATTCGCTCATACTTTTCTCCAGCTCCAGCAGAAGCTGATTCCTCCACTTGGTCTGCAGCCTCTATTAATGTGTACATTTTTCTTTCACCCTACTTTCTGCAGGTTTCCTTCCAAGTTTCCAGCTCCCTTCTAAGTGCTTGGAGGTCCTCTTTCAGCATTGCATTCTCATACAAGAGTCCTTCAATTCCAGGTTCTTCCTCCACTGGCCTTTGTGGAGCATCCATCGGTCTTGGTGTAAGAATTGGGGGCTCCACCCGTGTCTCTAAGGTTGCCCATATTTTCCTAGCTGCCTCTGCTGCTATGATTGATCGAGTTCGTTTCCTCCTGATTGGTGCTATTAGATCAAATTCATTGGTGGCCCTCTTCCTTTTCTGTGGCGTTTTATTTTGTGACTTTTCTTTTTGTGGTGTTTCTTCTTGTGGAGCTGGAATATAGGGGGGAAAAACTAAAGTCAAAGGAATATTTCCCTGCCCCTCATGCTGTTCTTCTTCAATCACAGCTCCTCCTCCTACCCACTTAGGTGAAGACTCAATTGTAACCAGCTCAATGTCTTCTTCCATTGCCCTAGCTCCGTCATCTTTAGGTTCCATTGTCGCAGCATTTGATGCTGCTCCAATTTCACCTTCTGTTGTCGGAGCTGTCCTGTTATCTAGGTTTTCCATGAAGGTTTCATCTACATTGTCGCCTGATGGCTCTGTTTGTGCTTCCCCTTGCTCTCCTTCAAATACAGTGTCATCCCCCACTGGTTCTGCTTGTGCTGGGGATTCATCTACATTGTCGCCTGATGGCTCTGACTGTGCCCCTGGTTGTTCTTCCTCTGTGGTTTTACCCACATCGGATGGTCCTGCCTGTGCCCCCGATTACTGTTCTTCTCCAATTTCATCCCTCCCCCCAACTTCACTGGAGGAACTCCGGTCCTCCTGTTGTGGTGGAACCTGTAATTGCTGCAATGGGATGACCCTCAAGGGAACAGGTTGCTGTGGTCGGGTTATAAATTGTTCCCAAGTTATATTATGTTGGGAAAGGGTTCTTACAATAATTAACTTGATAAGGCCATGGTGGGTGAGAGAGGACAGTGGGTGCTTCGCAGACTGAACAAATGTTGCCATATGACGCAAGTCGTGCAATAAATAAAATGGAATGTTCAACAAAATGCCATGGCGGAGATGAGAAAGCAAAGGAAGTTCAGATTTATACACAGTTTGGTATCTACCTTCGCAGGTAATGTATTTCTTGAGGAAGACAGCAACCTGGTCCCATGGCCGTGGCAGTGAGTTTAGTGCAATCCCTCTCCTGGATGCTTCAACTTGCTCCCCTGGAAGTAAAAATTCTTCTCGTGCAACTGTTGCAGGGACTCGTCGGTTGAACCATGGTTTCCCCACCATCGGGATGGCTGTAACCTCGGATATAATGGTCTCGGAGACATCTATACACAGCCCCCACACTGTGGAATGAGTCTTGGTAAGATTCAAGGCAAACTGCAGGGCTGCATCCCGATCGAATCCATCCAATCGCTCAAAGAATTCGAGCCAGCCAGCAGCTTGAAAGATAGCGAAAACTTGAAGGTTTCGCCTGAGTTCCCAGGTATTGAAAGGTTCATGGCGAACTGGAATCCCCATGGTCCTGGCTGCAGGCTGAGACTGCTATTCGACAGATTACAGGATCCCAGAATGGAAGTTGCAGCACAGAGGATGCACGAATCGTTGAGTGGAGACGTTGAGCGAATGAGCAAATTCAGAAAGCTGAGCACAGAAAAGCGTTTGAAATTTCCATGCCGAATTGGGGAAGGTGGCAGTTATTAGTATTACGTCGTACGAGGGAAAGGTTTAATCAGGTATAAATGGTGGTACGAGTGAAGGCATGACCAGTATCATTTAAATGATATCAATGCTTAATCACGTGATAAATGAAAGCCATACCTCATAAAACTGTGCATCGGAAGGCTACAGAAACTGGTTGAGCATGCAGTTGGTGACGTCACGGAGCCGAACGTGTGCACAGTCAGACGTGGGATCATGATGACTCGGATAAGGCACTAATTTCTTTCACCGGTAAAACACAAGCCATCGTGTCCTCGGGGTTGGAATGATGAGTTCGCCGGCATGACTGGGATGAATCAGCATCATGATTAGCAGGTTGAAACAATTCTTTTGTTAACACGGGAGTTACCACTGCAAGTTGCCAAAGAAATGATAGCGCGGCCGATGAAAAAGCTGTTGCAGCTGGCGGGAAAGAAGTTGCAGCCACCGGAAAAGAATTCATGGCAGCCGGAAAAAGAATTTACGATATCAGGGAAAATTACGGCTGTCACGGAAAAGTTTTACGGCGGCGGGAGAAAAAAAAACATACAGCTGGCAAGAAAATTTTTACGACTATGGGAAATATGTTGCAGCCGCTGCGACATGATGTTGCAGCCGCTGGAAAGAAATGGCAGCTGCAGGGAAATGATGTGACAGTGACTGGTCAATGAGGTGGCAGCCGCTGGGAAATGAGGTGGCGGCTGTGGGAAAAAGATGTTGCAGCTTTCGATGTTGCAGCCGCCGAAGTTGCAGCTGCCGATGTTGCAGCTACCGGAAAAGATTGACAACTGATGGAAAAAAGGCATTACGGCTATCACGGAAAATGAAATGGCCGTGGCGGGTAAACGAAGTGGCAGTCGCTGGGAAATGGGGGTGGCAGCTGCGGAAAAAGATGTTGCAGCTTCCGATGTTGGAGCCGCCGAAGTTGCAGCCACCGAAGTTGCAGCTACCGAAGTTGCAGCCGCCGAAGTTGCAGCTGCCGGAAAAGATTGACAGCTGACGGAAAAGATCGACGGGAAGCGGGAAAAGGGATTTTGCGGCTGCTAGGGAAAAGGATAATGTGGTTTCCGGAAAAGGATATACAGCTGCCGAAAAATATGTTGCAGCTGCCGGAAAATATGTTGCAGCTGTCAGAATTTTTTTTTTTTTTTTTTTTTTAAAGCAAGGATGGCACAGGGAGATTTTTCGTCTAACGGGCCCAAACTGGTCGCTCTCTTGGCGCTTCCCTGAAAATTTTTGAAAGATGACAGCAAGCAAAGAGATCAAATGCAAAGAGAAAAAGAAAGAAAACAACAACTATACGCTACAGCAAGAAATTATTTATGTACAGCAAATACAATTTTCAGTTTAAGGTTTGGCAAAGGTAGAGAAAAGTTCCTGCTCTGGTGCCAATTGATAGTCTGGATCAGTAGCAATCTGTGAAATGAATGCATCTTTCAAAATGGGCTTACGATACAGTCGCAGTCTGTGGCCGTTAGCAAGTAATGGTATACGGTTTTCGTCAATGGTCACCAGGCGAACAGTGCCGTTGCCAAATACCCTGTCGACCAAATATGGACCCAGCCATCTTGTGCGTAATTTTCCTTTAAAATCCTTCTTGAATTTGGAGTCGTATAATAGTGCCCAGTCTCCTTCACGGAAAATTTTCTTTTTGATGAATCGGTCATGCCAGTTAGATCTCTGTTGCTGAAGTAGCACAGTCTGGTCTACTGCAGCTAACCGTTTCTCATCCAATTCATTTAATTGATTCAATCTTCTTTTCTGGCCTTCTGTTACATCCAGGGTCATTTCAATGGCTGTTTTCAGGGTCTTGACCTCAAATTCAATTGGAAAGATGGCACTCTTTCCATACACCAGATCATAGGGAGAAAAGCCCGTGGTGTTGCGCCAAGTTGTGTGATATGCCCATAATGCTTCTGGAAGCCTGTCAGCCCAATCCCTTCAATGACTTTTAACTGTTTTAGTAAGAATTGCTTCAATAACTTTATTAGTACTTTCCACTTGACCATTGGCCTGGGGATGATAAGGTGAAGCTATCCCGTGCTGCAGATGATACTTCCGGAGCAAGGATTCAAATTGGTGTGAAATAAATTGTGGTCCCCCATCGGTAACTACTTCCTTTGGTACCCCAAAGCGGGTAAAAACTTCACTGTACAGAAAATCAATCACCGCCTGGTCATTAGCTTTAGCCAAAGCTACAGCTTCTACCCACTTGGTCATGTAATCTGTACACACCAAAATGTAAACCTTCTATCTGGACGGAGGGTTGATAGGACCAACAAAGTCCAATGCCCACCTATCAAACGGTTCTAGTACCACTTGGGGCTGTAAAGGCATCTGATCTGTCTTATTAGGTTGGCCCATCAGTTGGCAGCTGTCATAGGACTGAACATATCTTTTAGCATCTCTGAACAGTGTCGGCCAATAATAGCCCATCCGCAACGCCTTATGCCCTGTTCTTTTGTCTGCAAAGTGTCCTCCGCAAGGTTCATCATGACAGGCCTTCAGTATATGAAAGATCTCATCTTCCCTTACACATCTTCTAATCTCAAGATCAGGTCCTGTGTAAAAGAGATGGCCGTTGAGCCAACAATACCTGGCACTTTGCTGAATAATTTTTCTTTTCTCTCGTTTAGACATATGTGGCGGAAGCTTTCCTGCAACCAAATAATTAGCAACGTCTGCATACCAGGGTGAATGAGCTGAGAGTGCGAATAAATGTTCATCCGGGAAAGCATCCTCAACAGGTGAACTGTCATCACTGTTAGTAAATCGTGATAAAAAATCAGCAACAACATTTTCTTTTCCAGGTTTATCTATAATAGTAATATCAAATTCCTGTAATAATAAAAGCCACCTGGTTACTCTGGCATTAGTGACAGGTTTGTTCATTAAATACTTAATGGCAGAGTGGTCAGTATGCACAAATGTAGGATACCTAGTAATGTAATGCCGAAACTTATTAATAGAATAAACAATAGCAAGGAATTCTTTTTCAGTAACAGTATAATTTAGTTCAGCAGGGGCTAAGTTTTTACTAACATAATAAATAGCATAAGGTACTTGACCATCCTGCTGTCCTAGTACTGCTCCAATGGCAGTATCAGAAGCATCTGAAGAAATGTGGAAAGGTATGGTCCAATTAGGTCCCCTTAGAATAGGGGCTGTGGACATCTTCTCTTTAAGCTTATCAAATGCTGTCTGGCATGCTGCACTCCACACAAACTGTGCGTCCTTCATTAACAATGAAAACAAAGGAGAAGCAAGTTTGGAGAAGTTTTCTATAAATCTCCTGTAATATCCAACATGTCCCAGAAAACTTCGCACCTCTTTCTGAGTTGAAGGAGTTGGTATATTTTTTATCACCTTAATTTTTGAAGGATCCACTTGGATACCATCGGTAGAGATGAAATGTCCTAATACCACCCCCTCACTCATCATCATATGGCATTTTTCAGTGCTTAATGAGAGGCGAGCCTGTTCACAGCGAATTAAAACTTTCTTTAAATTTTCCAGTGCTTCCTCAAAATCCTTGCCATAGGGAGTAAAATCATCCATAAAAACTTCCATACTATCATTAACCAATTCAGAAAATATGCCAATCACGGCTCTTTGGAACGTTGCAGGTGCATTGCACAAGCCAAAGGGAAGCACCCTGTAGGCGAACGTTCCCCAGGGGCAAGTGAAGGTGGTCTTATCCTGATCCTCTGGAGCAATCTGAATTTGATTGTACCCACTGAACCCATCCAGGAAGGAGAAGAACTTCTTCCCTGATAGGGTATCAAGTACCTGGTCAATAAAGGGCAGAGGAAAATGATCCTTTTGTGTAGCTTTGTTCAGCTCCCTATAATCGACACAGACTCTCCATTTACCATTTTTCTTGGGCACAATTACAAGTGGGGAAACCCACTCACTATCTGAAATAGGATAGATAAATCCTGCTTCCAAGAGTTTCTGGATTTCCTCCTTCACTATATCCCTCAAATTGGGGTTCATGCGTCGTTGGGGTTGACATACAGGCCGGGAGTCGTTTTTAATATAAATATGATGAGTGCATAGACTGGAAGGAATACCCTTCATGTCTGTATACTCCCAGGCGAATGCCCCCTTACGTTCCTTCAAGAGATTGGTTAGGCGCATCTGTTCTTCTGAGGAGAGACCAGGGTTGATGTTCAAAGTTCTTCCAGGCCCTACCTCAATAGGAATGCTTCTCGAGCTTTTCAAAACTGGGATTATGTTTGTGTCATTGACTAGTGCTTCCTCCGTAAGCTGTTCTTGTTTTTCCTTACCAAGGGTACTGTTCAGGAGTTGATAAACTTCTTTATCTACTGAAGCAGGTTCGCTAATGAAATTATTAATGGCATCGTCTTCTTTTTCATTTTTGAAGGTTAGTGCCTTCCCTATTGTTAGTAATGGCTGAACATCCTCCTCCTCTTCCTGTTCTATCCAAAGGGAAGTTTCAGTTTCTAGACTCGGCCGTGCTGGAGGATACAGGGTGAGGTTTTTGGTTTCCATACCATCAGATATAGTCATAGATCCCGATCGACAGCTGATGCAAGCGTCAGCTGTAGCCAACCAAGGCCTCCCCAAGATCAATGGGTGTCCCCCCAGCTGTGATTTTGGTTGTAATACCAGAAAGTCGGCAGGGTAATCCCATGAGTCTACTGAAATGACAAGGTCGTCCAAAATCCCTTCGGGTCTGATGGTGGATCTGTTTGCCAATTCTAAAATGGTAGGGGTCGGTCTAATATTGGTGAATCCGAGTTTCTTTACAGTCTCCATTGTTATAACATTGATCACAGCTCCTAAATCTACTAGTACGTTGGGTATCTGTGTTTGTCCTATGTGTACAGTGACAGTAGGATTGCCAGGATCCTCATACTTGGTTATAGGGGTTTTTCCGGTCATTAAAGCAGATAAATTCCCTATGACATGAACAGTAGGAGGATCTCTGGGTTTCCTTCCCGGTCTTTTAGTGCACAGGTCCCGAACAATTCTAGCATAAATAGGTACATCTTGAAGAGCTTGCAAAAGGGGGATCTTAACATAAAGGTTCTTCAATTCTCCTAAGAGATTGAACTGAGGTTGCCCCCCGATTTTTGGCAGCATCAGTCTCTCAGGGTATGGTGGTTGCCTTACCAGCTGGGTAGGCTGCGTATTATCTGATTTATCATTTAATGTTTCAGCCATCCCATCTGAGGGATTCTCAGCACCTTCAGTGATAGGAACCGGATCAAATGGATGCTGGGAACTCTCTTCTTTGTCATGCACAGACGGTGGAATATTTTCTGAAATTACACATTCTATTATCTTCCCAGACCGTAAGCGAATATCATTACAAGGTACATGGGAGAGAGAGTAGGCCGGCATATTGAGAGCCTCCAATTGCTGGACTGTTTTATTATTTGGGTTAGGGTTAGGTTGGGCAGGCAGCTGAGGCCGTATTGGTATATTAGGAACATGATTATTTTGCAGCTGCAGCTGCGACTGCTGAGGTGGGTATTGAGGATATTGATGAAATTGAGGATATGGAGGAGAATACGGTAACTGTTGAGGTGGAGGTGGTTGAGGAAACTGGTTCCCAGGATGGAAGTTCATCCATCCAGGAGACCATGACGTAAGTTGATGTGGTGGCTGTGTCCAAGGACTCCATGAGTTATAACCTTGCATCGCAGGTTGAGGAGAATTCCACTGAGCATAATTTGAAGGGAATTGTGTATTCACATTCTGCATATTAGTATTCCAATTATTCAAATTATTCAAAAATGGAAATGAATCGGGAGACATACCTTGATTTCGAGGCTGCCAAGGTTTCTTCTGTGCAATGAAGTAGGCTGATTCCACTTCTGGGTTTGATGCCTGCAGAACAACCTTCACTTGGGGCAATGTGGGACATTCTTTCATATCATGGTTCAGCTCGCACAGTTGACACACTTGTATTTTGTCAAGAGGGCATTCTTTCAGTGGATGAGTCTTTCTACATCGGGGACAGAACACCCCTAGTGTGAGATCCTCCACTGCCTGTCTTTGCTTGGCCTTCAAGACATCAATCTCTGAAGAGATAGAGCTCATCATTTCTGTTTTAAAATTTTCAAGAAGATTGCCTATCTCCGCACATGTAGCTCCCCCATTGGATGACTTCTGAGTTCTGTCGAAGACATCACGTTCCAGCTTATCTCGTTTGTTCTGCTTGTTATGCCTAGAAGATCCCCTGGAGTATCTCTTACATAACTCCACAATTGTTTCAAAAGGTTCTTTAGAAATATCTCCCTTTCATAGCAAATTTAACATGTCTAAACAATCGTCTCTGATCCCTCGAAGCAGGATTATCTTGAGCACATTTAGTCCCATGTTCGTCTGCCCAACTCTCTGCACATTGTACAGCAGCCTCTCTACAAAATCCTCCAAACTTTCATCCTCCTTCTGTACCATCTTGAATAACTCCTCCCTTTTGTCCCTGGTGTTACAATATTCTTGATATTTTTCCAGGAACACTTGCTTCATCTTATTCCAATTAGCAACAATTCCTCCCCCAAGGCTCATGAACCATCGTAATGCATTGTCCTTCAGGGTGGCAGGAAAAAGCTTCAGCTTTTGGGCATCGGTGACATAATCATAGCTGCAACAGAGGATATCGAATCCAAAAAGGAATTCGTCTGGATATTCTGCCGCCCTGCCATGGAAGCGAGGCAACACTGACGGTGAGATGTTTTTCATAGGAGCTGTCCCTTCTAGCTGTTGTATTGGAAATTGCAATGTAGCCATAGTTTCTTCTGGCGGGGAATCATTTTCATGATGGTATTGTACCACTGCTTCTTCTTCTTCGTTCTCCTGTCTGTTATTCATCTTTTCTTCTATATCTTCTTCTTCGTTCGTTCCTGCGTTCCTTACCTCAGTTGTAGTAGCTGCGTATTCTTCAATTGTAACAGCTGTGTATTCTTCAGGTATAGTAGCTGCGTATTCTTCAATTGTAACAGCTGAATCAGCCGTTCCTTCTTTAGCAGGGGTATATGCAAGAATCACAGCTGCTCCTGTATCTTCCACTGTGGATCCTGATGCTGGTGCTCCAGGATCAGCATGGCCTCTTCTGATAGGAGTCTCCCGTTGACGAGGTCTGACAGCTGAATCAGTTTTGTCAATAAGGTCGTCGATGAATGTTCTTCTACCTAGCGGTGGACCTCGACCACGACCCGAACCACCTGCACTGTTAGTAATTTGTGGGGTTTTGGGGGTTGGGAGGTGATCGCATTTTACCCTCCTCGTATTCATGCGAAGCAGATCATTTCAAAAACAAACAAAAAAAAGACTGTCTGAAAACGATTATAAGATGCAACTAATGACTAGTGTTTAATTTTCATCCTTCCCCGGCAACGGCGCCAAAATGTCAAGTACTCTATATGCAGATAAATTACTATCAAACACACAGAGCATATGAAATTTATTGTCAACCCGAGAAAGTCTTTTTATTTCAAAGGATAAGTGCACAATATATGCTTAAACACAAAACCATTAGAAGTGAATACTTTTATCTTCTATCATCCATGTTCATCCCAAGAATCTATGCAACCCCAATTGCCTTCTAACTGCTACACTACAATCCTTTTCTATTATGCATCAACAAGAAATGATACCAGATCTAATCAACAATTGCAAAAAGGAAATCTCATTCGCATTCTAAAATAATCACTTGTCTAATCTAATCGAGCTGGGAATCATAAAGCATAAACTGAACATTACTCTAGGATTTCAAATGAAAGAGATTGAAGCAACTGTTCTAAGAAACTGAATTGCAAAATATAAATCAATCAACACATAACAGGAAAGCTAAATTGTAAGAGCTCCGGGGATCATGTCTCAACTGTAAGATGAACACGGCAGTGTGAACAGAAATTGAAATGTATAAAGTAACCCTGACTCAGTCGACTGTTATTCTATACCATTCACCAATCTCACAGAAATGTAATCTTTTACTGAGAAATCCACACAATAAATATTGCTGCTGCGTACAAAAGAAAGAACAAAGCATCACACAACAAGAAAGATGAAATCCTAATTTAACTCAGCAATCTCTGTGGAAGACGGGCCCAGTCTTCACACAGAGACGTTGGTTGAACAACACTCTCTTTAACTCAGAAGTAACCCCTTATATTAACAGAAGAATGAGTACACAGTTTGACTTGGCTGCTAATACAAAATAAATTAATTGTTTGCTGTTCAACCCCTGGGTCGAGGCAACTCCCCATATTTATACATACAAAGTGTAACATCTAATCCTATAATTGGGAAGCCATGAAGATCTCTGATCTTCAGGCGCCCTAAATAACTAGCTGTTACCATGCGTGGCAGAACAGAAATATCCAAATATGGGAAAGTTATTAATTGACCCAAGGGTGACGGTCTTTCCAGCTTACAGCTAGATTCGAGCAGCAACATACTTAAGATAGCAAATTCTGTTACAACTGCCCTGTCACAGCTGTGTTTTGATTGATGATTCGAGCTCCAAGGATCCCTTCTATAAGCAATGAACGTCCCTTCCTTCATGACTTGTTCAGCTCCGATCTTCCTGTAGTCTATTTGTCTCAACTACCTTCATAAATCACATCATGTTAGCACAAATTAAGAGAGGCACAACTTTAATTATCACAATCATAAGTATTAATACAATAAAACATTAATCGGCCATACCTTAGTAATTTGGGGAATAAGATGAGGACAATAAGTCTAATTGCCAAGATAATTGGTGTAGGACAAGGGCAGGGAAGATGATAAATGATGATCAAAAAGGGCCAATTCTGGGCTCAACAAGTAGCAGTTAGAGGTTTAGATAGAGAGAGAGAGAGAGAGAGAGAGAGAGATTGGAGGTTAGGGGCATAGCGAGAGAGATATGTTGGGCATTATGGGTCTAGAGAGAGAGATTGAGGACTAGGGGTTTGGATAGATAGATAGAGAGAGAGAGAGATTGGCAATTAGAGGTTTAGATAGATAGAGAGAGAGGGAGAGATATTAGAGGTTAAGGGTTTATAAAGAGAGAGATAGACTGGGTGTTAGGGCTTTAGAGAGAGAGAGAGAGATTGGGGGTTAGAGGTTAGGAGTTTAGAGAGAGAGAGAGAGAAATATTGGGGTTTAGTTGTTTAGAGAGATAAAGATAAAGAGATATTGGGGGTAAGGGGTTTAGAGAGAGATAGATTGGAGGTTAGGGGTTAGGAATTTAGAGAGAAATAACAAGATTGGAGGTTGATTAAGGTTTAGAGATAAAGAGAGATCATAGGGGATTGCTGATGGTTAGAGGTGGGTGGATAAATATGTAGAGAGGAGGGAGGAGTGGGGGGTTTGGGTAGAGAGAGAGTGGGTGGTTAGGAGTTGAGAGAGAGAGAGAGATTTGGGGTTAGGCTTTAGAGAGAGGGAGATAGAAAGAGAGAGATTGGTGGTTAGGGTTTAAGAGATAGATATATTGGGGGTTAGGGGCTTAGAGAGAGAGAGACCAGTGATTAGTGTTTTAGAGAGAGAAATTGGGGATTAGGGGTTTAGAGAGAGAGATATTGGGGTTTACGGGTTTAGTATATTGTAGGTTAGGGGTCTAGAGAGAAAGATATTGGCAGTTCGGGGTTTAGAGAGAGAGAGATTGGAGGTAATGGGGTTATAGAGAGAAATATTAGAGGTTAGGAGTTTAGAGAGAGAGATTGGGGATTATTGGTTTAGAGAGAGGTATTGGGGGTTAGGGGTTTAGATAGAGAGAGAGAGACAGATATTAGGGGTTATGGGCTTAGATAGTGTGAGAGACTAGGGATTAGGGGTTTAGAGAGAGAGGGAGAGAAAGGGAGGGATAGAGAGATTGGGTTTAGGGGTTGTGTGTGTGTGTGTGTGAGAGAGAGAGAGAGAGAGAGAGAGAGAGAGAGATTGGGGGTTAAGGTGTGTGTGAGAGAGAGAGATCAAGGGTTAGGGGTTTAGAGAGAGAGACTGGGGGTTAGGGGTTTAGATAGAGAGATAGAGAAATAGAGAGGGATTAGGGGTTATAGGTCTATATAGAGATAGAGAGAGGGGGGAGGTTCAGAGAGAAATATATTGGAGGTTAGGGATCTAAACACACCCACACAGATACACATAGATTGGGGGCTATTATTTTAGAGAGAGATAGAAGTGGTTAGGGGTTCAAGGTTTAGCGAGGGAGAGAGAGATAAAAAGAGATTAGGGGTAAGGGGATTAGAGAGAGAGATAAATTGGAGGTTAGAGAGAGTGGTGAATTGGGTGTTGGGTGCTTAGAGAGAGAGATGGAGATTGTGGGTTAGGGGTTTAGAGTGAGAGGGTGCGAAGGTTAGGCATTTAGAGAGAGATACCAGATGTTAGTGGTATAGAGATAGAGAGATTGGGGATTAGTGGTATAGAGAAAGAGAGAGGTTGGGTATTAGTGGTATAGAGAGAGAGAGATATATTGGGGGTTAGTGATATATATATATATATATATGGCGGGGAGATAGACATAAAGGGTGGTGAGGGGAGGATGGGTTAGGAGTGGTGGTTTTCGGAGGGAGAGAGAGAGAGAGAGAGAGAGAGATGGGAGGTTAGGGGTTTAGAGAGAGAGAGACAAAGATATAGAGAGAGGGTTTCATGGTCATGGTATTTAGAGAGAAAGAGAGAGAGGTTAGTGGTTTAGGGAGAGAGACTAGTGTTTAAGGTTTTAAGAGAGAGAGAGAGAGATTAGGGGTTAAGGGTTTAGAGAGAAATAGAGAATGGGTATTATAGTTTCAGAGAGAGAGAGAGAGAGATTGGGGTTTAGGGATTTAGAGAGAGAGAGAGAGAGAGGGAGAGAAATTGGAGGTTAGGAGTTTAGAGAGAGAGGAAAAGAGATTGGGGATTATGGGTTTAGAGAGAGAGGGAGAGAAAGAGAGAGACTACATGTTAGGGGTTTAGAGAGATAGAGAACGAGAGAGATTGGGGGTTAGGGGTTTATAGAAAGAGAGATTGGGGGTTATGGGTTTAGAGAGAGAGAGGTTGGTGGTAAGTGGTTTAGAGAGAGAAATTGGAGGTTAGAGTGAGAGATATATTCATTGTTAGAGGTTTTGAGAGAGAGAGAGAGGTAGAAGGAGGGAGATTGGGGGTTAGGAGTTTAGAGAGAGAAATAAATGAGGTAAGGGGTTTAGAGGAAGAGAGAACTCTGGTTAGGGTTTAGAGAGAGAGAGAGATTGGAGGTTGGGGGTTGGGGGTTTAGAGAGAGAGAGAGAGAGAGAGAGAGAGAGAGAGAGAGAGATATTTGGAGTTAGTAGGGGTTTAGAGATAGACAGAGATCAGAGTTGGAGTATGGATTGTTAGTGGTCATGGGGGAGAGACATAGATATGGGGAAGGGTAGGTGGACGAGGAGTGAGGGTTTGAGGGGAGAGAGAGAGAGAGAGAGAGAGAGAGAGAGAGAGAGATTCCAAGATATATCTATAAATAGAGAGAAAGAAGGGTGTTTAAATAGAGAAATTGGAGGTTTAGAGAGAGATAGAGATTTTGGGGGCTAGTGGTTTAGAGAAGGAGAGAAAAAGAGAAAGATTATGGGTAAGGGGTTTAGTAGAGAGAGATTGGAGGTTAGAGAGAGAGAGAGAGAGATATCGATTGGGTGTTAGGGTTTTAGAGAGAGAGAGAGAGAATTGTGGTTAGAGGCTCAGAGAGAGATAGATAGATCTGGGTTAGGGGTATAGAGAGGGAGAGAAAAAAGGAGAGAGATTGGTGGTTAGGGGTTTAGATAAAGAGAGAGGATGGGGATAAGGGGTTTAGAAGAGAATGAGATTAGGGGTTAGGGGTTTAGAGAGAGAGAGAAATACAGAGAGAGATTCATGACTAGGGGGTTGGAGAGAGAGAGAGAAAGACAGAGAGAGATTCAGGACTAGGGGGTTCGAGAGAGAGAGAGAGAGAGGAAATTAGAGGTTTAGATAGATAGAGAGATAGGGGGAGAGGGAGAGGGAGAGATATTGGAGGTTAGGGGCTTAGAGAGAGATAGGTTGTGCGTTACAGGTCTAAAGAGAGAGAGAGATTGAGGACTAGGGGTTTGGATAGAGAGAGAGAGAGAGAGAGAGGAAATTAGAGGTTTAGATAGATAGATGGAGAGAGAGAGAGGCAGATATATTGGAGGTTAGGGGTTTAGAAGGAGAGAGATAGTTTGGGTGTTAGGGGTTTAGAGAGAGAGAGAGATTGGGGATCAGACGTTAGGGTTTAGGGGTTTAGAGAGAGAGAGAGATTGGGGGTTAGAGGTTAGGGTTTAGGGGTTTAGAGAGAGAGAGAGAGAGAAATATTGGGGTTTAATTATTTAGAGAGAGAGAGAAATAGACATTGGGGATAAGGGGTTTAAAGAGAGAGAGAGATTGGATATTAGGGGTTAGAAATTTAGGGGGAGAGAGAGAGAGAGAGAGAGAGATTGGGGGTTGATTAGAGTTTAGAGATAGAGAAAGATCAAAGGGGGATTACTAATGGTTAGTGGTGGGAGGATAAATATATAGAGAGGGGGGAGGAGTAGGTGGGTGAGGAGTGGGGGGTTTGAGTAGAGAGAGAGGGGGGGTTAGGATTTGAGATAAAGAGATATTAGGGGTTAGGATTTAGAGAGAGGGAGATAGAAAGAGAGAGATTGGTGATTAGGGTTTTAGAGAGAGAGATATTGGGGGTTAGGGGCTTAGAGAGAGAGAGAGAGAGAGACCGGTGATTAGTGGCTTAGAGAGAGATATTGGGGATTAGGGGTTTAGAGAGAGAGATTGGGGTTTACGGGTTTTTATATATATATATATATAGAGAGAGAGAGAGATATTGGATGTTAGGGGTTTAGAGGCAAAGAGATTGGTAGTTAAGGGTTTAGAAAGTGAGAGAGATTGGAGATAATGGGTTTAGAGAGAGAAATATTAGAGGTTAGGGGTTTGAATAGAGAAATTGGGGATTATTGGTTTAGACAGAGATATTTGGGGGTAGGGATTTACATATATATATATATATATAGAGAGAGAGAGAGAGGGAGAGAAAGTGAGAGATAGGGAGATTGGGGTTTAGGGGTTGAGAGAGAGAGAGAGAGAGAGAGAGAGAGAGAGAGAGAGAGATTGGGGGTTAAGGTTTTAGAGAGAGAGAGATCAAGGGTTAGGGATTTATAGAGAGAGAGAGAGAGAGAGAGAGAGAGAGAGAGATTAGGGGTTACGATTTTAGAGAGAGAGATAAGGGGTTAAAGGTTCATGGTTTAGAGAGGGAGAGAGAGATAAAGAGAGATTAGGGGTAAGGGGATTAGAGAGATATAGAAAGAAGTTGGAGGTTAGAGAGAGAGAGATAAATTGGGTGTTGGGTGCTTAGAGGGAGAGAGATGGATATTGTGGGTTAGGGGTTTATAGTGAGAGGGAGTGAAGGTTATGTGTTTAGAGACAGATACCGAATGTTAGTGGTATAGAGAGAGAGATATTTGGGGTTACTAATATATATATATATATACATAGATATATACATATATATATAGAGAGAGAAAGAGAGATTGGTGGTTAATAAGGGTTTAGAGATAGAGAGAGATCACATGGGGAGTATGGATGGTTAGTGGTGGTGGGAAGATAGACATAAAAGGTGGTGAGGGGAGGATGGGTTAGGTGTGGCAGTTTTTGGAGAGAAAGATTGGAGGTTAGGGGTTTAGAGGGAGAGAGAACTTTGGTTAGGATTTGGAGAGAGAGAGAGAGAGATTGTAGGTTGGGGGTTTAGAGAGAGAGATAGAGAGATTGGATGTTGGGGGTTTAGAGAGAGTGAGAGATATTTGGCGTTAATAGGGGTTTAGATATAGAGAGATCATTGTGGGAGTATGGATTGTTAGTGGTCATGGGGGAGAGACATAGACAGGTGGAAGGGTATGTGGATGAGGAGTGAGGGTTTGATGAGAGAGAGAGAGAGAGAAAGAGAGAGAGACAGAGATAGAGAGATTCTAGGATAGAACTATAAATAGGAAGAAAGAGGGGCATTTAAACAGAGAAATTGGAGGTTTAGAGATAGAGAGAGAGAGAGAGAGAGAGAGAGAGAGAGAGATGTTGGGGGCTAATGCTTCAGAGAAAGAGATAAAAAGAGAGAGATTGGGGGTAAGGGGCTTAGAGAGAGAGATTAGAGGTTAGAGAGAGAGATATTGATTGGGAGTTAGGATTTTAGAGAGAGGGGGAAATAGCTTTAGGGGTTTAGAGAGAGAGATAGAGAGATATTTGGGGTTGGAGGCTTAGAGAGAGATAGATATATCTGGGTTTAGGGGTTTAGAGAGAGAGAGAAAAATGAGAGAGAATGGTGGTTAGGGATTTATAGAAAGAGAGGCTGGGAGTAAGGGGTTTAGAGAGAATGGTATTTGGGGTTAGGGGTTGAGAGAGAGAGAGAGAGAGAGAGAGAGAGAGAGAGAGAGAGAGAGTGGCGACTAGAGGTTTAGATAGAGAAAGAGAGAGAGAGAGAGAGGGAGAGATATTGGAGTTTAGGGGCTTAGAGAGAGAGATATGTTGGGTGTGAGTTGTGTAGAGAGAGAGAGATTGAGAACTAGGGGTTTTGATAGATAGATAGAGAGAGAGAGAGAGAGAGAGATTGTCGGTTAGAATCTTAGATAGATGGAGAGAGAGGGAGAGATATTGGAGGTTAGGGGTTTGGAAAGAGAGAGGTATATTGGGTATTAGGGGTTTAGAGAGAGATAAAGAGATTGGGGATTAGAGGTTAGGTGTTATAGGTTTAGAGAGAGAGAGAGAGAGAAATATTGTGATTTAGTGGTTTAGAGAGAGAGAGAAAGAGATATTGGGGATAAATATTTTAGAGAAAGAGAGGTTGGGGGTTAGGGGTTAGGAATTTAGAGAGAGAGAGAGACATTGTGGGTTGATTAGGGTTTAGAGATTGAGAGAGATCACAGGGGGATTACTGATGGTTAGAGGTGGGTGAATAAATATATAGAGAGGGGGGAGGAGTAGTGGGTGAGCAATGGAGTGTTTGGGTAGAGAGAGAGAGGGGGGGTTAGCAGTTGAGAGAGAGAGAGAGATTGGGGGTTAGGGTTTAGAGAGAGGGAGATAGAAAGAGAGAGATTGGTGGTTAGGGGTTTAGAGAGACAAATATTGGTGGTTAGGGGCTTAGAGAGATAGAGACCAGTGATAAGTGGTTTAGAGAGAGATAATGGGGATTAGGGGTTTAGAGAGAGAGATATTGGGGTTTACGGGTTTCTATATATATATAGAGAGAGAGGGGGGGGGAGGAGTAGGTGGGTGAGGAGTGGGGGGTTTGGGTAGAGAGAGATAGGGGGAGTTAGCAGTTAAGAGAGAGAGCATGATTGGGGGTTAGGGTTTAGAGAGAGGGAGATAGAAAGAGAGAGATTGGGGTTTATGGGTTTATATATATATATAGAGAGAGAGAGATTGGGGGTTAGGGGTTTAGAGACAAAGAGATTGGTAGTTAAGGGACTAGAGAGAGAGATTGGAGGTAATGGGTTTAGAGATAGAAATATTAGAGGTTAGGGGTTTAAAGAGAGAGATTGGGGATTATTGGTTTAGAGAGAGATATTGGGGGTTGGGGGTTTACTTATATATTATATATATATATATATATAGAGAGAGAGAGAGAGGGTTATGGGATTAAATATTGTGAGAGATTAGATATTAGGGGTTTAGAGAGAGAGAGATGGAGAGAAAGAGAGAGATAGGGAGATTGGGGTTTAGGGGTTGAAACAGAGAGAGAGAAAGAGGGAGATTGGGGGTTAAGGTTTTAGAGAGAGAGAGAGATCGAGGGTTATGGATTTAAAAAGAGTGAGAGAGATTGGGGGGTTAGGGGTTTAGATAGATAGATAGAGAGAGATTCAGGTTTATAATTCTAGATAGAGATAGAGAGAGGTGGGGAGGTTTAGGGAGAGAGATATTGGAGGTTAGGGATTTATAGAGAGAGAGAGAGAGAGAGAGAGAGAGAGAGAGAGATTAGGGGTACAATTTTAGAGAAAGAGATAAGGCATTAGAGGTTCATGGTTTATAGAGGGAGACAGAGATAAAGAGAGAGAAATTGGAGGTTAGAGAGAGAGAGAGATAAATTGGGTGTTGGGTGCTTAGAGGGAGAGAGATACATATTGTGGGTTAGGGGTTTATAGTGAGAGGGAGTGAAGGTTATGTGTTTAGAGAGAGATATTGGATGTTAGTGGTATAGAAAGAGAGAGAGAGAGAGATTGGGGATTAGTGGAATAAAGAGGGAGATATTGAGGATTAGTGATATATATATATATATATATATATATATATATATATATATAGAGAGAGAGAGAGAGAGAGAGAGATTGGGGGTTAATAACGGTTTAGAGATAGAGAGAGATCACATGGGGAGTATGGATGGTTAGTGGTGATGGGAAGATAGACATAAAAGGTGGTGAGGGTAGGATGGGTTAGGTGTTGCGGTTTTGAGAGAGAAAGATTGGAGGTTAGGGGTTTAGAGGGAGAGACAATTTTGGTTAGGGTTTGGAGAGAGAGAGAGAGAGATTGTAGGTTGGGGGCTTAGAGAGAGAGATAGAGAGATTGAAGGTTGGGGGTTTAGAGAGAGAGAGAGATATGTGACGTTAATAGGGGTTTAGATATAGAGAGATCACTGTGGGAGTATGGATGGTTAGTGGTCATGGGGCAGAGACATAGATAAGTGGTAGGGTATGTGCATGAGGAGTGGGGGTTTTAGAGAGAGAGAGAGAGAGAGAGAGAGATGTTGGAGGATAATGCTTTAGAGAAAGAGATAAAAAAAAAGAGATTGGGGGTAAAGGGTTTAGAGAGAGAGATATTGATTGGGAGTTAGAATTTTAGAGAGAGAGGGAAATAGGTTTAGGGGTTTAGAGAGATAGAGAGATATTTGGGGTTGGAGGCTTAGAGAGAGATAGATATATCTAGGTTTAGGGGTTTAGAGAGAGAGAGAAAAATGAGAGAGATTGGTGGTTAGGGACTTAGAGAAAGAGAGGTTGGGAGTAAGGGGTTTAGAGAGAATGATAGTTGGGGTTAGGTGTTTTGAGAGAGAGAGAGAGAGAGAGAGAGAGAGAGAGAGAGTGGTGGTTCAAGGTTTAGATAGAGAGGGAGAGAGAGGGAGAGAGGGATATATATTGGAGTTTAGGGGCTTAGAGAGAGAGATATGTTGGGTGTGAGTCGTCTAGAGAGAGAGAGAATGAGGACTAGGGGTTTGGATAGATAGAGAGAGAGAGAGATTGTCGGTTATAATCTTAGATAGAGAGAGAGAGGGGGAGAGATATTGGAGGTTAGGGTTTAGAAAGAGAGAGATATATTGGGTAATAGGGGTTTAGAGAGAGAGAGAGAGAGATTGGGGGTTAGAGGTTAGGGGTTATAGGTTTAGAGAGAGAGAGAGAGAGAAATATTGTGATTTAGTTGTTTAGAGAGAGGAAGAGAAAGAGATATTGGGGATAATGATTTTAGAGAAAGAGAGGTTGGGGGCTAGGGGTTAAGAATTTAGAGAGAGAGAGAGATTAGGGGTCGATTATGGTTTAGAGATTGAGAGAGATCATAGGGGTATTACTGACGGTTAGAGGTGGGTGGATAAATATATATAGAGAGGAGAGGAGTAGAGAGTGAGGGGTGGGGGGTTTTGGTAGAGAGAGAGAAGGGAGGGTTAGCAGTTGAGAGAGAGAGAGAGAGAGAGAGATTGGGGGTTAGGGTTTAGAGAGAGGGAGATAGAAAGAGAGAGATTGGTGGTTAGAGGTTTAGAGAGACAAAGATTGGTGGTTAGGGGCTTAGAGAGACAGAGACCAGTGATAAGTGGTTTAGAGAGAGATAATGGGGATTAGGGATTTAGAGAGAGAGATATTGGGGTTTACAGGTTTCTATATATATAGAGAGAGAGAGAGGGGGGGGGGGAGGAGTAGGTTGGTGAAGAGTGGGGGGTTTGGGTAGAGATAGAGAGGGGGGGTTAGCAGTTAAGAGAGAGAGAGAGATTGGGGGTTAGGGTTTAGAGAGAGGGAGATAGAAAGAGAGAGATTGGTGGTTAGGGGTTTAGAGAGAGAGAGATTGGGGGTTAGGGGATTAGAGAGAGAGAGAGAGACCAATGATTAGTGGTTTAGAGACAGATATTGGGGATTAGGGGTTTAGAGAGAGAGATTGGTGTTTACGGGTATATATATATATATAGAGAGAGAGAGAGAGGGATATTGGAGGTTAGGTGTTTAGAGACAAAGAGATTGGTAGTTAAGGGTTTAGAGAGAGAGAGATTAGAGGTAATGGGTTTATGTTAACACCCAAAAAGTGCTCACTCGCTCATTTCCCTATTCACATGACCCATTTGTCCACTTTTTCACCATTTGAGCCTCTAAAACCACCAAAAGGTCACCAAAAGACCTTAATACACCCCTTTTTCCACTCAAAATGAATATTTTTCCTCAAAAAACATAAAAAAACCCTCAAAAAGGGTCCAGAATTCCCAAAAATATTAAAAATGGAATAAAAATATTAAAAATATTCAAAAAAGGAAAAAGGAGGGAAAAGGTACCTAAACCATGTTGGTCAATACCATTGGTTTCCTCAAAACCATAAATGGTATTCCCCACCACCAAAAACTATAAAAAGGTGGTAGGGGCTCCTCACTTTCCATCCATCCATCATCCTATCCTCATGCTGCCAAAATCCCCTTTGAGCATTGCCCACCTTTTGAGCCTTGCACAAACCAGGAAGCATTGGAGAAGAAGAGACCTTTGGAGCTTGGAGCTGCTCACCCTTGGAGCTACTCAACAACCTTCATCACTTGGAGGTATTACTATTGCAAGCACTTGCTTGCCCTCATTTTCAATACAAAAATCTTTTTACATATTTTCAATAGTGTTTACTTTCCATAATTTTTCCATTATTTGCTTCATAGATTCATGGTTAATATAGTTTAGATTAGTTTGTTGTTTATTTCTATTGAAACTGCTGCTACTAGTTAGCAGGTGCCCATTGCACTAAGCTTGGTTGCAAAACCAAGCCAACAGTTTTTGGCAACTCCGCTGGCTTAGAACTCTTAGATCTCAAATTTTGCTTTAGATCTTAGTTTTTGTTAGTATTAGTCAGTTTAATTCATAGATCTGCCACCCTAGACAACAGATCCATTGTTGTTCTAGATCTTGGCCTATTTTATTTCCATTAACAACCCAAAATTTTCAATTTTTGGGTTCATTTTTCGGTGTCCGCGTATGGATTTCGCCTCGTGGCTTTTTTCCCAATAGTCTCGCGGCTCATCGCACTGCGCGGCTCTTTTCCGCGCGCTTCACCGCGGCTTCGCGGGTCAATTAGCGCGCTGCACATCGCGGCTTCGCGGACATTTTCCGTGCTACACATCGCGACTGTGTGACGAAATCCCGCGCTGCACATCGCGGATTCGCGACTGAAACCCGCGCTGCCCATCACGACTGTGTGACAGAAACCCGCGCGGTCCATTGCTGCTGTTCTATCAAAACCCGCGATGCCAATTTTTTCCATTCGGCCAATCCATTTAAAAAATTAATTTTTTTCTGTATTTTCTACCCAATTAGCACATTTTACAGTATTGAAATTCCTGCAATTTTTACAGCCATAGAAATATTTTACTATTTAGAATGCTCCTTTAAAAAGTCTTTTTAAAAAATTTCAGAAATTGAAAGAAGGATTTATTTGCATTTTATCTAGATAAAAATTTTACTGTTTACTTCCTTGATATTTTGCCCATAGCAAATTTTAAAAGAAATCCATTTATTTCTTAAAGAGGTCATATCATTTGCTTTCCTATTTCAAAAGATCCTTTGTTTTTTGAATATTTTCTGCAAAGCATTTACATTTTTAATTTCAGTTTAAAATACCACACGTGCACCCACTCAAACACATAATTTAAACTGAGCCTTAAAATTTACCCTAACTTCAACCAACTTTTAACCCCACTTGGGGAGCACTTAAAAGAACTTTGTAGCTAGGTAGAATTGAGGGGATAGGTGTTCCAATAACACCCCTCAGTTATTACATCTGAGACATAGCTGTTGTCCATTAGGGAACCAAAATCTCCTAGTATTTTTTGGCACGATCACAACCAGTTTATCTGAAGGCCTCTCCCCTAGGAGGGTTGAAGTCGGGAGGATGGTTCCGGAAGCCTGAGTGGAATACCGAAATCCATTCAGTAACCGAAGGCTACCATTCGCAGTTCTCGGGATATCCCTGTATGGGGGTATTGCGGTAAAAGGACCAAACGAAAGATTTACCTTTTCTGGACGTGTCATGAACGGAGTATCCTAGTTTCCATTCTTTAGGATTGATTACCCGGTGTCCCTCACGGTAGGGGGATATCTAGCCGTTGATTCAACACTCAATATTGTCTGACTTGGATTTCATCACCTTGCAGAGAATATCGTTTGTTGACTCACAATACTTTTAGTTAGGTGTTTGCATGATACAATCCACCTTTGGTCTAGTAGCACCTCTTTTTTCTAGAAGTTGTTTGACTGTTGGTATTCTGACCATTTTTGTTGAATCCCTCCACTTATTATAGCACAGCTGCTATAATAAGTGCTTTTTGAGGTTGATTTTTTGGCCTGAGAGCCTTTATTTTCACTCCCCTTTTTTGCACCCTTGGTTGCACTAGGGTTTCAAGTTTTTTATACATTACCATCTTACATTGAAAATTATTGAACATAAAACATATTTCTCACCATTGAGAATTTTAGATGATCTCGTCGTCTTCAGGGTGAACCCCCAGAGTTCAGTCTACTTGGCTCTCCACGTCACCGACGTCGAGCCTTATCCCTTGACTCGACATGTCATCGGCCACACATACAGTCATCCGATTCTGACACGCCTCACTTCACATCTGATTCTGAGGTAGAATCCGAAAACCCTACTGAGTTATTCCCAACCAACCTCATGGCTGGAACACAATTCGATCGACTTTTTACAAGTACCATAGGAGATACATCCACAAACCCTTCTACTGCGCTGCCATCCATGGCAACCACCATCCCCCTAGGTATGCCTAATATGGCGGACACTCCACCTTTAGGAATGCCCAACACAGGACCACCTCCTATTATGGGTATGCCAAACATAGGGGTCACACCCCCTCATTACCACAACCCAGATTCCAGGAATCCCTACTATTATTCCTAACCCCGGTGTAACCCATGTTGCACTTGGAAACGCTGGTCCATACCAGACCACAATCGTTGGAGGACACATACCTTCAATACCTAGCATACACTTAGGGGCTACTGGACCACTACATCATACCACCATGACTAGTCATGTCCCAGTCACTACGCCACATCCATCTGCTAGCTTACTTTACATGGAAAGTCTGAACTTACCAGACTTAGCTAGGTTAACCAACGATCCTATCAGACATGACCCTGCGTGGCCTCACATGCCCACCAAACTCCCTTCCGACATCCCTAAGTTTGAGGGAAAGGTAGGTGACGACCCCCAGAACCATATTATGTCCTTCCATTTATGGTGTTCCTCCAACTCCATAGTGGATGACTCTGTCCGCCTCCGTCTGTTACAGCGCACCTTCAGTGGCTCTGCAGTTAAGTGGTATATTGAGCAGACCCATGGGACCCATGCCACCTTTACCTCCCTTGCCTCAACCTTCCTGCAGTTCTTTCAGTTACCTGTCCGCTATGATGCGGGAGTCGAGATCCTACTGTCTTGCAGACAGAACACGGCCACCCACATCACTGACCACATTCATGAGTGGCGTCGACGCCGAATCCTCTGCAAAATCAAATTAGACGACCGTATCTTCTTAGATTGGTTTCTAAAATCCCTCCTCCCTCTCATTGCCAAGGATGTGGCATCCGAACGACCCCAGTCTGAAGAAGAGGCCATCCTCAAAGCCCAACAATTTGACCTCATTTACGCCCAGTCGAGTTATCTGTATACCATTATACCAGATGCCCCTCGGGGCGATTCATCCCAACACGATGCACCGGGGGCATCCCATGCCGCAGATGGCATCATTGGCCGTATTGCCTCGTGTCCCCAACCCTTTTCCATTGCACATCCTAGCCATGACCTCGACCTTTCGCGGGGTACATCTCAATCTGGAGCAACCAATTCATATGCTCCCATGGCACATCACCACCATACCCACGGACCCTCATGTCCACCTCAGTGCTTTGGTCATGCACCACCCGCATACGCCCCCCCCAGCCGCACCTCAACCAATGTATTACCCACAGCAAGCTGCAACAGCTAACCCAACACCTCCAATAGCTCAGGGTTACCAACAACCCCAGCAGGTAACTGGACCACCTCCAGCCCCACCAGCTTATTATCCACCGCAACCTGCTTCCGCACCTACGGCGAACCAAAATCCTCCCACTGCGCAAGGGCAAGTGTACACACAACAAAATCAGCCCCAACATCAAAACAACCAGCGCAACTAGGGTGGGAAACAAAACCATGAAAGAGGACGTAACCGCAAAAACAACCAACAACATCAGCAAGGTCCACCACCTCACAATCCTCCACATAACAACAATGCTGCCCCTCCCAACCAGAATCCGGATCGTCATCCCAGGCAGCCCAAAAACAACAACCTCAGAACAAACCATCCTTGTTCTATTTGCGGGGTCTATGGCCATTACACACATGCTTTCCCACATTTGGAGTGAGCTCGGCAAATCTGGACTGATAATGCCCATCGTCAAGGGCAAGCGGCTCCCCAGGCACCACCCAACCCTCCACCACCTCAACATCAACCTTTGGTACTCCAGAACCCCTTTCCAACCCAAGGCGTAGCGAACACTCAGTCGTTAGCTCCCCCTTATGGCAACGCACCACCAGCACAACAAATCACTTATGCTGCTCCTGATCAACCCATGTTTGATTCAGATACCCACCACTTGTTGATGATGTCATCCGCAGATGCCAATCTCCAAACCCATCGGAACCAATATGGCTCCACCCCTGAATCCCCTCCCGTCGACAAGAACACTAATGCTCATCCCACTGATCAGACATTACGTATACCCCTGGTTACACTCGATGGTGCTTCTAAAGAACCTCGCTTCCCACTTCGTCGCACCAACAATAATCCCAATGCTCGTGCTGCGTCCAATTACAGCATTGTAGATGACTTAGCCCAGTCTCCTGCAGCCATGTCTGCTTTGGAAGTCTTAAAAAACTGTCCTTCACAGCATAAGACTTTTCTCTCTGCCATTGGCGCTATTGACCCCAATGATACACAACTGATGGCATTCGATTCAGACCAGTCCGAACCACGCCTGCCTTCCACTTTAGCATTCCAAGTTTCCGTTTCCGTTCGGAATATTGTTATCCATCGGTGCATTATCGATGAAGGTGCCTCTACATGCGTTATGTCCACATTCGTTTGGCAGAAGTTGGGATCTCCTACTCTCCAGCAGTCCACCACTGCATTACGAGCCTACGACGGTTGTTCGGCTCAACCCCAAGGCCTCCTCGCCAATGTCCTCATCCAGCTGGCTGGTAAAACCGTGCTCATTGACATAGAGATCATCAATGCCCAACTTGACTATAACCTCTTACTTGGTCGTAGATACATGTATGCCATGCGAGCTGTCACCTCATCCATTTTTTGTACCATGATGTTCCCCCATGAGGGATGCGTGGTCAAGGTTGACCAACTCACCTATTACGACCCCAAGGCCCCCGCTGCACCTGAAAATGTTCTCCCCATGGTTGAACAACCTGTTTTCAATGCAACTACCTCGTTTGTTTCCTCAGTGGGACCCAGACTTTACTCTAACGCGCCGATAACTTCTACATTCCAATCCATTCCACCACCATCACCGGAGACCCACGTCGCTGACCTCTGTACTCTCTCCCACAATACACAAACAATCAACAATCAACCATCCTTGGTACCTAAAACACCATTGGTCCCTAGTCACATTGGTGTTACACCCATCCACACATCCCCTTTCTATTCCCCCCTTCGGGCATAGTAAACGCTCCGGTTATGGCTACCCTTAGTCTCCCCGGATCAACATTGGGATTACCCATATGGTATATTTCGCCTCCTGTTCCCCCGCCGACACCAAATGTCATCCTACAACCGATGCAACCCATTGTCACTTCTACTCAACCACCTCCCGGTATCACTACCCCTTCGTCATCTACGAATCCCCCCCCTCTTATCAGGCCCACTGGGGGCAGAGGCCCACAACCATACACTGCGGTACCACCTCCTAAAGCAGTTAAACCTCCCCCCGTGTTCCGTGCTCCTCCTAAATGATCATTGTGTGATGAGTTAGGTCATCCAACTCATCAATGTCCACAGTTACCTGCATTACAGGAATGCATGCAAATGCTTGATGACGACCCCAACATCCCGATTGTCAAACTCGACCCAAACCCCAAGCCTTGTGATAAATCACTGCGCACCAACCACCCTTGTGCCATATGCGGTGTTTACAGTCATTACTCACATCACTGTCCTGATATCCCAAACTATAGAGTAGCATTGTACGAATTGAATAACGTTGACTTAGAAATATCCCCTCCCCTCATTGAGGAAATCTACCCTCCCATATCATCCTCATCCGAAGAGATTAACACCATTTATATGATCTCTTCAACTACCACTACCTTGTCAACCAACTTGACCACTCAAAGCTTCCGCAATGATGAAGAGATTCTCGAAGCCCCTACTGCCCCTGATTACCCCTGCAAGGACATGCACCATCGTTCATACTTCCTCCCAGAAGAGACCTCATCCACCACCGCTACCCAATTCGTGGTTGAGTCCAAAGATTTCCTTCCTACTAAAATCGACGGTTTTAAGGATCCTATTCCTTCTCCTGATGCCTTTGAGGAAGGTAACATGGCCAATATCTCACCCGTCATCCACATCGATATCACTGACCCCCCTGGTGATCTTGAAATCATTACATTAGGAGCTTCCTGCAGTGAGTCTGAGATCAGAGAGTACAAAAAACTTTCCCAAGAGTTCCGTGATGTCTTTTCCTGGTCCTATACCAAAATGCCTGGTCTTGACCCCGCTATCATAGAGCACCACCTTGACACCTCTGAGTCAAGGGGCATAATAGATTACCTCGAACCTGGGATAGGGGGCAAGATCAATCATTTTGACCCTACCCCAACACCTCTATCTCAACACCTCAATGAGCCCATCGTTCAAACCAACACATATGTAATCCACAATCACAAACCCCATGCACATAGCATGGGGACAGGTCATTAACCCTGCTGACTTTTTCACATTCGTGATCTCAACCATTTTTGAGGTCACGTGTCACTTGTATATTTGATTTGATTTGATACGCCTCGGTATTTCTCCCCCGCGAGCCATCATTTCTCCCCACCACTGCATCCTTGGCTTGGTGGGCTCACCTTCATTTGTAACCATTTTTTAACTTAGTTATTTCCTTTAACCATTCCGGAGTCCTTATGACCTCCGTGTTTCGCACCATTTGCACCGCCGGATTCATATTCTCGTGCTTGTGATGATGCTTGAGATCATTTCTTGCTCTCACCAGGACCAATATCAACATTGTGTCCCGACACCTTGTCGCCCCGGTTTGCATGCCACATCGGCCGTAGCCCATTTTTGATATACTTTATATCATCGGATTCATTTTTCTGAGCCCGTGATGATGCTTGAGATCATTTCTCGTTCTCACCCCCAGAGTTTTTGGGGTCTTTTTCCAAAATGCCCCCCATCGCCTTGGTTTACGTGCCACATCGATCGTCGTCCATTTTTGACGAGCCTTATATCGTTGGGTTTAGTTTTTTGCGCTCGTGACGACGCTTGAGACCATTTCTCGCCCTCACGCCCGGATTTTTTAGGCATTTTTCCATGCCCCCTCGTCGCCTCGGTTTGCATGCCACATTGGCCGTCATCTATTTTTGACATGCCTGATATCACTAGATTCAGTTTTCCACACTCGTGATGATGCTTGAGATCATTTCTCGCCCTCACCCCATAATTTTCGGTCATTTTTTCAAAATGCCACTCATCACCTCGCTTTGCATGCCACATTTGCCGTTGCCCCTCTGTGACAATCTGTATGTCACCGGATCCAGTATTCTGCACACATGATGATGCTTGAGACCTTTTCTCACTATCATCAATCCCTTTTTTGTTGGGTATAATTTTATCCCTTTTTCGGGCCGAGTAATCTCTTTTACGAAAAATGCACTTAGGGAGTTTTCGTTAAGCTCTTTTCTGACTCCTAAAACAATGAAAAGATCGCCGAGCAACCTTGCTTCCTTTCATGCTCGCTAAATGTATCTGAAAGGGCGTCTACCTGGTATAAGTTTACCCCTTTTTCGGACCTTGTAGACTAATTACGAAAAAGGAATACTCTAGTCACATCGGCTAGAAGAGTTCTCCATTTGCATCATTTTATGCTTTTTCGGGCCTTGGAGACTAACTTACGAAAAAGAACACCAATGGAGTCCACTTACCGCTTTCAGACTCTCTAAACATGAAAGCGACCATGAGCAATCACCATCCTGGGCTCGTAAAACCAACAGGACAGTACTCACAACCACTGCAGAGTCTTCTTATCGTTTTCAGACTCCTTAAAAATGAAAGCACCAATGAGCAAGAACTGTCCTGGGCTCACAAATCCACAGGACAGTACCATTTCAGAGCACACTTTTATCCCTTCTTGGAGCTCATTAAAACTACAAAGAAGGACCCAATGGTGCTTCTCAGTGCCACAACAGATCACATCTACTCATATGGAAGCTTCCCCATTTTGGTCGCCTTGGTTCAGAGTATTCTGCAGTATGTCACCCTGAGAATCCCTCAACAGCACCCATCAGCTCCTCCCCCCCCAGAGTTAATACATACCCTTCAGTTCTTAAGAGTTATGATCCCCACACCTTGAGTTAGTTCCCTATGCTGCCAGGTCAACCATCATATCATACTCTAAACAAAGGAAGTTTGAGTCTACCCACTATATGACCCCAGTTACTTCCCATCCCCACAAGTATGTCAGTCCTGCCATCAGTATTATCACACTTCAGTTCTACACCTCGTGCTCCTATCAAGGAAACATCATTGCCTTATTAGTTGCTGGTCTCCCTCTGTCGACGACAACCAAATTTATTCCAGAGGATAGACCTAGAGGTCCCTGTGTCTTGGACTCATCACCATTTATGATGAGTTCCTACGAATCATTTCGAGAAGAGTCCTCAGTGCCTCTCCAAATGGTTGTTTCTCACATGCTCGACTTCAACACCTTGATTGCATCATTGAGACTCTCACAGGGTATTGATCCTTTCAGTTTTTAGTCGAAGACCCCGGATACCACCTGACTCTTCCACATTTGAGAGTCTACCTATGGAAACAACCAGTTACATTTTTCCTATAGATATCCGGGTTGCGCATGGCGACCGTATTCAGATGTACCCTAGTTTTATACTCCCTTGAGTATACAGTTACATATATTTCTCAGAGATGACTCATAGTCATTGAGTCCCTACAGATGTTGGACACCTTCAGTTTCAGCAGTTCATCAGTTATTCCAGTGTATCAGTTCTTGAGATCAGTCATGTTATGATCATGAGTACATCCCAAAATGATGTCCCCTCTGGACCATTATGATGTACCAACAGATTTTTTATGTACTTTTCTGATCCCCCTTCTTGGGACTAATTATTTTTATATATCTTGATACGAGCATGGGTATGCCCGCCTCGTCCATTATCAGAGATTATTCCTCATTCATATTGAGTCCATGCAATATTGTTTATTTTTTGCAGCTTCCAAGGGCCGTGGATCCAGACTCCAATCGGTCTCTTCTCTTCCCCAAACCCCAGAAAAAAGACAAAAGAACTATGATGTCTATCGGCCATACGATGAGCTCCTGCCCTCACACATCAGGGGGCAATCTGTTAATACCCAAAAAGTGCTCACTAGCTCATTTCCCTATTCACATGACCCATTTGTCCACTTTTTCACCATTTAAGCCTCTAAAACCACCAAAAGGTCACCAAAAGACCTTAATGCACCCCTTTTTCCACTCAAAATGAATATTATTCCTCAAAAAACATAAAAAACCCTAAAAAAGGGTCAAGAATTCCCAAAAATATTAAAAAGGGAATAAAAATATTCAAAATATTCAAAAAAGGAAAAAATGAGGGAAAAGGTACCTAAACCATGTTGGTCAATACCATTGGTTTCCTCAAAACTATAAATGGTATTCCCCACCACCAAAAACTATAAAAAGGTGGTAGGGGCTCCTCACTTTCCATCCATCCATCATCCTATCCTCATGCTGCCAAAATACCCTTTGAGTATTGCCCACCTTTTGAGCCTTGCACAAACCAGGAAGCATTGGAGAAGAAGAGACCTTTGGAGCTTGGAGCTGCTCACCCTTGGAGCTACTCAACAACCTTCATCACTTGGAGGTATTACTATTGCAAGCACTTGCTTGCCCTCATTTTCAATACAAAAACTTTTTACATATTTTCAATAGTGTTTACTTTCGATAAATTTTCCATTATTTGCTTTATAGATTCATGGTTAATATAGTTTAGATTAGTTTGTTGTTTATTTCTATTGAAACTGCTGCTACTAGTTAGCAGGTGCCCATTTCACTAACTTTGGTTGCAAAACCAAGCCAACAGTTTAGAGAGAGAAATATTAGAGGTTAGGGGTTTAAAGAGAGAGATTGGGGATTATTGGTTTAGAGAGAGATATTGGGGATTAGGTGTTTACATATATATATATATAGATAGATAGAGAGAGAGAGAGAGAGAGAGAGAGAGGGTTATGGGTTTAAAGAATGTGAGAGATTAGGTATTAGGGGTTTAGAGAGAGAGAGAGGGAGAGAAAGAGAGCGATAGGGAGATTGGGGTTTAGGGGTTGAGAGAGAGAGAGAGAGATTGGGGGTTAAGGTTTTAGAGAGAGAGAGATCGAGGGTTAGGGATTTAAAGAGAGAGAGAGAGAGAGATTGGGGGGTTAGGGGTTTAGATAGATAGAGAGAGAGATTCATGTTTATAGTTCTAGATAGAGATAGAGAGAGGTGGGGAGGTTTAGGGAGAGAGATATTAGAGGTTAATGATTTATAGAGAGAGAGAGATTAGTGGTTATGATTTTAGAAAGAGAGATAAGGGGTTAGAGGTTCATGGTTTAGAGAGGGAGAGAGAGATAAAGAGAGATTAGGGGTAAGGGGACTAGAGAGAGAGAGAGAGAGAGAGAAATTGGAGGTTAGAGAGAGAGAGATAAATTGAGTGTTGGGTGCTTAGGGGGAGAGAGATGGATATTGTGGGTTAGGGGTTTATAGTGAGAGGGAGTGAAGGTTATTTGTTCAGAGAGAGATACCAGATGTTAGTGGTATAGAGTGAGAGAGAGATTGGGGATTAGTGGTATAAAGAGGGAGATACTAAGGATTAGTGGTATAGAGAGAGAGATATTTGGGGTTAGTAATATATATATACAGAGAGAGAGAGAGAGAGATTGGGGGTTAATAAGGGTTTAGAGATAGAGAGAGATCACATAAGGAGTATGGATGGTTAGTGGTGGTGGGAAGATAGACATAAAAGGTGGTGAGGGGAGGATGGTGTTAAATTTTGAGCATTAATTCACAATACTCTAGGATCTTCACTGAGAGAATAACATATACAGTATATCAATGCATAACAATCACAATAAGCATGACAAGCATCACAAGAATCAAAAGCATGAGAGACGAGAGACACAGAGATCCGTGGGGAAAACCCTAAGGTGAAAAACCCCACAACTTCCTCAGAGATAGAGAGAGCAATGGCTCAACCAAAGTACAACCAAAATACACTGAGATAGTCTCCTAGTAGCAGATGATCCTCCTTCTCACTAGTGTGCCACTTTCTAAGTGAAAGAAGTGTGAGTTTTCGAATGATCAAAATAGAGATCTCCTTATCTCTATTTATACTAACCTGTTTTCCCAGTTACACTATGGGGCCGACTTGTCTAGCTAGGTACATCCACAATATAATATATATTTCATGGCCAACCCCACACATGGTGGTCTAATAACCCGTCACCAAGTACACACACTTGCGACACTTGTCAATACACATGATGACACTTCCTTATAGAGGAATAACACATCTCTTATAAGGGTACAATAAATATATATGAAATACATAGATGAAATACATTCCGAAGTTACATATACATCAACACTCCCTCTTAACTAGGAAGGTATTTCTCGACACAGAACTGCTAGACAAGTCTTCTTCTCGGGATCATCGTCATCGATGCATCGTCATCATCATCATCACTACTGCTACTATCTCAACCAATCTCTGACTCTACTCGTCATAGGAAGTTCTACAGAGCCAGTCCTTTTTCATACTGGATGTAGGCCCACCACTTGCAGGTCTTCGTCATGACTGGCCATACTGTGGAAATCTCAGGACTTATTACGTGCGTCACAAAACCTTAAAAGAGTCTCTTGACTAGCAAGAACCCTAAAGAGCATCTGAGGCCTTTTTCATCTTGTCCAGATCTCCAAGACTTATTACATGTGACCCCACCACAAAACCTCGAAAGAGAATCCCAGGACTGATTACGAGCATAAGGCTCAACCTATCGGATCTCCTAGGGCACAAATTACATGTGGTTACCACAAAACCTCGAAAGAGCATCCCAGGACTGATTATGAGCACAAGGCTCAACCTATCGGATCTCCCAGGGCACAAATTACATGTGGTCATGGCAAAACCTCGAAAGAGCATCCCAGGACTGATTACGAGCACACGACTCAACCTATCGGATCTCCTAGGGCACAAATTACATGCCATAGGACAAAACCTTGAAAGAGCATCTGCCAGATATCCCAGGGCATAGATTACATGCCATAGGAAAAACCTCGAAAGACTATCTGCAAATCTCCCAGGGCACAAATTATATGTCCTCCCAAGCAAAACCTTGAAAGAGCATTTGTCAGATATCCCTGGGTACAAATTACATGCCATAGGAAAAACCTCAAAAGACTATCTGCAAATCTCCCAGGGCACAAATTACATGCTTATCTGCACAACCTATTCCACGGCTATAGAGTATCAACCCGATACTCACCATACATCATCCTAATGTACACATGATCATCCTGATCATCATCACTGCAATATCCTGCTGCATGTCATCTGGAGCAACATCCTGAAGCTTGTTATCCATGATCATCCTGATCATACAATGCATCTACCTGATGCATACCAAGTATCTACTTGATACATATCATCATACATGACCCACCTGATCATACAATGTATCCACCTGATGCAAATACAAATACATGATCCACCTGATCATACATGATACATATCAACATACATGATCTACCTGATCATACAATGTATCCACCTGATACATAAACAGATACATGGTCCAAGCATCCAACATGATGCATATACAAAATACATACAAATGATCCTACTGATCATATCCAGCATCAACATGATGCATACATACATATAAATGATCCAACTGATCATATCCAGCATCCAACATGATGCGTTCATACATATACAAATAAATGATCCAACTGATCATACAAAGAAGAAACTAGAACATCATCCTGATGCTCATCATCCAGCGCTTACATCCATAGCCATGTGAAGGATCCTCCTTCCAACATGCTTAGAATGGCTTCAGCAAATGTGTCCATCACTTCTTCCTCGAAGTGTCATCAATCTGAAGAACACCAAGCCTCTCCTTGAAGTACTCGAACTTCACCCTGGCTAGTGGCTTCGTTAGCACATCTGCAATCTGCTTGTCCGTCGCAATGTACAGGAGCTTCATAGCTCCTCTCTGCACCATATCCCTGATATAGTGATATTTGATCTCTATATGTTTCAACCTGTCATGAAACACTGGGTTCTCGGACAGCTTCACACAACTCTAGTTATCACAAAAGATACCATTAGCATCCAACGGGAGATCAAATAACTCAGACAGTAGCTTCCGTAGCAGTCCGTAGCTGAACAGGCTGCAACATACTCTGCCTCAGGTGTACTCAGTGCTACGCAGGACTGCTTCATACTAACCAAGAGATCACACCCAATCCCATACTGAAGTAGAATCTAGATGTGCTCTTCCTATTTGCAGCACTGCCAGCCCAATCTGAATCAACATAACCCTGCAGGTTAAACTTTTGATTTGCTTCATACTTGAGCCCATAATCCACAACACCCTTTAGGTACCTCAGAACATGCTTTACAGCAACCAGGTGAACACTCCTTGTATCTGTCAGGAACTAGCTCAATGTGTTCACCGGAAAGAAAATATCTGGTCTCGTGTTCGTCAGGTACATCAAGGACCCAATCATCTAACGATACATAGAGACATCAACCAGCTTAAATGAAGCATCACATAGAAGCTTCAGATTCGATGCCATAGGTGTGACCATGGCCTTGCAATCCATCATCCCGAATTTCTTCAGGATATCTATTGTGTACTTCCCTTGACCAAGGAAGATCCCACCTGCACTCTGCCACACCTCCATACCTAGGAAATAATGCATCATTCCCAAATCTTTCATATTGAACTCAGCAGCAAGCTTCCTCTTAGTATCTGCAATCAATCTGTCATCTCCTGTTACAAATAAGTCATCAACATAAAGAAGTAGAATCACAGGATTCCCTTCCTCCACCTTGTAGTAAAGGTTGGAGTTCGCTTTACTCTTGGTAAAGCCCAAGCTAGATAGGAAACTGTCCATCCTACCATACCAAGTTCTGGGAGCTTGCTTCAAGCCATACAAGTCTTTCTTCAATCTGCACACATATGTCTCCTTGTCATGTATTTCAAAACCGAGTGGTTGCTCCACATATACTTCCTCTTCAACTACACCATTCAAGAAAGCAGTCTTGACATCCATCTGGTGTATTTTCCATTTCATTGCTACAGCCAGGGCAAGTACTATTCTGATGGAAGTATACCTGGCTATAGGTGCAAAAGTTTCTTCATAATCTATTCCCTCTTTCTGAAAGAATCCACGAGCTACGAATCTTGCTTTGTATTTTTCTATGCTGCCATCTGTAGCATGCTTGATTTTGTAGATCCATTTGGAAGTCACAACAGACTTCCCTTTAGGTCTTGGGACAATATCCCAAACATCATTCTTCATTATTGATTGGTATTCCTCGACCATGGCATCCTTCCATTCTTTCTTTTCCGTTGCTTCTTCATAACTAGAAGGTTCTTTGTTCATAATGTCAGAGAGTAAAGCAACATAGATGGTATGTGATTTGGTTCTCTTCTTTGCTCTGTGTTCTTCTTCTGGATTGCCAAATCTTTCTGCATCTTGAATGAGCTCTCTAGCCCATGCAAGTTTCCTTTTTTGAGAGTTATCCTCACGGGGTGGATCTACAGGTTCTTGTGGATCTTCAAAATCACGAACAACTTCTGGAATTGCTTCACTCATGGTAGTGTATTGAAATCTAGTTTCCTTAGGTTCTTCATAAACTTCGATAGGTGCCTTCCTTGATTTGATGAATGCTGAGTTTTCATCAAATGTTACATCCCTGCTGGCATCAATCTTCTTGAACCATGGAAAGTATATTCTGTAAGCCTTCGAGCTTTCACTGTAACCCACAAAAATACCCTTCTTTCCTAAAGGATCTAGTTTGGTCCTCTTTTCCTTTGGGACATGAGTGTATATTGGAAAACCAATATTCGAAGATGGCTGACTTCAGGTTTCTTACCAGAAAAGACCTCTTCTGGTGTCTTGTTGTCCAATATCTTGTGGGGTGTTATGTTCTGCACATATACAGTTTCTCTAGCTGCTTCTGCCCATAGATGCATATGTAGATCCTGGTCATGCAGCATTACCCTTTTTGCTTCCATGATTGTCCTGTTCTTACTTTCTGCAACTCCATTCTGTTGAGGATTATAAGGAGCAGTCAACTCCCTCTAAATCCCTGAATCATTGCAAAGCTTCTTGAAGTCACCTAAGGTGAATTCTCCACCATTGGCGGATCTGAATGTTTTGATATTCTTGTCAGTTTGATTCTCCATCAAGGTTTTGAATTCCTTGAACCTATCAAACACCTCATCTTTGTTCTTCAAGAAGTATACCCAAGTCTTCCTAGAGAATTCATCAATAAATGAGACATACTAAACATACCCACTTAGAGAACTGGATGACATAGGACCACATACATCTGAGTGGATGATTTCCAGGATATCCTTTGCCTTGCTTTCACTGCTTGGGAAAGCCTTCTTAATGTTCTTACCTTTTGCACATCCTTTGCAAACACCTTCATGTTTGGTCTTGATTTCAGGAAGACCCTCTACAGCCTTGCTTGCAAGTGAAAGTTCCCTATAGTGCATATGAGCAAGTCTTCTATACCAAAGTTCACTTGGCTCCATGGATTCATGCACCATGGCATGTTCAGGTTGTCCCTTCAATTTATACAAACCTCCCTCTTGCTCTCCAATCACTACTGCATCATCTATGGTTTTTACCTTTGGCCACATTAGGACTTGGCCATCCACAAATGCAACCCTCATACCTTTTTCATCCAATGCAGAGATGGAGAGTAAGTTCTTCTTGATCCCAGGTACATAAAGGACTTCTTTCATCTTCAAAGATTTTCTAGAATCTAGGTTGTAGGACGCTTCACGACTTCCTTTTATTGGGTATTGATAATCATCCCCAAGTTTCACCTTATGGGGTGATTCATGTTCAGATAGATTCACAAAAGATTCCTTAAACGCAGTCATGTGTTTGGAAGCCCCACTGTCAATAAACCAATCATTACAACCAAGGGAGATAGTACCTATGAGAGCAAAAACTAGAACATACTCTTCTTCATTTGATGAGTTATCTTCACTATCACTTTCTGCCCTAGCCTTCTTCTTTGGGGGTTCATCATCTTCGGCAACATGAGCATGATATCTTATTTTGTTATTCTTCTTCTTCTTGTTGATGTTGTTGTTGTTGTCTTTCTTCTTCTTGGGACAATCTGAAGCAAAGTTTCCCTTCTCATTGCAATTGAAGCATCTGAGATCTTTCTTATCTTTATGATAGTGGTGGTGTGAGAATTTCCTGTTATGAGATGATTCCTTCTTGGACTTGCCTTCCCTGGCATGTGATGTGAGTGCTTGATCTTCATTTCCCATCTTTTCTTCTTGGGCCACAAGCCTAGCTTCTTCTTGAGAGCATTCCTCCCACAGTCTACTGAAAGAGATCAATTTCTTTCTTGCACAGATTCCTTGAATAAAGGAGTCCCATGACCTAGGTAGGCCATTCAGAGTGGTCATAACAATTTCACCATTGTCCACTACTTCATCCATAGCTTCAAGTTGTTTCTTGATCTGAGATACCTTGGAGAATTAAGATTGAATGGTTTCTCCATTAAACATCTTGACCCCTTTCAATTGATTCTGCAGAGTCATCTTCCGATTTATGTTCTTCTCTTCAAATAACTCAGTCAAAGAGTCGAACATCTCTTTGCGTGTCTTTAGAGAAGACACATGGGGCATGAGATGGTCTTTGATAGAATCAGCAATGATTCTCTTTGCCTTGACCAAGTTCTTCTTATACAATACCTTAGCCTATTCATCCTCTGGGATAGGGATGTCTTCTTTTATATATGAGTCCAACTCATTCTCTTCCAGGATTAACCCAATCTTATACTTCCAAATTCGGAAGTTATCAGCCCCTTCAAGCTTATCCTCAAGCTTGGTGTGTTGAGACATCTTAAAGAGTACTTCAAATGGAAATAGAAAAGATTTAGGTCTTACCACTTGAATTGCTGAAAACTGGATCTGGTCCTGGATTAGGGTTTGTTAGAAAAAACCTTAAAAATTCAAAATGTGAATTTCAACTTTCTAAAAGGATAGAAAGATGCACCTTGATGAGCTGATCAGCTTGGTGTATTCAGAATTTGAAATTAGCAAAGCTTTACCCTTCAGATTTTCCTTTTTGTCCTCCCGAGTTCACTAGGGAGAGCCCTTAATTAGGGTTTGAGTTTCCGGGATATCTACCCAACCAAAAATCTCAATCCAAAGCTCTAAACTTTGATTTTTGCAAGGAGCTTCCAGCTATGTCTTCAGATTTTAGAAATTCCTATTTTTGTGGAAACCCTAATTTTTAGGGTCAAATATGAAAATGCTCAGAATTGAATTCTGATTGGACAGATAGATTCTCCTTGATGAGTAGAGTCAATCTACTATGCTACTTTTCGAAAATCTGTGGAGAGAAACCCAATAAACAAGAAACTCAAGTTTTCGTCACTGCAAAATGTCTTCTTCTTAGGTTAGCTCTGATACCATGTTAAATTTTGAGCATTAATTCACAATACTCTAGGTTCTTCACTGAGAGAATAACATATATAGTATATCAATGCATAACAATCACAATAATCATGACAAGCATCACAAGAATCAAAAGCATGAGAGACAAGAGACACAGAGTTTCCATGGGGAAAATCCTAAGGTGAAAAACCCCACAACTTCCTCAGAGATAGAGAGTAATGGCTCAACCAAAGTACAACCAAAATACACTGAGATAGTCTCCTAGTAGCAAATGATCCTCCTCCTCACTAGTGTGTCACTTTCTGAGTGAGAGAAGTGTGAGTTTCTGAATGATCAAAATAGAGATCTCCTGATCTCTATTTATACTAACCTATTTGCCCAGTTGCACTATGGGGCCGACTTGTCTAGCTAGGTACATCCACAATATAATATATATTTCAGGGTCGACCCCACACATGGTGGTCTAATAACCCGTCGTCAAGTACACACACTTGCGACACTTGTCAATACACATGACGACACTTCCTTATAGAGGAATAACACATCTCTTATAAGGGTACAATAAATATATATGAAATACATAGATGAAATACATTCCGAAGTTACATATACATCAACAGATGGGTTAGGTGTGGCAGTTTTGGGAGAGAAAGATTGGAGGTTAGGGGTTTAGAGGGAGGGAGAATTTTGGTTATGGTTTGGAGGGAGAGAGAGAGATAGAGAGATTGGAGGTTGGGGGTTTAGAGAGAGAGAGACAGATATTTGGCGTTAATAGGGGTTTAGATATAGAGAGATCACTATGGGAGTATGGATTGTTAGTGGTCATGGGGGAGAGACATAGATAGGTGGAAGGGTATGTGGGAGAAGAGAGAGGGTTTGAGGAGAGAGAGAGAGAGAGAGAGAGAGAGAGAGAGAGAGAGAGATTCCAGGATAGAGCTATAAATAGAGAGAAAGAGGGGCATTTAAATAGAGAAATTGGAGGTTTAGAGAGAGAGAGAGAGATGTTGGGGGCTAGAGCTTTAGAGAAAGAGATACAAAAAGAGAGATTGGGGGTAAGGGGTTTAGAGGGAGAGATTAGAGGTTAAAGTGAGAGATATTGATTGGGTGTAAGGAGTTTAGAGAGAGAGGGAAATAGGTTTAGGGGTTTAGAGAGAGAAATAGAGAGATATTTGGGGTTAGAGGCTTAGAGAGAGATAGATATATCTGGGTTTAGGGGTTTAGAGAGAGAACAAAAGGAGAGGGATTGGTGGTTAGGGGTTTAGAGAAAGAGTGGCTGGGAGTAACGGGTTTAGAGACAATGATAGTTGGGGTTAGGGGTTGTGAGAGAGAGAGAGAGAGTGGTGATTAGAGGTTTAGATAGAGAAAGAGAGAGAGAGAGAGGGAGAGGGAGAGATATTGGATTTTAGGGGCTTAGAGAGAGAGAGATATGTTGGGCGTGAGTGGTATAGAGAGAGAGAGGTTGAGGACTAGGGGTTTGGATAGATAGATAGAGAGAGAGAGATTGTCGGTTAGAATCTTAGATAGATAGAGAGAGAGGGAGATATATTGCAGGTTAGAGGTTGAGAAAGAGAGATATATTGGGTATTGGGGGTTTAGAGAGAGACAGAGATTGGGGGTTAGAGGTTAGGAGTTATACGTTTAGAGAGAGAGAGAGAGAGAAATATTATGATTTTGTGGTTTAGAGAGAGAGAGAGAAAGAGATATTGGGGAAAAGGATTTTAGAGAAAGAGAGGTTGGGGGTTAGGGGTTAGGAATTTAGAGAGAGAGAGAGAGAGAGAGAGAGATTGGGGGTCGATTAGGGTTTAGAGATTGAGAGAGATCACAGGGGGATTACTGATGGTTAGAGGTGGGTGGATAAATATATAGAGAGGGTGGAGCAATAGGTGGGTGAGTAGTGGGGGGTTTGGGTAGAGAGAGAGAGGGGGGGTTAGCAGTTAAGAAAGAGAAAGAGATTGGGGGTTAGGGTTTAGAGAGAGGGAGATGGAAAGAGAGAGATTGGTGGTTAGGGGTTTAGAGAGACAGAGATTGGTGGTTAGGGGCTTAGAGAGATAGAGACCAGTGATAACTGGTTTAGAGAGAGATAATGGGGATTAGGGGTTTAGAGAGAGAGATATTGGGGTTTACATGTTTATATATATGTATATATATATATAGAGAGAGAGAGAGAGATTGCAGATTAGGGGCTAGAAAGAAAGAGATTGGCAGTTAGGGGTTTAGAGAAAGAGATTGGAGGTAATGGGTTTAGAGAGAGAATTATTAGAGGTTAGGGATTTAGAGAGAGATATTGGAGGTTAGCGCTTTACAAAGAGAGAGAGAGAGATTGGGGGGTTAGGATTTTAGAGAGATAGATAAGGGGTTAGTGGTTCAGGGTTTAGAGAGGGAGATAGAGATAAAGAGAGATTATGGGTAAGAGGCTTAGAGAGAGAGAGATCAATTGGGTGTTCGATGCTTAGAGAGAGAGAAATGGAGATTGTAGGTTAGGGGTTTAGAGTGAGAGGGAGTGAAGGTTAGACATTTAGAGAGAGATACCAGATGTTAGTGGTATAGAGAGAGAGAGAGAGAGAGAGAGAGAGAGAGATTTTGGGGATTAGTGGTATAAAGAGGGAGAGATTGGGGATTAGTGGTATAGAGAGAGAGATATTGAGGGTTAGTGATATATATATATATGGAGAGAGAGAGAGAATGGGGGTTAATAGGGGTTTAGAGATAGAGAGAGATTGTAGGGGGAGTATTGATAGTTAGTGGTGGCAGGGAGATACTAGACATAAAAGGTGGTGAGGGGAGGATGAGTTAGGAGTGATGGTTTTGGGACAGAAACATTGGAGGTTAGGTGTTTAGAGGGAGAGAGAATTCTAGTTAGGGTTTAAAGAGAGAGAAATTGGAGGTTGGGGATTTACAGAGAGAGAGAGAGAGAGAGATTTGGAAATAATAGGGGTTTAGAGACAGAGAGACATCACTGAGGGAGTATGGATTGTTAGTGGTCAGGGGGGAGGGTAGGTGGACGAGGAGTGAGGATTTGAGGAGAGAGAGAGAGAGATATTGGAGGTTAGGGATTTAGAAAGAGAGAGATGGACTGGGTGTTAGGTTTTTAGAGAGAGAGAGATTGGGAATTAGAGGTTAGGGGTTTAGAGAGAGAGAGAGAGATTGGAGATAAGGGGTTTAGAGAGATACATATTGGAGGTTAGAGGTTAGGAATTTAGAGAGAGATAGAGAGATTGGAGGTTGATTAGGGTTTAGAGATAGAGAGAGATCATAGGGGGATTATTAATGGTTAGAGTTGAGTGGATAAATATGTAGAGAGGGGGGAGGAATAGGTGGGTGAGGAGTGGGGGTTTTGGGTAGAGAGAGAGACGGGGGGTTAGGAGTTAAGAGAGAGAGAGAGATTGTGGGTTAGGCTTTAAGAGAGAGAGATAGAAAGAGAGAGATTGGTGGTTAGGGGTTTAGACATAGACAGATTGGGGGTTAGGGGCTTAGAGAGAGAGACCAGTGATTAGTGTTTTAGAGAGAGAAATTGGAGATTAGGGGTTTAGAGAAAGAGAGATTGGGGTTAGAGATTAGGGATTAGGGGTTTAGAGAGAGAGAGAGAGAGAGAAAGGGACAGATAGAGATATTTTGGTTTAAGGGTTGAGAGAGAGAGAGAGAGAGATATTGGGGGTTATGGTTTGAGAGAGAGAGAGAGAGATATTGGGGGTTATGGTTTGAGAGAGAGAGAGAGAGGTTTAGGGGTTTAGAGAGAGAGACAGGGGGTTAGGGGTTTATATATAGAGAGAGATCGGGGGGAGTTTCAGAGAGAGAGATATTGGAGGTTAGATATTTACACACACAGAGAGAGAGAGAGAGAGAGAGAGAGAGAGAGATCGGGGTTAGGATTTTAGAGAGAGATTTAAGTGGTCAGGGTTTGAGGGTTTAGAGAGGGAGAGATAGATAAAGAGAGATTAGGGGTAAGGGGCTTAGAGAGAGGGATAAATTGGAGGTTAGAGAGAGAGATCAATTGGGTGTTGGGTGCTTAGAGAGAGAGATATGGAGATTGTGGGTTAGGGGTTTAGAGTGAGAGGGAGTAAAGGTTAGGCATTTAGAGAGAGATACAATATGTTAGTGGTATAGAGAGAGAGAGATTGGGGATTAGTGTTATAAAGAGAGAGAGATTAGGAGTTAGGGGTTAGGGGTTTAGATAGATAGAGAGAGGTAGGGAGAGATTGAGAGTTATGGGTTAGGGGTTAGGGGTTTAGAGAGAGAGTGAGAGAGAGAGATTAGAGGTTAGGGGTTTAGAGAGAGAGAGAGAGAAAGGGAGAGATTGGGGGTTAGGGATTTAGAGAGAGAAAGGGAGAGATTGGGGTTGGGGGTTTAGAGAGAGGGAGAGAGATATTGGGGGTTAGGGGTTTAGAGAGAGAGATATTGGGGTTTAGGGGTTTAGAGAGTTATTGAGTGTCAGGGATTTAGAGAGAGAGAGAGAGAGAGAGAGAGAGAGAGAGAGATTTATGGTTAGGGGTTCGGAAAGAGAGAGACTAGGGGTTATGGGTTTAGAGAGAGAGAGAGAGAGAGATTGGGGGTTAGTGGTTTAGGGAGAGAGATTGGTGGTTAGGTGTTTAGAGAGAGAGATTGGTGGTTAGGGATTTAGAGAGAGAGAGAGAGATTCGGGGTTAGCGGTTTAGAGAGAGAGAGATAGATAAGGAGGGATGGGTAGGTGGGTGCAGAGTGGGGGTTTTAGGGGAGAGAGAGAGATTAGGGTTTGGTGGCTCAAAGAGAGAGAGAGAGAGAGAGAGAGAGAGAGAGAGAAAGAAAGAAAGGTTGGGGGTTATGGCTTTTGAGAGAGAGAGAGATTGGGTGTTAGGCATTGAGAGACATAGAGAGAGAGACAGAGAGAGAGAGAGAGAGAGAGAGAGAGAGAGAGAGAGAGAGATTGGGGGTTAGGGGTTCAAATAATGAGAGAGATCAAAGGTTGGGGGCTTAGATAGATAGAGATTTAGAGAGAGAGAGAGAGAGAGAGAGAGAGAGAGATGGGAGGTGAGGGGTTAGAGAGAGAGAGAGAGAGATAGGGAGAGAGAGGGTTTCATGGTCAGAGTATTTAGAGAGAAAAAGAGAGAGAGAGATTAGTGGTTTAGGAAGAGAGACTGGGGTTTAGGGTTTTAGAGGGAGAGAGACTAGGGGTTAGGGGTTTAGAGAGAGAGAGAGAGAGAGATAGGGGGTTAAGGGTTTAGAGAGAAAGAGAGGAAGAAAGATTGGCGGTTATAGTTTTAGAGAGAGAGAGAGAGAGATTGGGGTTTAGGGATTTAGAGAGAGAGAGAGAGAGAGAGAGAGAGAGAGAGAAATTGGAGGTTAGTAGTTTAGAGAGAGAGAGAAAGAGATTGGGGATTATGGGTTTAGAGAGAGAGGGAGAGAAAGAGAGAGATTGGGGGTTAATAAGGGTTTAAAGATAAAGATTGGGTTAGGTGAGGCGGTTTTGGGAGAGAAAGATTGGAGGTTAGGGGTTTAGAGGGAGAGAGAATTTTTGTTAGGGTTTGGAGAGAGAGAGAGATTGTAGGTTGAGTTTTTAGAGAGAGAGAGATAGAGAGATTGGAGGTTGGGGATTTAGAGAGAGAGAGAGAGAGATATTTGGCGTTAATAGGGGTTTAGATATAGAGACAGATCACTGTGGGAGTATGGATTGTTAGTGGTCATGGGGGAGAGACATAAATAGGTGAAAGGGTATGTGGACGAGGACTGAGGGTTTAAGGAGAGAGAGAGAGAGAGAGAGAGAGAGAGAGAGAGAGATTCCAGGATAGAGCTATAAATAGAGAGAAAGAGGGGCATTTAAATAGAGAAATTGGAGGTTTAGAGAGAGAGAAAGAGATGTTGGGGGCTAGTGCTTTAGAGAAAGAGATAAAAAGAGAGAGATTGGGGGTAAGGAGTTTAGAGAGAGATATTGATTGGGTATTAGGACTTTAGAGAGAGAAATAGAGAGATACTTGGGGTTAGAGGCTTAGAGAGAGATAGATATATCTGGGTTTAGGGGTTTAGAGAGAGAGAGAAAAAGGAGAGAGATTGGTGGTTAGGGATTTAGAGAAAGAGAGGCTGGGTGTAAAGGGTTTAGAGAGAATGATAGTTGGGGTTAGGGGTGTTGAGAGAGTGAAAGAGAGAGATTCAATAGTAGGGGTTTGGATAGAGAGAGAGAGAGAGTGGCGGTTAGAGGTTTAGATAGAGAAAGGGAGAGGGACAGAGGGAGAGATATTGGAGTTTAGGTGCTTATAGAGAGAGATATGTGGTTGTGAGTGGTCTAGAGAGAGAGAGATTGAGTACCAGGGCTTTAGATAGATAGATAGAGAGATAGAGAGATTGTCGGTTAGAATCTTAGATAGATAGAGAGAGAGGGAGAGATATTGGAGGTTAAAGGTTTAGAAAGAGAGAGATATATTGGGTATTAGGGGTTTAGAGAGAGAGAGAGAAATTGGGGGTTAGAGGTTAGGGGATATAGGTTTAGAGAGAGAGAGAGAAATATTGTGATTTAGTGGTTTAGAGAGAGAGAGAGAGAGAGAGAGAGAGAGAGAGAGAGATTGTGGGTCGATTAGGGTTTAGAGATTGAGAGAGATCACAGGGAGATTACTAATGGTTAGACGTGGGTGGATAAATATATAGAAAGGGGGGAGGAGTAGTCTGAGGGTTTAGAGAGAGAGATAGAGAGATTGGAGGTTGGGGGTTTAGAGAGAGAGAGAGAGAGAGAGAGATTTGGCATTAATAGGGGTTTTTGATATAGAGAGAGATCACTGTGGGAGTATGGATTGTTAGTGTTCATGGGGGAGCGACATAGATAGGTGTATGTGGACGAGGAGTGAGGGTTTGAGGAGAGAGAGAGATTCCAGGATAGAGTTATAAATAGATAGAAAGAGGGGCATTTAAATAGAGAATTTGGAGGTTTAGAGAGAGAGAGAGAGATGTTGGGGGCTAGTGCTTTAGAGAAAGAGATAAAAAAAGAGAGATTGGGCGTAAGGGGTTTAGAGAGAGAAATTAGAGGTTAGAGAGGGAGATATTGGTTGGGTGTTAGGAGTTTAGAGAGACAGGGAAATAGGATCAGGGGTTTAGAGAGAGATAGAGAGATATTTGGGGTTAGAGGCTTAGAGAGAAAGATATATATCTGGGTTTAGGGGTTTAGAGAGAGAGAAAAAAAGAAGAGAGATTGGTGGTTAGGGGTTCTGAGAAAGAGAGGCTAGGAGTAAGGCGTTTAGAGAGAATGATAGTTGGGGTTAGGGGTTGAGAGAGAGAGAGAGAGAGTGGCGGTTAGAGGTTTAGATAGAGAAAGAGAGAGAGAGAGAGAGAGAGAGAGAGAGGGAGAGATATTGGAGTTTAGCGGCTTAGAGAGAGAGAGAGATATGTTGGGCATGAGTGGTCTAGAGAGAGATAGATTGAGGACTAGGGGTTTGTATATATAGATAGAGAGAGAGAGAGATTGCCGGTTAGAGTCTTAGATAGATAGAGAGAGAGGGAGAGATATTGGAGGTTAGGGATTTAGAAAGAGAGATATATATTGGGTATTAGGGGTTTAGAGAGAGAGAGAGAGATTGTGGGTTAGAGGTTAGGGGTTATAGGTTTAGAGAGAGAGAGAGAAATATTGTGATTTACTGGTTTAGAGAGAGAGAGAAAGAGATATCGGGAATAAGGATTTTAGAGAGAGAGAGGTTGGGGGTTAGGGGTTAGGAATTTAGAGAGAGAGAGAGAGAGAGAGAAAGAGAGAGAGATTGGGGGTTGATTAGAGTTTAGAGATTGAGAGAGATCACAGGGGGATTACTGATGGTTAGAGTTGGGTGGATAAAGATATAGAGAGGGGGGAGGAGTAGGTGGGTGAGGAGTGAGGGGTTTGGGTAGAAAGAGAGAGGAGGGGGTTAGTAGTTGAGAGAGAGAGAGAGAGAGAGATTGGGGGTTAGGGTTTATAGAGAGGGAGATAGAAAGAGAGAGATTGGTTGTTAGGGGTTTAGAGAGAAAGAGATTGGTGGTTAGGGTCTTAGAGAGACAGAGACCAGTGATAAGTGGTTTAGAGAGAGCTAATGCGGATTAGGGGTACAGAGAGAGAGAGAGATTGTAGATTGGGGTTAGAGAGAAAGAGATTAGCTGTTAGGGGTTTAGAGAAAGAGATTGGAGGTAATGGGTTTAGAGAGAGAAATATTAGAGGTTAGGGATTTAGAGAGAGAAAGATTGGGGATTATTGTGTTAGAGAGAGATATTGGGGGTTAGGGGTTTAGATAGATAGATAGAGAGAGAGAGAGAGAGAGAGAGAGAGAGAGAGAGATTGGGGGTTATAGTTCTAGATAGAGATAGAGAGAGGCATGGAGGTTTAGAGAGAGAGATATTAGAGGTTAGGGATTTACAGAGAGAGAGAGAGAGAGAGAGAGAGAGAGAGAGAGATTGGGGGTTAGGATTTTAGAGAGATAGATAAGAGGTTAGTGGTCCAGGGTTTAGAGAGGGAGATAGAGATAAAGAGAGATTAAGGGTAAGGGGATGAGAGAGAGAGAGAAATTGGATGTTAGAGAGAGAGAGAGAGATCAGTTGGGTGTTCGGTGCTTAGAGAGAGAGAAATGGAGATTGTTGGTTAGGGGTTTAGAGTGAGAGGGAGTGAAGGTTAGATGTTTAAAGAGAGATACCATATGTTAATGGTATAGAGAGAGAGAGAGAGAGAGAGAGAGAGAGAGAGAGAGAGAGAGAAATTGGGGATTAGTGGTATAAAGAGAGAGAGATTTATATATATCACTAATCCCCAATAGAGAGATTGGGGGTTAATAGGGGTTTAGAGATAGAGAGAGATCACAGGGAGAGTATGGATGGTTAGTGGTGGCAAGGAGATAGACATAAAAGGTGGTGAGGGGTGGATGGGTTAGGAGTGGCGGTTTTGGGAGAGAAACATTGGAGGTTAGGGGTTGAGAGGGAGAGAGAATTATGGTTAGGGTTTAAAGAGACAGATATTGGAGGTTTGGGATTTATAGAGAGAGAGAGAGAGAGAGAGAGATTTGGCGTTAATAGGAGTTTAGATACAGAGAGAGATCATTGTGGGAGTCTGGATTGTTAGTGGTCAGGGGGGAGATACATAAATAAGGGGGAGGGTAGGTGGACAAGGAGTGAGGGTTTGAGGAGAGAGAGAGAGAGAGAGAGAGAGAGAGAGAGAGAGAGAGAGAGAGAGTGGGGGGGGGCATTTAAATAGCTAAATTAGAGGTTTAGAGAGAGAGAAAGATGTTGGGGTCTAGTGATTTAGAGAAAGAGAAAAAAGAGAGAGATTGGGGGTAAAGGCTTTAGAGAGAGAGATTAGAGGCTAGTGAGAGAGATATCGATTGGATGTTAGGGGGTTTAGAGAGACAGAGAGAGAAAGAGGTTTAGGGGTTTAGAGAGAGTGAGATATTTTGGGTTAGATGCTTAGAGACAGAGATATATATATCCGGGGTTAGGGGTTTAAAGAGAGAGAGAAAAAATGAGAGAGATTGGTGGTTAAACGTTTAGAGAAAGAGAGAGGCTAGGGATAAGGGGTTTAGATAGAATGATATTAGGGGTTAGCAGTTTAGAGAGAGAGCGAGAGAGAGGAATAGGGGTTTGGAGAGAGAGAGAGAGAGAGAGAGAGAGAGAGAGAGTCGGTTAGAGGTTTAGATATATATATAGAGAGAGAGAGATTGGAGGTTAGGGGCATAAAGAGAGAGATAGGTTGGGAGTTAGGGGTCTAGAGAGAGAGATTGAGGACTAGGGGTTTGGATATATATATATATATATATATATATATAGAGAGAGAGAGAGAGAGAGAGAGATTGGCAATTAGAGGTTTGGATAGATAGAGAGAGAGGGAGAGACATTGGAGGTTAGGGGTTTAGAAAGAGAGAGATAGACTGGGTATTAGGTGTTTTGAGAGAGAGAGATTAGGGGTTTAGAGGGAGAGAGAGAGAGAGAGAGAGAGAGAAATATTGGGGTTTAGTGGTTTAGAGAGAGAGAGAGAAAGAGATATTGGGGATAAGGGGTTTAGAGAGAGACATATTGGAGGTTAGGGGTTAGAAATTTAGAGAGAGATAGAGAGATTGGAAGTTGATTAGGGTTTACAGATACAGAGAGATCATAGGGGGATTATTGATGGTTAGAGGTGAGTGGATAAATATTTAGAGAGGGGGGAGGAGTAGGCAGGTGAGGAGTGGGGGGTTTGGGTAGACAGAGACACGGGAGGTTAGGATTTGAGAGAGAGAGAGATTGGGGGTTAGGATTGAGAGAGAGAGAGATAGAAAGAGAGATATTGGTGGTTAGGGGTTTAGAGATAGACAAATTGGGGCTTAGGGGCTTAGAGAGAGAGAGACTATTGATTAGTGTTTTAGAGAGAGAAATTGGAGATTAGGGGTTTAGAGAGAGAGAGATTGGGGTTTACAGTTTTATAAATATATATATATATATATATATATATATAGAGAGAGAGAGAGAGAGAGAGAGAGAGAGCAGGTTAGGGGTCTAGAGAGAAAAAGATTGGCAGTTAGGGGTTTAAAGAGAGAGAGATTGGAGGTAATGGGGTTAAAGAGAGAAAGATTATAGGTTAGGGGTTTAGAGAGAGAGAGAGAGATTGGGGGTTAAGGTTTGAGAGAGAGAGAGAGGGTTAGGGGCTTAGAGATAGAGATAGGGGGTTAGGGGTTTATATATAAAGATAGGTTGGGGGTTATAGTTCTAAATAGAGATAGATAGAGGGAGGGGGTTCAGAGAGAGAGAGAGAGATAAGTGGCTAAGGGTTTAGGGTTTAGAGAGGGAGAGAGAGATAAAGGGATATTAGGGGTAAGGGGCTTAGAGAGAGAGATAAATTGGAGGTTAGAGAGAGAGATCAATTGGGTGTTGGGTGCTGAGAGAGAGAGAGAGAGAGATGGAGATTGTGGATTAGGGGTTTAGAGTGAGAGGGAGTGAAGGTTAGGAGTTTAGAGAGAGATACAAGATGTTAGTGGTATAGAGAGAGAGAGATTGGGGATTAGTGGTATAAAAAGAGAGAGATTGGGGATTAGTGGTAAAGAGAGAGATATTGGGGGTTAGTGATATATATATATGTGTGTGTGTGTGTGTGTGTGTGTGGAGAGAGATATTGGGGGTTAATAGGGGTTTAGAGATAGAGAGAGATCATAGGGGGAGTATGGATGGTTAGTAGTGGCGGGGAGATAGACATAAAGGGTGGTGAGGGGAGGATGGGTTAGGAGTGGTGGTTTTGAGAGAGAGAGAGAGAGAGAGAGAGATTGGGAGTTAGGCATTAGGGGTTTAGATAGATAGAGAGAGGGAGAGAGAGATTGAGGGTTATGGGTTAGCGGTTTAGAGAAAGTGTGAGAGAGAGAGATTAGAGGTTAGGGGTTTAGATAGAGAGAGAGAGAGAAAGGGAGTGATTGGGGGTTAGGGGTTTGAAGAGAGAGAGATAGAGATTTGGGTTTAGGGGTTTAGAGAGAGATATATTGGGGGTTAGAGATTTAGAGAGAGATTGGGCATCAGGGATTTAGAGAGAGAGATATTTATGGTTAGGGGTTCAGAAAGAGAGAGACTAGGGGTTAGGGGTTCAGATAGAGAGAGAGAGAGAGAGAGAGATAGGGGGTTAGGGGATTAGAGAAGGATAGATAGATAGGGTCTTAGTGGTTTAAGGAGAGAGATATTGGTGGTTAGGTGTTTAGAGAGAGAGATTGGTGGTTAGGGATTTAGAGAGAGAGAGATTGGGTGTTAGGGGTTTAGAGAGAGAGAGATTGGGTGTTAGGGGTTTAGAGAGAGAGAGATTGTAGGTTATGGGTTTGGAGATTGATAAAGATTGTAGGTTATGGGTTTAGAGAGAAATAGAGAGACATATTGTTGGTTAGGGGATCAGAGAGAGAGAAAGAGAGAAAGAGAGAGAGAGAGAGAGAGGGGGGGGGGGATGGATTTTAGAGAGGAAGAGAGAGATTTGGATTTAGGGGTTTAAATAGATAGAGATAGAGATTGGGGGTTAGAGGTTGAGAGAAAGGGAGATAAACTACAAGTTATGTGATTATAGAAAGAGATAGTGATAGAAAGAGAGGGATTGGGGGTTAGGGGTTTAGAGAGAGAGAGAGATTGGGGGTTACAGGATTAGAGAGAGATAGAGAGATTGGGGGTTACGTGTTTAGAGAGAGAGTGATAGAAAGAGAGGGATTGGTGGTTAAGGGTTTGGAGAGAGAGAGAGAGACTGTGGGTAAAGAGTTTAGAGAGAGAGAGATTAGGGGTTAGGGGTTTAGAGAGAGAGATTGGGGATTAGGGGTTTAGATAGATAGATAGAGAGAGAGATATAGGACATTAGAGAGATTTTGAGGTCAAAAAAGGGCCTCCTAAGAGATGTACTACAAAAATATGAGATATATTAAAATATTAAGAATTGGGGGTTTTATGGGGTAGGTATATATGACAAGTCACCTCCCACACTATTTTCTATGCACAATATAAATAACCATGGTTGAGTTACTTTTCAAAATTCACTAGAAATAAAATTAATAAAATAAGTCTACATTGATGTGACTAAGATTCATTGTAAATTCCCAAAAATTTATTGTCCTTTAACATTTATTTGTCTTGAACTTGTAAATGAAATTAAATAATAAAAAACATTTTTAAGAGTTTTTTTTTAAATTTCATGTTGACTTTTTATATTTAGTACTTTTCTCATAAATTTAATAATGTAATTTAATTGAGAATTTATTTACATGTAAAATGTCAATAATATTATTATAATCCACATTGCATTATTATTATTATTTATTAAACCTATTATTATTCTTTATTAGTTTGACATTATGTTATTAAATAGAATGGAGTGAATATATAATTTAAAATTAAAAACATAAAAATGATAATATATTATTTTATAAAAAAATGTGAAAGGACTTTCTTTATGAATTAAGAGTACTTCACTTGAAAATGACAATAATATTATTTTATGTGAAAGTGTGAAAAGACATTCATTATGAGTACTTTACTTGAAAATCACAATAATATTATTTTATGAAAAGACTATAATTATGAGTACTTTACTTTATGACTTAAAAGTACTTACACCACTACCTTGGTTAACTATGTGTTTTCATCCACCATAGAAAATTTGACAAATAAGCATTCTTAACTCATGCAATGCCACCTCACCAAGGGGGATGATGTCATCTACTAGAATGTGATTGGTTGTATTTTATAGTACATTTTCTTTGTTTTGAGGCCCTTTTTTGACCTCAAAATTTCTCTAATGATTGGGGGTTGCAGGCTTAGATAAATAGATAGAAAGAGAGGGGTTTAGAGAGAGAGGGAGAGATATTGAAGTTTAGGGGTTTAGAGAGAGAGAAAGAGGGAGAGATATTGAAGGTTAGGGGTTTAGAGAGAGAGAGAGAGAGAGGTTGAGATATTGAAGGTTAGGTGTTTAGAGAGAGAGAGACATTGGGGGTTAGGGGATGGGGGTTTAAAGAGAGAGAGAGAGGGATAGATTGGAGGTTATTAGTTTAGAGAATGAGACTAGGGGTAATGGGTTGAGAGAGAGAGAGAGATTGAGTGTTAAGGGTTTAGAGAGAGAGAGAGATAAAAAGATTGATATTGGGGTTAGGAGTTTAGAGAAAGAGTGAATGAGAGGGAGAGAGAAAGAGATAGATATTTGAGGTTAGGAGTTTGTAGAGAGAGAGAGAGAGAGAGGGAGAGATTGGAGGTTAAGGGTTTAGAGAGAGAGATTAGGGGTTATGGGTTCAGAGATAAGGAAATAGAGATTAGGAATTTATAGGGGTTTAGATATAGTTAGATATCATGGGGGGAGTATGGAGGGTTAATGGCAGGGAGAGGAGAGACATATAGAGGGGTGAGGGGTAGCTTGGTGATTAGTGGGGTTTGAGAGAGAGAGAGAGAGGGAGAGAGGGATTGGGGGTTAGGGGTTAATAGGGAGAGAGAGAGAGGAGGCTAGGGGTTTAGAGAGAGAGAGAGAGAGAGAGAGAGAGAGATTGGGTGTTAGGAGTTTAGAGAAATGGAGAGATATATAAGAAGATAACTTAGTCATTAGGGATCTAGAGAGAGAGGAATATTGGGGGTTAGGGGTATACAGAGAGAGATTGGTTTTTAGGGGTTTAGAGAGAGAAATTGGGGGTTAGGGGTTTAGAGAGAGAGAGAGATTGGGGGTTAATGGTTTAGAGAGAGTGAGAGATTGAAGGTAATGGGTCTATAGAGAGAGAGAGAGAGATTAGAGATCAGGGGTTAAGAGAGAGATAGATATATTTAAGGTTAGGGGTTAAGAGAGAGAGAGAGAGAGAGAGAGAGAGAGAGAGAGAGAGATTGGAGATTAGGTGTATGGAGAGTGATGGAGAGATTGGGGGTTAGTGGTTTAGAGATAGAGAGAAAGAGAGATCACGGGGGGGTATGGATGGTTAGTAGTTGGGGGAAAAGAGATTAGGGATGGGTAGGTGGGTGTAGAGTGGGGGTTTTAGGAGAGAGAGAGATCGGGGGTTAGTGGCTCAGAGAGAGAGAAAAAGAGAAGTTGGGGGTTATGGGTTTTGAGAGAGAGAGAGAGATTGGGTGTTAGGATTTTAGATAGAGGGAGAAAGAGAGAGATTGGGGATTAGGGGTTCAAAGAAGGATAGAGATTAGGGGTTCGGGGTTTAGATTGAGAGAGATTGAGAGAGAGAGAGAGATTGAGGGTTTATATGGAGAGAGATTAAGAGAGAGAGAGAGAGAGAGAAGGGGAGAGAGAGGGTTTGATGGTCAGGGGATTTAGAGAGAGAGAGAACGATTGGATTTTAGCCTGGTTTAGAGAGAGATGAGGGGTTAGGGGTTTAGAGAGAGAGATAATAGGGGTTTAGAGAGACAAATATTAGGGGTTAGGAGTTTAGAGAGAGAGAGAAAGATTGGGGGTTAGCGGTTTAGGGAGAGAGAGACATTGGGGGTTAGGAGTTTAGAGAGAGAGATTGGGGGTTAGGGGGATTTAGAGAAAGAGATATATTGGAGGTTAAGAGTTTAGGAGTTTAGAGAGAGAGGGAAATGGATTGGGGATTATGGGTTTAGAGAGAGAGAAAGGGAGAGAAAGAGAGAGATTGGGGGTTAGGGTTTATAGAGAGAGAGGGAGAGAAAGAGAAAGAGGTTGGAGGTACGTGGTTTAGAGAGAGAGATTGGAGGTTAGAGTGAGAGATCAACTTGGTGTTAGGGGTTTTGAGAGAGAGAGAGATAAAAGGATGGAGATTGGGGGTTAGGGGCTTAGAGACAGAGAAATATTGGAGGTAATGGGTTTATATATAGAGAGAAAGAGAATTGTGGTTATGGTTTAGAGAGAGAGAGGTCAAGCATTGGGATTTTTAGAGAGAGATATATATATTTGGGGTTAATAGGGGTTTAGAGATAGAGAGATATCATGTTGGAGTATGGATTGTTAGTTGTCGAGGGGCAGAGACATAGATAGGGAAAAGGGTAGGTGGATGAGGAGTGAGGGTTTGAGGAGAGAGAGAGAGAGAGAGAGAGAGAGAGAGAGAGATTGGGCTTAGGGGTCGAGGGAGAGAGTGAGAGATATTGGTTTTAGGGCTTTAGAGAGAGTGAGAGATTGGGGATTATGGGTTTAGAGAGAGAGAAAGAGAGAGAGAGAATGGGGTTATGGGTTTAGAGAGAATGGGGTTGGGTGTTAGGTTCTTAGAGAGAGATAAATAAGGAAAGAGAGAGATATATATATAAAGAGAGCGAATGGACATTAGGGTTTTAGAGATAGAGAGGGATTAGGGGTTAGGGGTTTAGAGAGAGAGAGAGAGAGAGACTGGATGTTTGGGGTTTGGAGAGGGGGGGGAAGAGATTAAGGGTAAGGAGTTTAGAGAGAGAGAGAGAAAGAGATTGGGGTTATGGGTTTAGAGAGAGAGAGATAATGGTTAGGGGTTTAGAGATAGATATAGAGGGGTTAGGGGTTTAGAGAGAGAGATAGAGGGGTTAGGGGTTCATATATATAGAGAGAGAGATATTAGAGGTTAGAGGTTTAGAGAGGGAGATTGGAGGTTATGGTGTTATAGAGAGATAGAAAGGGAAATTTTTAGGGTTAGGGGTTTAGAGAGATGGAGAGATTGGGAGTTAGGGATTTATGGAGAGATTTAGAGATTTAGGGTTAGGTGTTTAGAGGGAGTGATAGAGAGAGTGAGAGAGAGTTTTGTTGTTAGGGGTTTAGAGAGAGAGAGATAATGGGTTATGGGTTTAAAGAGAGAGAGATCATGGGTTATGGGTTTAGGGAGAGAAAGAGAGATTGGGGGGTAAGGGTTTAGAGAGAGATAGATAGATTGGAGGTTGGGGATTTAGAGAGAGTAGAGAGATTGGGGGTTAAGGGTTTAGAGAGAGAGAGTTAAGAGAGAGAAGAGAGAGATTGGGGGTTTAGAGAGGGAGAGAGATTAGGGGTTAGGGGTTTAGAGCGAAAGAGAGAGAGAACAAATTTTAGGTGTTATTGTTACATGGGTTAAAGTAGTGAAGATATTTTGGTTTTATATAAATTTACAAGGTTTTAGGACTTACAAAAATTAAAATTTGTATGATTTATAAGTGTGATGTTCTAAAATTTAGTAGTTGCAAGTTATATTGGTTGGATGAGAGTGGCTAAAGTAGCTAAGGTTTATAGGAGGTTAAAATTATAATTACCAAGGAAAGAGATCCTAACTCCTAGGTTGCATGAATAGAGTGTCAACAAAGGGGGGGTCCCTCGTTAGACCACTTTAAAAACCTTGTGTATACATGGTCGACCACCCAACTTGGGGCGTACTAGGAGGGCTTCTCTGGGAGTTATCTCCCTCCACCTATTACTAGCGCAATGGCGTCCCAGTTTCCAGCTACAACAAGGCACATGTGTCAAGATACCGAGTTAGGAAATTGTTTCCAGGCAATTTCCAAAAATGGTCCTTTGAAAACACTCTATACAAGACTTTCAATAGAACCCCTATGGTCAACATACTAATGCAAACAATATAAAAAAAATGTATACAACTTAATATTTATAAAAAACAAATATTTTCTACAATCTTATTCTCATTTAAATATTCAAATTATATATATATATATATATATATATATATATATATATATATATATATATAACCATGAAAAAAACATTAAAAAACAATTTACCAAAATTAAACAACATAGCAATTTGTAATCTAACAAATCTTGAAACTAAGAAAAAACTTTAAACTAGAACTTTAACCTATTTCAACAAATTTATCATTATTAACTTGAATTCTAAAGTATTTGAACAAACTCTATGGAAAAAACTAAATTAAGTACTAATTATAAAAACAATACATTTCACATCTCATAAAATTATAAACATAAAAAAACAGTATGGAAAATTAAGTATTCATTTTAAATTACTAAGAGAAAATTATGAAAATTTCACAATGCTTAATAAAAAAATGAAAAATTAACAAAATTAAAATAAACACAATGTTTATTTATTGAATTAAAAAATATAAATGAACTAAATTTATAATTATAAAAAAAAACATAGAAAAAAACTAAATATAGAAAAATATAGAAATTTTATATATAATGTTATTTAGTTTGTTAAATTTCATATCAAACAACGTGTATGATGGAAATACAAGTCGGCATTAAGGGGATGTGTGATCATGCTTCATGGAAACCATGTGATATGTGTTGAGAGTCTTGTTGTTTAGTGTATAAGTGTTTTTCATTTACAAGTGTGGTAAGGTATAGGAAGAATCCAATACCTTATAGAACTAAAAGCATAGTAATGTAATAAAAGGAAAGTTTTATAAGATTGCAAGTATGACCAAAAGATTCATATTAATTGGGTTGAGAAATTATAAAAAAAAAGCTATATTTCACAAGTTTTAAAAATTATACTTTGCCTAATGATTTTGAATGAAAAATAACTATTAAAACAAAACATTGAATTTATTGAAAATACAATAATAACATAATAAAAAATAATAATAATAACTTGTAAATAAAATATTTGAATGATTTGTTTCATTAATTTTTTTTCAATTAAAAATTAAAAATCATTTAATGGAAGTTTTGAATCCATCTACAAAATATTAATCAAAATATTAAAGAACATAAGTTATAAGCAAAACAAACCAAAATGCCAAAATTTTTACATTCTAACTAACTAAACTTGACACCATCAAGACGTTCATTCAAAACTTTTTTTTATTTACATATTTTCATGATGAGGAATGAATGTGGGATATAGAGTTGGCGTTTGGCGGCGAAGCCCATAATAGGATGTGTATTCCAAGGGTGGCAACCTATTATATACGGAATATTACTGGAAAAAAAATATCATAGACCATCATGGGTGGCAATCTATTATATTACGGAATATTATTAAGTAGATTGAATGAATGCCATATTACTGGAAAAAATATCCTAGACCAGGATATCAAAGTTTATGAATTCTGTCAACTCGAGGATGGACTATAAATGAACATATTTTCGTGGGATACAAAGATCATATCCCTTCAGACTAGTTATTCAAATGTAATTTGAATGAGAACCTATCGCAGCAACTCTATTTCTGCTGGAATGAGACCCTTTCGCAGCAACTCTTTTAAAGATTTCAAACGAGTGTCCTAAGGACAGTCGTTGATAACAAATTATGATGCTACTTATCCAGCTTGGTGTAAATCAAATGGTAGTTAGAATATATAGCAAACTTCACCTTTTTTGTACCTACATAATTACGAAGGAGGCCTGTGAATTATCACTTGAAATCTTAATGGACCAACTCAGGGCAGAGCAGAGATCGATGAAAGTGAATTAGAATTCGATGAACTAAGGATATACCGCAGTTAATGAACGTGTCAAACATGAAAATGAGTTCTACCGATGTTTCACTATCAGTCATTCACCAACTCAGGTGAAGGAATAATGCCAACCACCAGTCCATCAAATTGCCACGTTCTTTACACTGAAAGAACCAAGGGACGTTATGGTCGTTAATGATTACATGCTTTTCTTAGAGTCAGAAAATCCTGGATCATTTGCACGACAATCGCTAGAATAGTAGAAGATTTGGTTATAAATATGCAATCAATTTTGTACAATTTCGATACAATGAGTTAGCTCGAAGAATAAAATGAGTTATCTCGAAGAATAAGAGGAAGACACCAGAAATCAATTTTCAGAGGATACAATGAATTTTCAGATCGCTTTGAAGATTTACACTCAAAGATTACAAGTACGTTTTCTCAAGACCGTCAGTATAATCCAAGCGTACAGAGAGGGAGACGAGAATTCGGAAAGATTATATGAATCCCCTCCTGAATTTGTTGCCTTGCCCACCGAAATCTCTATGCTATGTCTAGTTGCAAGAAATGGCTTAAAATTTAGAGCTGGGGAATGAGAAATGTTATACGTCTATTAGGTTATGCCTCTAATGGTGACAGAATAAATGTCGCTAACTTAAAATTTAAAGCTCCGACCACAGGCGGAGCTAAGTGCCAGTAGCATGACCACCAGTACATCGCTTCCACCAAATTGACTTTTAATTAAGTAATATGTAGCCATGATTGTAATTTCACGCCAATTAAAAATAAAACCAAAGAAAGAAAGTAAACTCGAGAAATGGCTTCCATGGAAGGAATTTCAAAAAGATCGGTAATCAAATTCAGTTGATGAATTACATTTTTACCAGGGAAAAGGGGCTTCCCAGTCAAAATTTCAGGAAAGATGCAACCAATATTATAGATATCAATGGCAGGTGTAGCTAATTTCCTCAGAAACACTAAAGATATCGGGGTTCATAAAAATAATCCATGAAAAGCAATGAATAAAAAAATGAAGGGCAAATATTACAAACCTGACTACTCTCAATCAACCACAAATGATCTTGTAGTTTCTTCATAGGAACTGAAAAAGAACAGCAATAAATAAGGTATTGTGCCTTTTATGTCATTAGAAATGTGATTGAACACTGCTAAAAACAGCTTATATCCCGCTCCGATTTAACAATGATACTTCTAAGCTGTCACAGGTGGAGCTAAGTGCCAGTAGCATGACCACCTGTACTTCGCTTCTGGTTCAGTAATGGTCACGTGACAAAGGATTCAAATCCTCTGCAATAACAAAGATATAACTGGTGAGAATTTCAACGCCTCGGTAAACATCGAGACAAACATAAACTTGTGCAACGCCATTGTTGACACTAGTATTCAATGGTACTGTGTCGTAGGGGAACCAATCCCCTTAGAATTCAATGGTGAGGTGGTGTACCGGTACTAGGTCGTAATGGATCTTCAGGTTAAGTGGTTCAAATATGTGCTCGAATACATACCTACGGGTGCCTGGGTGGGGAAACATAGGGTTGACCACTATATGTACTGCAAAAGAATAATAAGACCTCTCTCTCAACCCGACCATAGCAAAAAATGATGAAGCTACTGGATACTAAAGCATAAATAGATGAAGCACATCCACATAGTTTGCAGCTGGATCACGCCAACAGATATCAAATGGTTGAGAGACAGTCATGCCGATAGGGATTTAATGGTTGAGAGATAATCATGGAATGGAAGACACTTTGGAATAACTCAATAGTTGGATGTATAATAAAACAATGAGATCGTCCAATTGAAATCCATTTTTCAATTGAAACGAGAATTGCGCCACCGGTGCTTCTAGAATTTCCTCCTACTACTTTACTGGCGGTCAATGTCACTGTACAGAATTTGATTTGAATGGAACTCATACTTTAGGTATGTAGTCTTCTCCTTCTCTACATTAATGCTCCTGGAATTTCTTACGTGTCATCCTGAAACATTGCTCCTTGAGTAAATTAGTCTGTGTTGATCACCATATCTTATCGGTCTGAACAGTAAATATATTCTCAGCATTCATGCAAATGGGCATGAGAAAGAGCGTTATAAAATAGAGAGCATTACCATTTGAAACGACTAAGGGGCATTACAACCTGAAACGACCAGCAACCTCATCGGTATTCTATATCTCTCTCATACTCTTTCATCACATGATCCATAACTCTACCTCTCTCATGATCTGACAGTAATGATCTATAACAGACATCCATTAGAGCATCGATAGAGTGATCCTCCCAGTAATGATCCATGAATGTTCAAGGGCCATGGCAGACGCATGATTTATGAATGTAACGCTTGGTCGATGGTAGCAGTGGCGGGTGCATGGATAGATGATGATGTATTGATTAACATGTCTAATCCACGTCACTTTGAAAAATCAATCGACATTTACCTGATCCATTGATACTTGTCGATAAGCATTACACGATAAAGGATAAGGAAGCATGTCCGTCTATCGCTAATTCCGAGATTAATCGTTGAGGGAGTTGAAATAGGGACACCTCTAAGCGTAATTATGATGGATACGAAAGCGTAAATAGAAATGAACCAATTCGTTGAGCCGTACAAGCAACATGTAGAGCAATTAAAGAGTTAGCTATGTGATGCATATGATGAACATTTCTAGGAGATTGAGCAGTTAGAAAGAGTGCACGAGATTGATGCTGCTTTATTGGTTGTAGAACATCAAGAAAACATGTATCTGTTGAAAGTGGAAAAGGAATATGCAGAGTTTAACCTAGGCTTGGCAAGTGGAAAAGGAATATTGGTTGTGCAAACAAAGGCTTGACAGGCCTCCCAACATTATTTCTGAAGATGAGTTTCTGGTATCATCTCGGTCTCTCAGTCTGGACATGTTTTAATGGCCTGTGGATAGATTCATAAACTTCTGTTGCAACAGCTTAGTTTCAAGGTTTTCCGATTGTCTCTTTTGTCTCCAGCCATACTTTCAGCCGTTTTGGGGGATGGAAGGCCTCCGGCCTGAGGAGGATATTTTGTTTGTCACTTAATTTCTGGCCGTTTGTCTTAACAGCCCTAGTTTCAGATTGCTATTTCATAACAACCAGAGACAGAAAAGTTGCCAGAGATTTTTCACTATTCAATTTAATGGAACATTCTAATGGATTCTTCACTATTCCATTTGTACAGATTTTTTTCCTCGATCAATATATGACCAATGAATGTCATGACTGATCAATATATGGCTGATTAATATATGGCCATGAATGCAGTGAAATGCAAAAGCAGGGTTTGGAAATGCAGTGAACTCTGAGTATCTATTCACAACTGTCATTTCCAGCCCGATACTCAGAGTTCGAGTTCCCGAAGACGACCAGAAAAATCATGCAGTAGAATAAATTTGTCATTAATTCCCTCAAAGAAAAAACTCTGCCCCGACAAGAAATGGGATGGCCCATTAAGGAATCTACAAACTAGATCGATGTTCACATCTTCTTTATTAGCATCTGAGGATACATTTCCTCCTCCACCCACTATAAAAAACTTGATCAATGGATGAAAGACTCAGTAATTGAGGCATTTATCATTAGTTAAACATAAACATGTTGAATTCAATTGTTTCTTATTCAGGCTATTCATATATGTTTCGTGTATTTGTTGTAATTGGTTTATTAAATTCTATCGGTGGCGTGAGGCGTATACAGGATGCCCATGTCACTAAACTCACGCGCTGGACGCAAATGCCAACACCTTCTTCACTCTTTTTGAGTGGATCATTAAGGTGTACCCACCATACTTCTTTAGCAATTTATAAGATACCTGAAAGATAGCTCTTGAAACCTTCTTCACTCTTCTTGAGTGTATCAGTCACATGCATATAGCTTTAAAAAGCTATTATTGTTGGTGGTGGGTAGTCTTGAAAAGGGGATTGACAAGATGACTCAAAATATAAAGTTTATCATACTTTAAGACACATACGTGTATTGATAGTATGATTGGAAAGATAAACCTCATCATCCATTGAACACACCTATTTTTTGAACTTTTTAAATTGTCTATCCCTCTTCATAATGACTTCTTATGCACTTAATTGCAAATAGTAATTGCAAACTAGTAGATAGCCATGTTGTCTACTTAAAGGTAGCAGGTAACAAAACTATAGAGTAACTGAGGAAGTAAATGCAATCAGGAAAGCTAGAAAATCATATAACATCTCAGCTTTAAAAAGAAATAATAACAGGACTAAACTTCAAAGCCTATCTTTATAAAATGTCAATTTCAAGAGAGATCGTCATGAATTTGGTTTTGATGTAGATATTTTATAGCCACAGATGGAGGTTTCAATGACGGATCACAACAGCTTTTATACTCTATTATTTGTTTCAAATAATTTATCCTATATTCAGACATTATTATTTATGCTATATTCAAGCATTATTTTCTTGCAAATAATTTGAAAAGACCTAGCTACAGTTAATACCACTCCACCATCGTCAAATTATTTCCCAATTCATACCTTCCATCAATTAAAGAGGCAAAGAAAATATGCAACCAATTAAATAAAATGAATTATATGTACCTGGCTGTATCAAATCCAGAGAAAGTGACGAAGTAGTTCTTTCCCAGCCCCAAATTTAAAGGCCAAATCACACCCCTCACGACCCGGGTGATCATTGGGATTCCTTTCAACAGAAAGCAACCCCGAATTCTCTGGAAAAATATGCAGCGAAGAGGTTAAATGTCACACAGCATTTTAACGTGAATTTCCAAATATATGCCTTAAAAAGGATAATTTCTGTTTGAGATTTAGCATGCCATTGTCGATACCACCACATTTAATAGGGTAAATACCTAATACACACAATAAATTCAACAATACCTCCTAAAATTAAATCAGGTATGCCAATGTCACCACGACAAATTAGCTGCCACATATAAATGAATTATGTATCTGTACACCAGTAATTATAAATAATTATACCTTTCTAAAAATTGATCCCCACCATCTACTAGCACACCTTAGTAGCTGGGCTTTGCTGCGTGCGTTGTGAGTTACCTGCGTGAGTTAATTCTCTGGAAAAATATGCAGCGAAGAGGTTAAATGTCACACAGCATTTTAACATGAATTTCCAAATATATGCCTTAGAAAGGATAATTTCTGTTTGAGATTTAGCATGCCATTGTCGATACCAGTGCATTTAATAGGGTAAATACCTAATACATACAATAAATTTAACAATACCTCCTTAAATTACACCAGGTATGCCAATGTCACCACGACAAATTAGCTGCCACATATAAATGAATTAGGTCACTGTACACCAGTAATTATAAATAATTATACCTTTCTAAAAATTGATCCCCACCATCTGCTAGCACACCTTAGTAGCTGGGCTTTGCTGGGTGTGTTGTGAGTTACCTGCGTGCGTTAATTCTCTGGAAAAATATGCAGCGAAGAGGTTAAATGTCACACAGCATTTTAACATGAATTTCCAAATATATGCCTTAAAAAGGATAATATCTGTTTGAGATTTAGCATGCCATTGTCGATACCAGTGCGTTTAATAGGGTAAATACCTAATACATACAATAAATTTAACAATACCTCCTAAAATTACACCAGGTATGCCAATATCACCACGACACATTAGCTACCACATATAAATGAATTAGGTCACTGTACAACAGTAATTATAAATAATTATACCTTTCTAAAAGTTGATCCCCACCATCTACTAGCACACCTTAGTATTCAATGGTACTGTGTCGTAGGGGAACCAATCCCCTTAGAATTCAATGGTGAGGTGGTGTACCGGTACTAGGTCGTAATGGATCTTCAGGTTAAGTGGTTCAAATATGTGCCCGAATATATACCTGCCCTTAGTCAGAACCTAACGGTGCCTATGGATGGTGTGGGTAAGTATGTACCGGCCGCATAGCACAAACATGGGCTTAAAGAGTGGGTATTCGTATGACTTAAGAAAAAATTGTGAAATTAGTGTTTGTCTGTATTAAATAACTGTGCTATCTAACAAGTCTATAAGACTGTACTGCATACATAGTTGATAACTTTCTCATCTTTCTGGTTTCCAAAGCTATGAAAATCCATTTGGTCTCGTTAGCAAGATGAATAACAGATCAACTATATCTTGAAAAACTACGTTGTTGTGGGATGTTGAACCATCTGATCCCATGGCCAGATGGTAATTATTATGGTTCCCGCTTCCACTCTACTTGCAATTCCTCGAATTCTTCACTATTCAATTTAATGGAACATTCTAATGTGGCAACCTAGGTCCATTTGTACAGATTTTTTTCCTCGATCAATATATGACCAATGAATGCCATGGCTGATAATATAATATGGCCAAGAATGCAGTGAACTCTGAGTATCTATTCACAACTGTCATTTCCAGCCCGATACTCAGAGTTCGAGTTCCCGAAGACGATCAGAAAAATCATTAATTCCCTCGAAGAAAAAATTCTGCCCCGAGATGAAATGTGATGGCCCATTAAGGAAGCTGCAAACTAGATCGATGTTCACCTCTTCTTTATTAGCATCTGAGGATACATTTCATTCTTTATTAGCATCAATGGATGAAAGAATCAGTAATTGAGGTACTTATCATTAGTTAAACATAAACATGTTGAATTTAATTGTTTCTTATTCACGCTATTCATATATGTTTTGTGTATTTGCTGTAATTGTTTTATTGAATTCTATCGGTGGCACTGTGCAGATCGTGAGGCGTATACAGGAGATGGCAGAAAGTACCTCCATCTCCATTATGGTTTGCCATCTCCATTTATGAAGGAAATCATAAAAGCATCCTGGATTAGGTTTTCCTCATTTATTTCCGTTGTTCCTCCGGGATCTTCTGCAGAGTCTCTACTACGTTTATCTTAACAAAGACGGCCAAAGATCACCCTCACTTCAACGATCTTGATAAATCCCACTTAAAAGAATTCCTATTTCAATATTTATGATTGTTCAGGCCTTCCAGATTTTTTATGTTAGTATATTTAATTCACTGAATCGTCTTGATGGAAATCTTTTGTTACTATAAATTGAAAGTATATAAATCCTACAGCCTATAAGAATAACTGAAATTTACAATTCATTGCAATGGTGCAGTATATAAATCCTACAGCCTATAAAAATAATGGATCTATGGTCGACCGACCTTCTTTACTCCTAGTAGATGAACCAGCGGATTTCTTTCCTGTTCCATTTGGGTCAGGACCGATTGACCAACAGAATATATAAACAATTTGGTCCTATCGCCTTCCCTCCAGAGAACCGATTTGCTCCAGCATTCCTCATATCGCATTCCTCATATCGCCTTCCCTCCAAGATCCACGAAAGAAAGAAACCAAAGGATCGACAAAGTCCGCAGGGCCACGGTTGATCCTCGTCCAATAGCCTACTAGGGAGATCAATACCGGGATCAGTACAATGTAAAAGTATGATGATAAATAACTCCATTAAATAAGAAAAATCCTTTGCAAATAGAAATAAACATAACCTTTTACCTTTGGAGCAGAGTCAAGAGCCTAGCTCGACGGAATGAATAAGAAAAATCCAACATGACCACAACCGACCCACTGAGTTGGGGAAGAGAGGAATGGACAGTTATTGGGTTCCTCGCAAGAGTAAAGAGGAGCCATCATCAAACTATCAACCATTGAAACCATAATCAAGTAAACTGAAGACCCTGTGCGGAAACAATGACCAAATCGCATACCAAAACCTAATCTCGAGCCCAAAACACCATGGCAGTCAGTAAAGTTAATGTTTAGAATAATCCAGGATGAGCTCCAAGTGAAGCAATAATCCATTAACTGCGCGATCATCGAAGCTGGTGAGGTTAGGTAACTGCGCGATCATCGAAGGTGCGCAAATCTTACCACCAAAAATATCAGGCTCCTTCATTCCCATAAGTTTCCCGTGTACTAATCTCGATCTTCGGTTCTGCAACAAAAATAAATTAAAAGAAACCTTTATATAAAACAACAAACTGTTTAGAATTCTAGAAATGATTTACACTTAAAGTAAAAAATCTAACTAAATAAAAAAGGACTAACTCCAAGAAATGAAAATAATCCTGGACAAGATTTAACTAATGATAACAACTAATCTTGTCTTCGCATCGGATATAAAACCCACTCACTGTTATCTATACACAATAAATATAGATTTATAAATGGAGAGACTCTATACATTGTAATAGAGACACAATCATATAACAATTTATGATCTAAAGCTAAAATGAGATAAATTCATCCTTTTTCAATGCAAACAAAAATAGATAAATAAGAATGGTGTTAACATAAAATGTAACTAACATTCTCAAAATAGCAATCTAGTATAATCTTTAGAAAAATCTTGAAGCACATTCAAAGTTTCATCTAAGAACAATGAGCATTTAATATTAAAGATAATTGTGAATCCAACTTTGAAATCATTCACACATAGGTTATATATATATTTACCAAAAAGGTGTACTTCATTGTTTGTATGAAAAAATATCCACCATCCATGTAAAGAACCCCTATTCAAAATGTTATCACTATTTATATAGAGAGAGTTATGATTTATAAAAATTTCTGCACTAATAACTATTTCCTAAAGAAAGGACAACTAACCAAACTTATTGAAAAATGTTTATTTAAACTGGAAAATCCCGAATAAGCTTGAGTTAAGACTTAAAAAGATCAAATAACACATGTTTATACAACTCATCATATGATTTGATAATATACGAAGATCAAGATTCTTACGAATCATTTGCCACATATTCAATATGATGCCACATGTACGCTATCACCATCACAGTGAAATCAAAGATAACCGCACGTCCAAATCTAAAGGAAGAAGTTCCAGCAAAATATTCACCATGAGATATGAAATGGATACCTGTTACAAGCAATGCTAACAAAAAATATCAATAGACTTTCTAATTTTAAGAGTGGCTACATAATTTTAATTCTATAGTTGCTCTAATAAAATATTTTACGAATAAACAAACATGAAAATAAAAATAAAAACAAAAAAATCTCAAAATGCAATATCTACCTCTCGAAAAATTCCTTCACATTAAGCTGTAAAATATATACATATATGATAATAGATTTACTATGCACAGTATTGAAAAAAATTGTCTAATTAAAACAGAGTATTCACTTTTTAACTATATTTATCACCTATCCTGCTGGCGGCCCTGCTGTATATACTGCAACAAAATTAAATTAAAAGAAACCTCGAACAACATGAATAATGCACAGAACTAACCCTCGTACATGAAATCACAGCTAACCCTACTTCGAGAATCGTATTTAGGGAAATCTGGTGAATCAGACTTTAATAAAATCATTAGGGAAATCTGGTGAAGTGGTTTAAACTTTAACCCCAAACTCTAAACGGAGAGGACGAAAGAATGAGGGAAGGTTGTACGAACCTGAAGCCTGACATTGGACGTACCTGAAGCCTACGCCAACTTCAGAGAAAATGAGAAACGAAAGACCTCCCTACTTCAGATACAGTAATCACAGCTCAAATACTTCAGACTCGATGTCGAACCACATTTTTACCTGTTTCAAATCAATTACCAGTCAAAACTAATTTCCAAGTTTTAGAACATTTATGTACCTGTCACTTCATTATCTTCACAGAATCCAAAATCACGGATCTTGTCATATTCTTCGTACTTAATCCTTCATCTCATCTCTGCAACTTCTCTGCAACCCAAACCAGAGTTCATTGATGGCATATCAGAGTTCATTTCAAATCATTAACCAAATGACTAACTCTATCACTATAGCTAAAACAACTATTAGATCTCTATGCATAACACACAAAATGCATAACTTCGTCGAAATCCAAGATGATGGGTTTTATCTCTACCCATGTTTCTTCTTCTCAACATCTTGCAAGTAAATAAATCCCTGGCCAACAATGCACCAATCAAAAGAAAATAAAAAGAAGAAAAAAAACAAGAAAAATCACCAATCACAATCCAAACAAATAGAAAAATCAATAAAGAAAATGCACTGTAACAGACGCCATGCATGGCTATGCAGTAAACTGAACAATCATGGACCACAAACAAACCAAATCAACGCAATTATGGAAAAGAAATCCTTTCAAACGGTCACAAGAGCTTTTTGGTAGTGGGAGCGGGTAATCTAACCGCATCTACTTTCATAGCTTTTTGGTAAATCCATCCGAATTCACATATACTTCCAGACAAAATTTGAATTCGCCAGCTGACAATGAAGCGGTTGGTAAATTTTAAGTCAAAAACATGAGAGGTAATTTAAATGTGAAGATTTAGGAATTTTTAATATATATAGGGAATATATATATATATTACATTGTTTTACTATTATATATTTAGAGGTTATATATATATTGTTTTAATATATAGAGGTAATAATGATATATATTGCATTGTTTTACTATTCTGCTCCATAAATATAAATTAAAAATTATGATTTGTGATTCATAAATAAACCCATCATATCCATGCGAATATATTAAACTTTAAACTTTATGATGATATCCATGCAAATCAGGGTAAGATATAACATAAGTTATTTTTATTATGCGACAACCGTCATAAGCTTTAATATAAAATAAATATTTAAAAAAAAAAAATTAAGCACAAACCAAAGTCTAACTTTAATTAGTGTAATAAGGTAAAAATAATATTGCAAATTGATTTCTATATGTCTCACACAAACAAGTCAGATTTGGAGCAATATTTGGTGATGTTTTGATCGAGCACGATGATTGGGAGGAGAAACAAGTCAGATTTGGAGCAATATTCGGTGATGTTTTGACTGAGCATGATGATTGGGAGGAGAGATGGTGGTGGAAGCAAATTTGGAAAGTTAAAGCATCAAAAAACCAAAGAAAACCAAGCTTTTTATGTGGTTTGCCTTAAGGATAAAAGTACCTACCTAAGATTATCTAAAGAAGTTTCAATTTAATGGTCCAAGCATATGTTATCTATGCAAGGATAGCAGTGAACATCATGTAACTCATCCTTTTCTAATTGTCCTTATGCTAAACAAGTTTGGACTGAGGTTGGGGATTGGATTGGATTGGGATTAATGATATTTAGGTGGGGATTCAATGGAAGACGGTCTTCTAAATTGGTATCATAAACTAGTTCTAAAAAAACATAGGTTAGTTCGTTTCCTAACCATATTGAGTATTTGGCTAGAGAGAACCGCAAGGAATTTTTACAACAAGCACTGACCCACTTTTCAAATTTTTGCTCTTGATAAAGATTATACATTGCATGATAAAGACAAGAAAGGAAGGGTTTTTGGGTCATCTTGTGATTGATCAGTCAAAACCTTGGGCTTTTTTCAATGGGGAGTATCCGAATGATTCTCATAAAGGCAGGATTGGTGGGATTATTTACTTACAGGATGACCATTTTATATAGATCATGGCTAATGTGGGGCCTGGAAGCAACAACAGAGATGAACTATTTTCCTTGCGTGTTGTTATGAGGGAAGCACATCGCAGAGGGATAAGAAATCTTTAGATACATGATGACTCTTAGCTTGTCATTAATTGGATGAATGATTACCTTTCCATATAAGCTATAAACATTATAAATTTCGCCTTGGATCTGAAGAAAGCTAGCAAAGCCAATACCGTAAAGCACTCAATCCCTAATCCCTATGGGCATTATATTTCTATGGGCATATATTTCGTGTTCTTTCTTTCAAATCTAAAATAAAAAACAGATATTTTACTTCTTTCTTTCACATCATAACAAGATAAACTAAGCTACAGGGATTAAAAGTACACAAATTAAATCCCTGTTTGAGAAACTAATGTATTAAAACATTAAAACATATAGGAATTAATTCTTTCTTTGAGAAACTAATGTATAGGTGGAAAAATGAAAAAGAATTTAATCTTGTTTGTTCTGTCTTTAGGTATGAAAGCCTTCTACCTTACGAATTTTTTCATTTTCTTCCTTGAAACGAATCTATAAGCAGGAAAATGCTTATTTAGTAGCTAAATAAATATTTACCATAGTCCAAGCCATATTATCATTTGCACACGAGTTTACATTGGAGCTAGACATTAATACATTCATCGTAGGAACTGCTTCCACCAAACGTGGCTTCCCCATTCCACCCTGTAAAAATGGGCAAATATCACATTCAAGAAATCAGAATTTTTTATCAAAATAGAAAGGAAATAGACCTAGATCAGAAGAGCATATAATATTACAAATACAAATATGTTCCTCACTAAATTGAGATAAAATTTAATTTCAGCAAACTCTCACCCCCATGTTTGCAATAGCTAGAGATCACCTCAATGATTCAACAATACCATGCCATGCCTCCGCCTCACAGACTCTTTGGCCAAAAGTTGTGTGTCTCTCTCAGAGCCCTTACAATCACAAACCCATACCAACACACAGAAGGACAAAAAATAACACAACCCTCTCAACATAAGGAGTTTAATAAAAAATAACAAAACCTCTTAACAAAATATCATTTATTGCATGAGGGAATCTATATCAGAGGTTCTAATATTATAAAAATTAATATTCACAAAGGATATCTAATATTATAATATTAAAAAAATGAATACTCTTCACAAAGGATGTCTTCCATGAGAAGTCCCATGACGAGGGTTTGATTGATTCCAGGCTGCACAACAAGGCTGAGTACATTGTCTCCTAACATGATCCCAGATGCGGCTTGTTTTCGTGTTGCCTACACCATGAGATGAAAAATGAGTGAGGGAATTCCTCAAACAAGTTAGATTCGAGGAGAGAAAACCTGAGTGATAATATATCGAGAGGTGTCGAGTACTGTCAATGAGTAGCTTGGATTACAGTGCAAAGATTCGTGTTCCGTTTCTTTGCAGGGTTTAACACTAGTACTTTGATCGAGGGTTTGCTTGAAAAGAGTGTCGACACTGACTTTCTAACGCTAAATGTTGGTTTAATCCCACACCCATAACAATCTCAATCGTTAAAACTCGATCTCTGCTACACCCACTAACAATTTCAGTGAGCACAAGCAAATATGAAATTTGTGTGTACCTTGTGGCGAATGGTTAGAAGAACGCTCCCCATAGCATCCATGAGAAAGAGTGGTTGTTTGAAGGGAGATGAGTAATTATCGACTGTAAAGACCAGATTTCCAAATGAATCAAGACTGTGAAACCATTTCTATTGAAGATGAGAGACTTTTTCCAAACTGTGAAGGCCACAGGAGAGCGAGATGGACAATGGGATGCACAAATCTTATCATTGTCCCACCGAAAACTGAAAGTACCTCGAAGGTGGGGACGAGGTAGAGTCCAAACATAAAAGAATCCCAAAAATATAATCAGAAAATAAACAATCAATGTTTTCAGAATTCAAACCAACCTTATTCGATAATCAGAATTCAAACACACTAATGTTTTCAGAATTCAAACCAAAATAAACACACAGAATGTTTACAGAATTCGATAAGAACGTCCCTTTCCTGTAGTTGCTTACGGGAATCTTCTTCATCACCGCCTCATCTAGGGGACAAGCCATCGAAATGTTCTGCACCCCAATTGGGTCTATCACCGAAGGGCTGAAAGAAAGTTGGGTTTCGTCATCTCCCATTCATCAGCACGCTATAATGGCTCGAATCTCATTCCATTAAAGCTTTTTTCTTTTGATAACGACTTTTTCGATGAAGAATGCATTGTCATACAACGACTACTTAGGATTTGGACTCCACAACAAAGAAAGTTTTGAATAATGTATTCAAATTAATGAAAGTTTTGAATAACGTATAGAAATTATGTTAGTTAACTCCCTTATGGTTTAAAATTTTAACTTTAGGGTACCCACACGAAGCTAGTACCCAAAATAACTGCAACAATAGCGTGTGAGCAGAAAAAATAAAACGACGTGCATGCGCCTCCAAAGGCGTGCACGCGTCTCTGCTTCGGCAATGCCGAACGTCCACGTGGACAAAAGGGGCACACACGTGCCTTTGATGCATATGCACAAAATGGCACGCACGCGTTAGTGGCGCGTGCACACCTCTATTTTTTTATAAAAAAAACAGAGCTCACGGGTTTGTCATTTTCGACAGACCCGTGAGCCCAATCTCCAACCTGCAAGCGCACTGTCAACCCAGCGAACACATCTTCGTGCACCCAAGTCGTCCTCAACACCAAGCAATCGCCCCTACACCATGGTGCCATCCGTTTCTATAGGTAGGTGCTCCTCAAAGCACAAATTTGTGTTTATTTTTATTTTTTTGTTTGTTTTCCATTTGAATTTGAATTTTAAATTTTTTTTACAATCCATTAAAAAACCAAGGAAATTTAATTGTAGGCCATCTACACACCTGAACCATCCGATGAAACCGATGAAACCCGAACTTCAGAAGACAATATGGGAACCGACAATGAACCCAATGAAAACCCAGAAGATCAATTACACCAAGGCTTAAATCAATTGAGGGCACCAAGTAATGAACTGAACAGTACCAAGGAACCCTCTTGGGTTTCCTTGGCTTCATCACTTCAAAACATTATTGAATCAATCAATATTGCACACAGTGAGATAACAAACTTGAGCCAATACAGGGCTCGAATGAGGGAACACTACTCCACTGGGTTTTCCAAAGAGCAGATAAAAGACCTCAACATCACCAAAGCCCAGTTGTATAGCAAGTTCATAGTTCCCTTGACGGGACAGCCTCCAGCTGTGACAAGGGCTCGGATTTTCATGGACTGGTGCATTTACCAGCCATGGAGAGATAACTGGAGAAATAGGTGGTTCATGGTGTTTGAAAATACCCCGTGCAACAATTTAGAGGTCCCACAGTATTTCCTTCAGAAGTTGTGGGCTGAGTTTGAGCTAGGGTATCATGTCAACTATTTTGACATCACTGAGTTTCAGGGTGTCGGCCTTGGCTCTGCCCAAGATCGACCTCAGGCACACTGCAACCCACTTAGAGGACCTCCTGCACCCAAGAGAGAGCCAAACCCCCCTCCTCAGCCACCCAGGTTTGGTAGTGGTCTAGATGAGATTCCTGACTCTGTCAGCCGTGCCACACATGACTTGCTTAGACATACCAAATTTGTGGCCATGTCTTCCCAGAGCTGGGAGGACATCGATGAGACACAGGCAGTTGCACAATCTATGGGTGCTGGCTGAGACATGCCGGGTACAGGTGGAACCCAGGCGGGGCTTTCTAGTTCTGCTAGAACAACGACACATTGTTGTTCTCACTGTGGTCATTCTTGCCATGGTGATACGCAGCAACAACCACAGGGAGCTTCATGGATCAGGTTTGCTATTGTTTTATTTAATGTTGAAGTATTTGTTGTATTTTATTTGATATTGTATTGTTTAATATATTTAACTTTGAATTACACATTGTTGACTTTATTTGTTTTATTGTTCAGTTATTCGGTGTCGGTTCTCCATCCCCCAGGTGGGAGGATGTCGGTTCCTTTGACCTCGATGGATCCATGGTGGCAGCAGAGGAGGTTGCGGCACCATACACACAGGGAATTTCTTTACTTTGAATAATTATATCCAGTTACGAGTAATTTGTGTTTAGTAATTACAAATTAATTAGCACTGAGTAATTACCATATTATCATCGTATTTTACAGTTGTGTTTATAATATTGTCTAATTTATTTGAGAGCTATAAATTCATATAATCCCACCAAAAAAAAAATGAAACCTTATAAAACATGAAAACCTAAGAAAACTATAAACATTTGTCCATGTTCACTTTAGGCATCCTAGACCTCTGATGATTATACAAATGGGAGAGAAATTTCCAAAATCTTTCATTCTTACTTGGCCAATGATGAGCCCGCAGCTGGGGTTTTGGTGATGCCCGTAGCGTCCTTCATCCTCATACTACCATCCAATGCTTGCTTGCTCTTTCTATGCTTGACCAATGCCATGTGTGTTATTGTTGCTTTGCCATTTGTCACCATGTCATCCAAGTTATCTTTGCCATGCACTCTCCTTGTCCAAATCATCCTCAAATGACCACAATATGGGTCATTTGACTCCTGGCTCAATAGGTGTGCCAATTGCTCCAATGCCCATCACTTTGTCCACCAAATCAACCTTTGTTGCCATGCCCTTATGCCATGTGTTCTACAAGATTAAACTTTGAGAATATATTACCATGGTAATTATCACTTTCCCCTGTATAATACTAATAGGTTCTTTTAATGGTAAAGGTGGTCAAATCACTTCTATGCTTCTGCTAACTTTGTTGCATTAATTGAGTTCACTGAGATGTTGTACTTGTCACTTTCACATCCACCGAGACCAATAAGAAAACTATTTATTGCTATGAATTTTCACTGCATTGTGAAAAACTCTCGGGAAAAAGAGAATCATAGTGGCCAAGCTTCTAGAAATTCCAGAACCTGATGTTTCTCATATCCTTATTACCCTAGTTTATTATCACGGGATTTCCAATTTATTGTAATACTTGAGACTTAAAGTAATCATACTACTACTCCTAGAACATGCTATTAGGAAAGACATATAAACAACGTAAAACAACTTATCACATGTATTGTCACTAAAGTTTTTGAAAATGATGTAAGGCCCATAGGGAAGAGCGATAATCTTACAAATATGGTCTATGGGGCCTTGCTATTATCTTGATTCAAATTCAACTTGGTAAAAGATTTGGCATCAAGAATACTCATTTAACTCATTCCACTCAAGATTTCTTTGATTTCAATCAAGTGATATCATTCTGACAACATAGCTATTCAATTAAGAACACATAATTACTCATTGAATGCGAAAGAACATGGCACATTCAATCTTGTAAGTAAGTTAATCTTGAAAAAGATTTATCTTTCTTCCTTTTTCTAACGATCAACACTTTAAAGTGTATTAAATAACATGCACACTAACTTAACTACTATTTAGCACCTCTTTGCAAATTTAAACAATGAGATGCCATTTTATTTGATGATGTAAATGTTATGGAAATAAAGGGACTCAAGATCCTCACTCTAGGGATGCAAATAATTTTCCATTGGGTGAATCAAGCTTGTAGGAAACTACAAATCTATAAGAAGACATCAAAACCTAGTAACTCTTCATCAAGAACCCAAACACATTACATAGGTTTCCAATTCAAATTTGTAAATGGACATGAATTCCATTCACTTATGAGGCACTGCACATCTCTCTAGGGCCAAAGGAAAAGCTCACCTACTCATGGGGATGACTCTAGAAAAGGAAAAGCTCACCATGTCACCTTCTATGCCCTCTTACCTTATTTAATTTTAATTTCATGCCATGTGACCTTCTATCCTTTCAGAATATTGAATATCATCTAACTTGAATATAAATTAATTGCAGTCATGTTTTTTAAGTACCATCGTTGTCATTCTCATTTGCATTTCGTTTAATATTGTTAATATTGTTTTTATAAATTCGGTCTAAAAATTGTAGTGTTCGCATAGGTGTCCGTGGGCTCTAGTGACCAGCCACCACCACTAGGGACCAACAATTCACCCTGTGCGCAGGTATCATGTGTATTAAAACATAAATTTAATTTCAAATATGATGACTTGTGCATGTATATTTATATTTTTGTATATTAAACTATGATGTTATAAATGTGTATGCAGGTGCGACCACATCGGCCTGCCAGTGCCGTTATTCCTCCCTCCCTAACCTTTCGGCCACCCTCTATGCCATTTGTATCCCCTGGAATACATGCCCCATTCCCCAACCCCTTCCATCCAGCCCCCCCTCCTATATAGCACCACAGTTCCATCCAACTCCCCCTTACGAATCATATCCATCTCCACCTCTGTATCTATTCCCCATGTTCCCACCCTCCCCCATCCGACCATAGCACACCACCCATCCATAGTCACCCATCCCTCTACCGCAACACAGACCTCGAGCCCCCCCCCACATTCCCCCACCACACTTGCTTCCCCTTCCAGGGTGCCCCGATCCATACTTCAGACAGTTGGGGTTTATAGCCCTAGATGTCCATCTCCACTTCGCCCACCCCAGTCCATGCCTCCTCCTGCCACCCCCCCATTTTTCCATTTCCCCCCCCCCTTCTTCAATTGTTCCCCCCACTGCTCAATCCTCTAGCCCCAAAGACCAGCCGATTTTGTTCACGGTGAAATTGACTAGTTTATCAAAATCTCGTTCAATTTTAACGGAAATTACTATATGCATCTAGTTTCAGCATTGATCTGATTGTTCTAAATGTTGCAGGGTGGCATTGCCGAGAGACTTGGATCACGGAGGAGGGAGACCCCCTCACAACTTACAGTCTCGCATGCGGTGAGTTATCCAAGATTTGAAAACTATTTTTATTTTGAAATTATGTTTTATACTTGTATAATTGCCAGGAAAAGTTGACATATTATTGTTGTCATTTCAGGGCTCAGGGGGACGTGCTCAAAGATGCCGGAAGGACCCAGCTTCCTCTAGCATGAAGAAGAGGAAGATTGATTTTGGAGATGCACCTAAGAGCTCTGAGGGTGGGCAGGAGGATTGAGAGACCCTCCTATGTACACTAGCCATGATGTGGCATTTTTGGCACGAGTTGCCATATTTTGTACAGGGCCCCATGGGCAATATTTTGTATAGGGCACGAGTTGCATTTTTTTTTATGAGGCACGAGTTGCCATTATATAGACGCTGGGAACGATGTTCCATTTTTCCAAAAAGTGTACATGATTGGATCATTTTTGCATATTAATATATGGATCTACACTTGTGTATATGAGTTTGTCTTTGATTACATTTTTGCATACATGATTTTGTCTTCGATTCACAACTCTCATATATGGATCATAGTGTTAATTGCATGTTATTTGAATGGTTATTATTTCACAAATTTGTCTTAAGAAATTACACACAACATATCCTAAATGTTTATGGTTTATTGAATGAATGTTTACAATCATCTAATCATTTACATTCTAGAAGTTACCAAACCTGCGCAAGTGGTTTACTGATTTTATTTCTAGCACATCTTTTTTATATTTATATGCTCATGGATCATATGGAAAAACATTTAATCAATTAATTTTGTGAAGATAAGATTTCAGCCATCTGTATTGAAGTGATTCAAATCACTACAACCTAGTTGGACCCTTCATAGATTGGGTAACACCCTCTTGCAAAGATTTTACTCTCTCCAAGAGGGTCTCATTCAATAATCACTTGTAAACTAATAACTATAACCTTGGCATTATTAGATAATATCATTTGTGGATGATTTTGGGAAATAAGCCAACATGTTTTAATGTGAATTTTGATTCTACAACATTATGGTTCATTGTTGATTTAAGTTTTGTGAATATCTTTATTTATCCAAGAATGATCTTTCATTTTACACATGAGCAAATATTTATTTATGAAAGGTGTCTATTGGATTAATTCACTTGCAACTTTCTGAATTAAGCACTCACATGGGACTTTAACTAAATGAAAAACACATCTTAATCTTCAAACAAGTTTGAAATCCTAAGACCTTTTCTCCAACCTTGATCTAGAAGCCTCCCTTGGCCTTTAAAGTAGGCCTAAAACTTGGGAAAATCTTTGTTGAGGTGACAGTGGCAATCATCTTTGGAAGTCGCACTTGTAGCATTAGAGGATTAGGACTTTGCCACTTGGGTGTGAAAACAAGATGTAATAGGATGCACTAGCAATTATGGATCAGAGAGATAGGGAGCGCATGCATGCGCCATCCTCCATTAATTTCCAGTTTAGATGTTTTTCCTAAATTAGCAGTTCAGTTCTAATTCTGCATTTTTTGTTTTATTTAGTTTTGCATGCATAGTGAGAGAGTGCAACTCCCTAGGCACTCATACATGAGGATTACACTCCAAGTTAAGGGGGGCAGATCTCTAGGAGGATATATGCTTGCATGCCTCAGATAATCCTAGTACAGGTGCACTTAGTTGGCCTATTTATCCATGCAACCATCAACGTCTTCATCGTCACCACCATCTTCATCTCTAACTCTAACCCTAATTCAATTTCCTTCTATAACTCTAGCCCTAACCCTCACCCAAACCCTAGCACTAAGCCATCTTCTTCATCCACACCATCACCATCACCATCACCATCATCATCATGTCTTCATCATTATCATTAACTCTAACTCTAATCCTAATTCAATTTCCTTCTATAACTCTAGCCCTAACCCTCACCCAAACCTTACCACTAAGCCATCTTCTTCATCCTCACCATCACCATCACCATCACGGTCACGGTCACCATCATCACCATGTCTTCATCATCATCATTAACTCTAACTCTAACCCTAATTCAAATTCCTTCTATAACTCTAGCCCTAACCCTTACCCAAACCCTAGCACTAAACCATCTTCTTCATCCTCACCATTACCATCACCATCACCATCACCGTCACCATCATCATCATCATTAACTCTAACTCTAACTGTAATTCAATTTCCTTTTATAACTCTAGCCCTAACCCTCACCCAAACCCTAGCACTAAGCCATATTCTTCATCCTCACCGTCACCATCACCATCACCATCACCGTCACCATCACCATCATCATCAACATCTTCATCATCACCACCATATCCATCATCATCATTAACTCTAGCTCTAACCCTAACTCTAACTCTAACTCTAACTCTAATTCTACGTTCCTCATCAACATCTCCATCATCATCATCTTCTCCATCGTCATCATCTTCATCCCCATCACCATGACCATGACCATCACTGTCACCATCACCATCATCATCACCATCATCATCATCATAAGTGCCCGGCGGATAATTTTGCAGAGTTGACCCCCGTGTGCAAAAATTGCACACTCCCTCACTGAGAAAAACCCTAGTTTCCAAGATGGACATACAAGATGCCACCGATTCCATGGGACTGGAGCAGAGGGGCACCCCTGGCAATATCCCGGCGTCCTGAATCCAACGGATTTGACGGTTCGTCGATCGGAGCCACGATCATCATTTTATGGCTCGTTCCGTCTCGCATCCAAAAGGCCTTCAGGGACACCTTCTGGATACCTGTCGGGGGCATGGAAGTACAACCGTGCAGGAAAACCAGGCTCCAGGGAGTCCTGCAAGTGTGTCTAGGCAGGTTCCGGCTAGGAACGTTGGCTGTAAGTGCCCGGTGGATGATTTTGCAGAGTTGACCGCCATGTGCAAAAATTGCACACTCCCTCACTGAGCAAAACCCTAGTTTCCAAGATGGACATACAAGATGGCACCGAGGCCATGGGGCCATAGGAGAGGGGCACCCCTGGCACTATCCCGACATCCTGAATCCAATGGAGTTGACGGTTCGTCGATCGGAGCCACGGTTAGTCGATTGGAGCCACGGTTAGTCGATCGAAGCCACGGTCATTATTCTATGGCTCGTTCCGTCTCGCATCCAAAAGGCCTTCAGGGACACCTGCTGGATACCTGCCGGGGGAATAGAATTCCAACCATGCAGCAAAACCGAGTTTCGGGGAGTCCTGCAGGTGTGTCTAGGTAGGTTCCGGCTAGGAACGCTAGCCGTAAGTTCCCGGTGGACGATTTTCCAAAGTTTACCCCAATGTGAGGGCCATCCAAATTTGCTCAAGGGGGCCATTTCTCATGCTGAGGCCCCCGGGCATGCGTGGCCACCCTGGATAGGTCCACAATGGCCATGTGGACCTGTGGGAGGCGACAGAATCCAAGTCCTCTCATTGGTTTATGTTCCGTGGCCCTGGGGCAATTCCTCCAAGTGTCCCTGAACGGCCTCGGGGTGCCCAACTAGAATGCCCGTAGCACCCGAACTGTGGCTCAGTTCGTAAATCCATCAATTCCAGTGGGTCTGGGACAACAGGTTTCAGCTAGGGGACCCCGCATAGCATCCCCCGAAGACCCGAAAGCAGTGCCAATTGGCCATCTCTGTAGCTATGTATTTGCTCAGTGATGGCCATTCCAGATTCACTCAAGGGGTGCATTTCTCATCCGGAGGCCCCTGGGCATGCATGGCCACCGTGGAAAGGTCCATAATGGCCATGTGGACTTGTGGGAGGTGATGGAATCCAAGTCCTCTCATCGGTTTGGGTTTCATTGCCCCGGGGAAAATCCTCCAAGTGTCCCTGAATGGCCTCGGGGTGCCCTACTAGAATGCCTATATAACTCGAACCGTGGCTCGGTTCGTGAATCCGTCAATTCTAGTGGGTCGAGCATGGCATTTTTCAGCTCGGAGCCCCCCCAAAGCGTCCCCCGAAGACCCGGAAGCAGTGCCAACGAGCCATCTCTAGAGATAGGGTTTTTCTCAATGATGGCCATTCCAAATTCACTCAAGGGGGCCATTTCTCATCCGGATGGCCCCGGACATGCATGGCCACCGTGGATAGGTCCACAATGGCCATGTGGACCTATGGGAGGTGATGGAATCCAAGTCCTCTCGTCCGTTTGGGTTCTGTGGCCCTGGGGAAATTCCTCCAAGTGTCCCTTAACAGCCTTGGGGTGCCTGACTAGAATGCCCGTAGCACCCGAACCGTGGTTCGGTTCGCAAATCCGTCAATTCCGGTGGGTCTAGGACAACGGGTTTTAGCTAGGGGACCCCCCACAGTGTCCCTTGAATACCCGGAAGCAGTGCTAATGGGCCATCTCCGGAGCTAGGGTTTTGATCAGTGATGGCCATTCCAACTTCGCTCAAGGGATGCATTTCTCATCCGGAGGCCCCCGGGCATGCGTGGCCACCGTGGACAGGTCTACAATGGCCACATGGACTTGTGGGAGGTGATGGAATCCAAGTCCTCTCATCGGTTTGGGTTCCGTGGCCCCGGGGAAAATCCTTCAAGTGTCCTTGAACGGCCCCGGGGTGCCCGACTAGAATGCCCGTAGCACTCGAACCATGGCTCGGTTCACAAATCCATTGATTCTAGTGGGTATGACATGGAGGGTTTCAACTAGGAGCCCCCCCAAATCATCCCTCGAAGACCTAGAAGCGGTTCCAACGAGCCATCTTCGGAGCTAGGTTTTTCTCAATGATGGCCATTCCAAATTCGCTCAAGGGGGCCATTTCTCGTCCGGATGCCCTCGGGCATGTGTGGCCACCGTGGATAGGTCCACAATGGTCACATGGACCTGTGGGAGATGACAGAATCCAAGTCCTCTCGCTGGGTTGGGTGCCCGACCAAAATGCCTGTAGCATCCGAGCCGTGGCTCGTTTCGTGAATCCATCGATTCCAGTGGGTCCGAGACGATGGGTTTCAACTCGGGGATCCCCCACAGCATCCCCCGAAGACCCGAAAGCTGTGCCAATGAGCCATATTTGGAGCTAGGGTTTCGCTCAGTGATGGCCATTCCAAATTTGCTCAAGGGGGCCATTTCTCGCTCGGATGCCCCTAGGCATGCATGGCCACTGTGGACAGGTCCACAATGGCCACGTAAGTGCCCGATAGATGATTTTGCAGAGTTGACTCCCGAGTGCAAAAATTGCACACTTCGATGGGTGAGCGGCTTACAGAAGGAAATATGGCGGTTGTAGGTATCTATGCTTTTCTTCCGACGAAAAATGTAACAGGATTTCCATTTATAATATAGGCATATTTTTTACTGGTTTTGTCAAGAGAAAGTATCATTTTCAATAACAAGTGGAACCAGGGAATCCTTCGTTGTGTTCCATTAGCCCTTTGTTCAACATTTTGTGCTCTGGTAAGTGGTAATTCACCTCTATCATCGAAAACTTGGGTCTATAGGTACCTTCCCTTTCATATTCCTCGTAATAAACAAGAGTTTTATAATAGCTTGAATTTTTTGGGTGTGGTTATCTCCCTGTATTCGGTTGTCTGATTGGTTGACAAGCTTTCCTAAAAATTTGTACATTGAACTTCTTTGTTTTATTCCTGAAAATTGGAAGGGATTTTCAAGTCACCTGCAAAATGCTCCTTTGTTGAAATTTGTAAGTTCTTCCAACAACATTGATCTGGATAGTGTATCAAATGCTGCCGTCCACACCAGAATTTATCTTTCGTCAAAGGAGTCGCACATATTGTGGCTGACCAAATGGTCTGGGGAGCTTGGAAGTGCCGCAAAATATTATTCCATGCCTGAAGCTACCCAGAAGGAAATTATAAATTTAGATCCTCGAGATGGTGAGAAACTGTATGAGTGGTTGAATCAGTATCCTAAAATTACTGAGATTTCTATCTCAAAGTTTGATGAGCGGCTCCTAGATGTAGTATTAGACTCAACAGACAGTAAACTTGTTATCACCACTGCACATTTTTTGCACTATTCATCTGCAAATAACTACGTCTGGCCCGAAGAGCTTACCGGTCTTTGCAAGAATATTCCCGTAGTGGATGAAGGTGGCAACATCATTAGGGTATGAGGCTCTCTGAAGTTTCTCCAACCTGCATCCACGAGTAATTGGGCCAAGTTAATTGGGCCAAGGTGTCCCTAAACGGCCCCGGGGTGCCCGACTAGAATGCCCGTAGCACTCGAACTGTGGCTCGGTTTGTAAATCCATCAATTTCGGTGGGTCTGGGATTGCAGGTTTCAGCTAGAGGAACCCACACAGCATCCCCCAAAGACCCGAAAGCAGTGCCAATGGGCCATCTCTGGAGCTAGGTTTTTGCTCAGTGATGGCCATTCCAGATCCGCTCAAGGGGTGCATTTCTCGTCCGGAGGCCCCCGGGCATGCGCGACCACTATGGACAGGTCCATAATGGCCACGTGGACTTGTGGGAGGTGATGGAATCCAATTCCTCTCGTTGGTTTGGGTTCCGTGGCCCCGGGGAAAATCCTCCAAGTGTCCCTGAACGGCCCTGGGGTGCCCGACTAGAATGCCTCTAGCACTCGAACCGTGGCTCGGTTCACGAATCCGTCGATTCTAGTGGGTCTGGCATGGTGGGTTTCAGCTAGGAACCCCCCCAAAGTGTCACCCGAAGACCCAAAAGTAGTGCCAACGAGCCGTCTCCGGAGCTAGGGTTTTGCTCAGTGGTGGCCATTCCAAATTCGCTCAAGGGGGCCATTTCTCGTCTGGATGCCCCCGGGCATGCGTGGCCACTGTGGATAGGTCCACAATGGCCATGTGGACCTGTGGGAGGTGATGGAATCCAATTCCTCTCGTCGGTTTGGGTTCCGTGGCCCTGGAGCAAATCCCCGAAGTGTCCCTGAACGACCATCACTGAGCAAAACCCTAGCTCCGGAGATGTCTCATTGGCACAACTTCTGGGTCTTCGGGGGACACTCTGAGGGGTCCCCTAGCTGAAACCCACCATCTTGAACCCATTGGAATCAACGGATTCGCAAACCGAGCCACGTTTCGGGTGCTACGGGAATTCTAGTCAGGCACCCCGGGGTCGTTTAGGGCCACTTGGAGGATTTGCACCAGGGCCACAAAACCCACCTCGGCGAGAGGAATTGGATTCTGTTGCCTCCCACAGGTCCATGTGGCTATTGTGGAACTGTCCATAGTGGCCATGCATGTTCGGGGGCATCCAGACGAGAAATGCCCCCCTTGAGAAAATGTGGAATGGCCATCATTGAGCAAAACCCTAGCTCTGGAGATGGCTCGTTGGCACCACTTTCGGGTCTTTGGAGGACGTTGTGGGGGGGATCCTAGTTGAAACCCGTCATCCCAGACCCACCGGAATCGACAGATTCACAAAACGAGCCACGGTTTGGGTGCTATGGGTATTCTAGTCGGGCACCCCGGGGCCGTTCAGGGACACTTGGAGGATTTGCCCCAAAGCCACGGAACCCAAACCGACGAGAGGACTTGGATTTCGTCGCCTCCCATAGGTCCACATGGCCATTGTGGACCTGTCCACGATGGCCAAGCATGCCTAGGGACCTCCGGACGAGAAATGCACCCCTTGAGCGAATCTGAAATGACCATCACTGAGCAAAATCCTAGCTCCGGAGATGGCCCATTAACACCGCTTTCGAGTCTTCGGGGGACGCTGTTTGGGGGCCACTAGCTGAAACCTGTCATCCTGGACCCACTAGAATCGACAAATTTGCGAACTGAGCCATAGTTCGGGTGCTACAGGCATTCTAGTCGGGCACCCCAGGGCCGTTCCAGGACACTTGGAGGATTTTCCCCAGGGACTCCAGTCCTCGGTAATTGCTTTGATCCAAGTGGCATCCAACAAAATTCATGCTCTTCCATCAGATTTTCCTTCTATGATTTGTTTTGAAACTTGCACAAATATGATTGGACAATCTGGCAATGCATGTGCATATATAGAAAATTACACCTGCAGCCAGTTTGTATTATTCCTTAAAGCATCGCATCAGTCATTTCATAAGCAAACTCACTCACTCATAATTTGAAATGAAACTTCAACTATAGGAGCTAGATCAAACATATAAAAATAAATCAAAAATTTAAAACAAAATAAGTCAAAAACCTAAACAAAACAAAATTATGAAAATAATTCAACAAAATGAAAAGATTGGAAAAAATCATCAACTAGGAAGGTACAGCTAGTGTTCCTAGCTATAACCTTCCTAGATACACCTTCAGGACTCCCCGAATCCCGGTTTTGCTGCATGGTTGGAGTTCTATGCCCCCGACAGGTATTCAACATGTGTCCCTGAAGGCCTTTTGGATGCGAGATGGAACAAGCCATAGAATGACGAACCTGGTTCAGATCGGTGAACCGTCGACTTCGTTGGATTCAGGACGCCGGGATAGTGCCAGGGGTGCCCCTCTCCTTTGGTCCCATGGCCCTCGTGCCATCTTGTACGTCCATCTTGGAAACTAGGGTTTTGCTCAGTGAGGGAGTGTGCAATTTTTACAAACGGGGGTCAACTCTGCAAAATCATCCGCCAGGCACTTACGTCCAGCGTTCCCAGCTAGAACCTTCCTAGACACACCTGCAGGACTCCGCAGAGCTCGGTTTTGCTGCATGGTTGGACTTCCATGCCCCCGACAAGTATCCAGCAGGTGTGCCTGAAGGCCTTTTGGATGCGAGACAGAACGAGCCATAGAATGACGATCGTGGCTCTGATCGATGAACCGTCGACTCCATTGGATTCAGGACACTAGGATAGTGCTAGGGGTACCCCTCTCCTCTCGTCTTGTGGTTCCAGTGCCATCTTGTATGTCCATCTTGGAAACTAGGGTTTTGCTTAGTAGGGGAGTGTGTAATTTTTGCACACGGGGGTCAACTCTGCAAAATTGTCTGCTGGGAATTTATGATGATGATGATGGTGATGATGATGGTGATGATGATGGTGATGGTGACGGTGATGGATATGGTCATGGTCATGGTGATGGTGATGAAGATGATGGCGATGGAGAAGATGATGATGATGGAGATGTTGATGAGGAACCTACAGTTAGAGTTAGAGTTAGGGTTAGAGTTAGAGTTAATGATGATGATTGATATGGTGGTGATGATAAAGATGTTGATGATGATGGTGATGGTGATGGTGATGGTGGTGGTGAGGATGAAGAAGATGGCTTAGTGCTAGGGTTTGGGTGAGGGTTAGGGGTAGAGTTATAGAAGGAAATTGAATTAGGGTTAGAGTTAGAGTTAATGATGATGATGAAGATGGTGGTGATGATGAAGATGTTCATGGTGATGGTGATTGTGATGGTGATGGTGATGATGATGAAGATGGCTTAGTGCTAGGGTTTGGGTGAGGGTTAGGGCTAGAGTTATAGAAGGAAATTGAATAATGGTTAGAGTTATAGTTTACAATGATGATGAAGATGGTGTTGATGATGAAGACATGATGATGATGGTGATGTTGATGGTGATGGTGATGGTGAGGATGAAGAAGATGGCTTAGTGCTAGGGTTTGGGTGAGGGTTAGGGATAGAGTTATAGAAGAAACTTTAATTAGGGTTAGAGTTAGAGTTAATGATGATGATGAAGATGGTGGTGATGATGAAGACGTTGACAGTGATGGTGATTGTGATGGTGATGGTGATGATGAAGAAGATGGTTTAGTGCCAGGGTTTAGGTGAGGGTTAGGGCTAGAGTTATAGAAGGAAATTGAATTAGGGTTAGAGTTAGAGTTAATGATGATGATGAAGATGGTGGTGATGATGGAGACGTTGATGGTTATGGTGATGGTGATGGTGACAGTGACAGTGATGGTGATGGTGATGGTGATGGTAATGGTGATGGCGATGGCGATGATGAAGAAGATGGCTTAGTGCTAGCGTTTGGGTGAGGGTTGGGGCTAGAGTTATAGAAGGAAATTGAATTAGGGTTAGATTTAGAGTTAATGATGATGATTAATATGGTGGTGATGATGAAGACGTTGATGGTGATGGTGATGGTGATGGCGATGGTGATGTTGATGGTGATGGTGATGGCAATGATGAAGAAGATGGCTTAGTGCTAGGGTTTGGGTGAGGGTTGGGGCTAGAGTTAGAGTTAATGATGATGATGAAGATGGTGGTGATGATGTAGACATTGACGATGGTGGTGATGGTGATGGTGATGATGAAGAAGATGATGATGATGGAGAGGTTGATGAGGAGCCTAGAGATGATGTTGGTGATGATGATGACAAGTCCCTCTAAGTGGTTATCTATAGGAAGAAAGCATCAATCTCCAACCATAAATGAGCATGTTTTAAAATATATGAGTGGAAACCCTAGGTTGATGACATGATGCTTGGATAAGGGCAAAAACCCAAAATCTAGCTAGATATGGGTGAGCATTGAGCATGGGGAACCAAATCTATGAAAAATGTTGGGGATATAAGAGTTTTTTGGGTTATAAGACCATGGAGAACCAAAACCCTAAACCAACATAATCATCAGAATATAAGAGTTTTTTGGGTTGGGGATATACCTCAAGGTACCCAAAGCATGAAAAAGGTTTGGGTGGACACAAAACGAAAGAGAGAGAAACTAAAGAGATATTTGATCGATAACGAATTTCATAGTTCCCCAATGCTTTTCTCAAGTATAGATCTCAAAAATACCACCCTTGAAACTTTATGATAACTCCCTACCCCAAGTGGAAGACCCTTCTATCCATACATGGATTCCTAGAAGGTTTCATTTACCAAGTTAAATTTTCAAGACCATTGTAACAGATTATGTACTTCAAAAAATTTCCTAAAATCTAGGTAATTCTAATCTTGGGAACCTATCAAAACCGCTATCTTCAAATGCTACAAACATAAATAGATATATTTAAAAAAATACTAACTCAATTTACTCAAATTCTATCCAAATCACATCACCATTTTATTCAACATAAAAGAGAAGCATGGAATAGTTTAATACATACAGGAAAAAAAAAAAACATAGGCAAAGACATGTATGTATGTAAGTATCAACAAAAAATGCATGTACCAACGAAATAACATAAAACTACACATACCTCAATGTAGAACATAACATTCTTTGATGCAATTCTTTCTCTTATGTAAAGTTGACTGGCCTCATTCAATAAATCCATCTGGATCCTCTTTGTTGCTAATTGTCTCCATCAATCTCTCGTGCTCTGAATGAGGCAGGTAGTAGCGTACCTTGGTTCAGATGTTGCTTGACATTGTCTGAAGATGGATGTTTGTGCCAACGATCAAGTTTGTGAAGTGATACACCACTGAACCTAGTCTATAATCCATGAATACATGCCCACTAGTCTTTCGTGACTTCCCATCTAGTGTAAGATATTCCCCCTTGACCACCATCGAGCCAGTAGGAAATTCAATTCCTTCATCTTTGATTAAATATCCGTAGAGGGTTTGCTTACCTTGATGCACCGTGCCAACCAATAATACATGCCCCATTCATTGTCTTTCAGTGTAACAACTGTGTATATGTGTCCTGGTTGTACAAGATCTGAGATATGGTCGTAGTCTATCAAAATCCCTGACTGGCCCTCCTCTAACTAGGTTGTTTCAACAAATGCAAGTTGGTCTACTGCAAGTGACACACCATCCCATTCATCAACCCAGTCCATGCATTCGCATTCATCCCATTCGCCACTGCCACAAGGGTTGCAAAAGCATGCAAGCTTTCACATCCATATTTCAAATAAGTGGTTGTTTGAGCTTCGAACTGAATGAAATCCACATGTTCCTTGTACTATGCCACAACTATAGGAATGCGATCGATCTATATCAACCACTAGCCAAACATTTCTTGCCACATGTCCTTCCACCGATGATGTTTGTTGATCTCTTGCTCGTTCTGACATTGTTGCGGAGCACTATTGAACTGTGGACCATGCATATCGGATATGAGGTTCCTTGTCAAACCTCATCTCTTCCCTTCATAGTGCGGTCTTGATGCATGCACCGGCCCCATCATGCTTGCCTTTTCTGTGCCCGGTCTCAAAATAGTTCCATATATGCAGCACATTATAAGTCTTATGCAAAGTACTCATCCATTGGAATACTCGGGCATTTTTGAATTGGCCCGCCCAACCATCTGTCCATATCAAATGCTAATCCATCTGTATATCTCTCTCCTTCAACTGATCATATAAAATTCAAAAATAATGTTGCACATAATGCAGATCATGGGTTCTATCATCACTTATGTAAAAGTTTGTCTCCTTCAGTATTATCCGCTTGTCATTGTTGCTCTCTGGCCCATGCCTATACATAATATGTACCATGATGCTGACTTGGTCTGAATGGTAGTATTGACTATGGATTTCATTTTGTGGCTGAAGAGTGTAATTTTCTACAGAATCCACAATTGACACTATGGTTCCAATGGGAAATGTGTCCCTACATTTTTGGTACTACTCGTCTTGCCATCGCGCTACATGCACATGTTGAACATACTGCTCGGTTTTCTCGTAGAATTCCGTCAAGAAGTCACATACCGGTACCTGTTACCATGGAAACAAGGGAAATATTACAATGTGGCCTTTGTAAAAATGTATATGCCATAAATTGAACGTGTAATATGAAAAATATGCAATATTCATTTGTACCTGTGACTTTACCAATGCAATCTTTTTACTTTCTCTGACACTGTCTAATTGATAGGTCACGTACTTGAAGCTCTGCATCTCCACACCCATCATGCCAAATTCTGTGTCCTTGCTTTCGTGAATGAAACGGTTCAAAAGAGAAAATCCACTGCACATAGAACATGTCCCATATAGACAGGATTTTTCATAAAACTTTTGTCCTTCAGTCCTTGGACACATGATGCTGTGGATAAAGTCTCTTGATGCATTCGGTGGTAGTATGGATTCATTGCAGCCCTGCACAATGTTAGTATGCAAATCACAAAATATATGTTTATATGTGTCATAATAATATTCATTATCTATGTGGTATCTACAACAACAAGTGTTCCGATCAATGCATATACGAATGTACCATGGTTTGCATTTCTCAAAGGACCTTTGGCCTAGGTTCAATTGTGTGTGCTCATTCCTGAATCTCTCATAGAGTTCAGTCTGTGTGGTGTCAAGGAAGTGTTTAACATGGGGCTCACGTTCAATAGAACATTTTCCCAATTTTAGCACATCTCTTTGGTTTGATGAAGGTCTAGTATGACCATGCCAAAAATTTTGTATTAACTCCTTAATAGCATCAATTAGCTTCCTATCTACACGAGGAAACCTACAAACAAAATCCCAACAATCGTTTCCACCCGAAGTGTCAAGATTTTCTCTTATAACATAGTACTTTTTAATAGTTTTTCTATTTAATTTGAGTATGTGAGAAGTGTGTGATAGCAAGCAGCATTGCCTTGTGGACTTGCTTACAATTGATTCTGCTAAAACACGACGAGCCGCACAAGGATATTTTGTACGCGACTTCTTCCCAATCGCACTAAATGTAGATTGGATATTTATAACAATATGACTGTTGGCCTTTGAACTTTTAACCATCTTTATGCCCAAAATTCTCCTAACAACAGCTAAAGAACATGACTTTAACAAACATAGCAATAATTGAGATTTACCTGCATCACCTTTGGATTCAAAATATTCTTTGACAGTTTTGTTGCATTGCCATTCGATAGTGCATTTTGGCAACATGCCTTCAAGCCCCGACATAGCACTCTCATCCACATGAATACATCTAGGAGTTCTTCTTCTTGCACTAGACAATCAAGGTAGGGAGGGTGGACATGATACATGAATACTCGAGCTTGTTTTTTATGGTGATTGGTTCATAGATTGGGCCATAATCGGAGTGTGGTCGATAGGGTTGTGGTCTTCTTGGGGAGATTGCAAATTAAGCAAGGCTTGTATGTCTATCTCTACACATGCAGCATCTCCCAAAATTCTTGTGTTGTGAGGAACTTCAGAATGACTCGTTGATGGATTGTTGGTTGGAGATTGTGTTCATGTTGGAATTTGAGTTGGGTCCGTTGGATGCGACCGCTTTACCGGTGGTTCTGAACAAGAGGTTGTCATGTCAACAACTGATCCAAGGAAATGATAGGACCATGTCTCAATCTTTCCATTCCCAACCTGGCCTTTTCTCTTAAGTCATTGACCTTTTCAATGGGAAGATTCCTTCTATTTTTTTTTGCATTTCGTGGGTTTCCCATCTCCAAAAGTCTCTTTAACACAACTATCAAGCCTACCCCTGCAAAAGAAACAAGAAATAAGATATTAGTGACATTATACAATGAACCTGACACATTCCAACATAGCTTACCACTTTACAAATTAACTTATACAACTACATACTATGTTGGTTTATTTGTGTTCGAATAAACATCATTGTCCCTTACAATTCCAATCAATATAGATGATGTTTGGTCAAGTGTAGAGAGGAGAAACTAGTGTCTTGCCTAGCCATGAATTCATAAAAATTATGGTAGTAACACCCTACAACAAAGATGGCTAGAGATGCCTTGGGAATAGTTTGATAGTTTTCCTACATCAAATAAGGAACCTTAATTAGTTTCATTTTTTTGTTTCTCCCTTAATGTTATCAATTTTAAATTTTGCACCTAGTTTGATTGCTTTGTCTTCCTAGTGGAATGGTATATCCTTCCATTTGAGGCAATGTCCTTTACCATTGTAAATTACTAGGTTATATAACACATTAAGGAGTTGAAGAAACAACAACAAACTATTTCCTTATATCTATAAACCTTGAGATGATAGAATGTGATTTTGAGTTTAAAATACCCATGGTTGAATTCAACAATGCATCACAATAGAATGAATGTATACCTTGTTTTGTGCAAAACCTTAAGGAGGATGCAAAGGTTTCTAACAAGGATCATGGTCTTGGGAAGGGTGATTAGGGGGAATATAATTTGACCTTTCAATGTGCAATATATAGGGTGGGGAGGTGTTGGAGAGTGGGGAACTAGGGACTATACCAACAATCATCATGTTGAATAGAGCATGAAGTGGGAAAATCTTGGTTTTTGGAAAAAAAATCATTATTAAAGGTGAGGGGATATTGTAAGGATGGTAAATATGGATGAATATTATCATATTTGGATTCATAGAGAAAGGAAAGGTGCATATACTTATAGATATCCTCATTCCATACAATGGCATTGAATAAGAGATGAGAGAGTTGAGGTTTTGTGGATGAGTTGAAGTGATATTTTTAGTTATGTTTAGTGAGTGTGTGGTTTTTTTTGCTAGCATAATATGAGGTGAAAAGAACAAAATTAACTTGGGAACTAATTACACAATGAGGAGGTTGCATACTTCATCTTGTCTAGTGTTCATATGAGTTTTTTTAGATGTGAACTTGGGAAATATTCTTGTCAAATTCATTGTTTTATATGCATGGATATTGTTGTGGGCATATGATAAAAATAGAAAGGCATGGGCTTATCTCAAATCTTGTGAATGAAAAGACTCATTTACAATTCACCATACCTCTATAGAAATGATCTCCATTTGTAATGGAAACTGGTACCTTGAATGCATCCACTAGATTCCAAGACCACTGAAGATGTTTGATAGATTCCAAGGTTGATTTTCTGTCCAATAGATCAAAGAGTGTCCAAAATATCAATGAGTGTGAGCCAATGGCAACCTGTGAGAGCTTGAAACCCACGGAAGAAGTGAAACCCGTGTTTTTGGTAGAAT